>CM035841.1:276305567-276628067 GCA_020510985.1 Pholidichthys leucotaenia | reverse complement strand
TTGAAATGGGAAAGAAGCTCTCACCACGAGCTACAGTTTTCATGCCACCACACAGAACACATTGTACAACACATCTCTCACAGGGCCCTGACACAATATGAGAAACAATGGTTACAAGTTAAATCTATCCCATTGCAAACGACACTCCTTGTGTGGGCAGCAGATTTTAGCTTCTTACTGATTGCACTCCCACCTTGCATGGCTACTGTATTTTCAGTTCCACACAGCCACCCGCATGTCTCACTGACAAAAGCCCCCTCCTCAGCGTGGAGCAATATGGGTGCATGGGCCCTTGCCGCTCATCGCGCTGATGACTGGGTTTCATCTACACCGCTACACCGTATCGGCCTCAGTACAGTTTCATTTTCCCCCTCTCTGCAGATGTACCACGCAGAATATGCAGTTTCACTTTCCTGCGAGCATGTATGCCAATTTTTCCTGTAAAAAAAAAAAAAAAAAAGAAATCAGAGATAAGGGCCAACCTGCTGAATGGCGATTTGTTCAAGACCTTCAGGCTGTCAACACTGCTGTCATCCAGCGTGCTCCTGTGGTCCCCAACCCCCACACTATTTTGACTCAAATTCCTCCAAATTCAACCTGCTTTACAGTGGTGGATTTGTCAAAACGCGTTTTTCAGCGTCCCCATCCACAAAGACTCACAGTTTTGGTTCACATTCCAATTCAGTGAGGCTCTTTATACGTTCACCAGATTGGCCCAGGGCCACTGTGAAAATCCAACTATCTATAACGCGGCTCTTAAGAGCTCTTTGAGCTCTCTTCAACTGTCAGAGGGCTCCGTCCTGATTCAATATGTCGATGACCTTTTGCTGTGCGTGCCAAATGAGGCACAACGCCAAGCAGATTCTTTGAAGCTTTTGTGTCACCTGGCTGCAGAAGGCCACAAGGCTTCACGGTCAAAATTGCAATTTTGCAAAATAATGGTCACATTTTTGGGCCATCAAATCTCTAATCAAGGCAAATCTCTCTCTCCAAAGTGTGCACAAGCAATCTGTCACATGGACAAGCCTAAAACCAAGAAAGAACCTCTCTCCTTCCTTGGCATGGCATCCTATTGCCGTTCCTTCATTCCTGATTTTTCATGCATTCAGAGCCCAATGCGTGACATCATTCCATCAAAGGGTCCCTCACACTTCCCTCTGGAGTGGACACCTGCTGCTAATGACTCCTTTGAAAACAAAGAAAGCTCTTTTGGCTCCTCTAATACTTTCACTTCCTGATCCATCTAAACTTTTTGTTCAGTATATTGATGAGAAGTCCGGATGCATGACCTCCGTTCTCCTGCAGCCCCACGGTGACAGACTCCGCCCAGTTGCATATTACTCCTGCAAATTGGATGCTGTTGCAGCAGGGCTCACTCTCTGTCTCCGGGCTGTGGCTGCGGCAGGGCGTGCGGTAGAGGCATCCCGCGACATTGTTCTGTATTCTCCCCTCAGTCTGTATGTTCCTCATGCAGTTGCACTGCTTCTGAATGAGCAGAAGTCGTCACACCTCTCCCACACAAGGTGGCTTAGATATCATTCTACCCTCCTTGAATCACCAAACCTTACTGTCAAACGCTGTGCACAGTCAGTTAACCCAGCCACCAATCTTCCCCCACCTTCTTGTGATGATGACACAGACTGTGACCATGACTGGCCTGTCTGACACTCCACTTCCCAACCCAGACCTTGTCCTGCACATTGACGGCTCTGCCTCTGTTGACCTCTCTGTAGGCCACAACAAAGTGAGTTGGGCAGTATGTGATGACCACATTGCTCTCTGGCTCCTTGCCATCTCATCTTTCTGCATAACTGGCTGCCTTGGCAGAGGCATGCACTTATGCTATGGGGCAATCGGTCACTATTTACACTGACTCTCATTAGGCTTTTGAAGTGGTGCATGATTTTGGTGCCCTTTGGCGTGAACGTCACTTCCTTACCTCTGCAAGCTCACCGGTAAGAATTCTATACATGTGTCATGCCTGCTGAAAGCTATTCTCCTTCCTTTATCTGTGGCGGTGTGCAAATGCACAACCCACACTTCATCTTCTGACCCTGCGTCTAAGGGTAACGCACGTGCTGATGCTGCAGCTAAAGCTGCAGCCCTGTCTCTTGCTGCAGCCATGTCATGACCCCTTCTTCCCCTTCATGTGTCTGCCGTCCTAATAACCAACCCCCCTCTCCTTTTGACTCACTTCTTACCATGCAGTCTTTTTCCTCCCCACAGAAATGTCAGAAATGGGCCATGAAAGGATGTCACAAAGACCAGGCTAGTGTGGAGGGGTCACGAATGCCCTCCCCTGCTTACCAGCTCATTTCTTCCATCATTATCTCCGCCAAGGAGGTTATGTTTTTGCTGGGGTTTGTCTGTTTGTTTGTTTGTTAGCAACATAACTCAAAAAGTTATGGATGGATTTTGATTTTGGTGATGATCTGGGAGTGCACACCTCCATCAAGGGCTTTGTTCGCATTTGTGCAGCAGGATTACACAAAAACTACTGGCTGGATTTAGATGGGAGGGAAGGAAGGAGCCTTGGCGGAGGTATGAACTCTGCATGCTTTTCTAGTTTTGCTAAATTGACACATGGGAAAGACCATGTGTCAAGAGAAGGGATGATATAACCACTGCATGCAAATTGGTTTACTACTGGTTTCACTGTTTTTGCTGACAATTTTTGCAAAAAATACCTAATCTGTGCCACTAACAATGCCCACAGGGTCCCCAAACAGGTCCCAGCAGCACATCCGCCACCTGCAGGACCATTCCAACATCTCATGATGGATTTCATTGAACTAAGCCCAGCAGAGGGCAAAAAGTACCGTTTGGTAATGGCTGACGTGTGATCCAAATGGGTAGAGGCCTTTCCAGCCAAACATGCAACAAGCACTGTTGTGGCCAGAGCATTATTGACAGAAATTATTCCCAGATGGGGAATACCAGAGAAAATCTCTAGTGACAATGGTAAACATTTTGTAAATGAAGCATTTACTAATCTGAGTGTTACATTGGGCTTTGATTTTAAAAAAAAAACAAAAAAACATTGTGCCTACCACCCGCAATCAAGTGGTGCTATTGAGCGTGAAAATGGCACCTTAAAGAACAAGCTTGCCAAGCTCGAAGATGACACTGGCCTGTCCTGGGTTAAATGTCTCCTCCCATTAGCACTCATGTACATGTGCATGCAAGTTAGAAAGAAATATGACATGTCACCCTTTGAGCTTTTGTTTGCTCACCCCTCATTTTTTAGGTTTCTCTGCAGAAAGGAAGGCACCGTCTCCTCTAACCACTTCACATTTTGAAAATGCCATGTTATCCTATTGCTCTGCATTGTCCTGCCAACTTCAAAACATTTCACAGCAGGTAAAGGTTGCCCTCCCCAAGCCAGCAGAGGGAGTCCTCCATGACATAAGATCAGGTGACTGGGTGGTGGTCAAGAGTTTTCAAGCGGAAGAACTGGCAAAGCAAACGGTGGTTGGGTCCATACCAAGTCCTTCTGACGACATTCACGGCTGTGAAAATCACTGAGAGGGCGACGTGGATCCACGCAACACACTGCAGAAAGGTCCCAGGGGTCAAGCCAGAAGAACCCAGACCAGACCAGGAGTAGAAGCAGATGGCGATTAGCCATAATCACCACCCCACGTTGTAGACTAGGATGAGAAGCAGATGTCTAAGTGATTAGCCAAGATCACTACCAGCTTCACTATTTCCCCCTTCCCCCATTAAATCGAAAGCCAACTCCCTGTTCATCTTTGGCGGCCTCTTCAGCTGGATCCTCTGGGTTTCAAACTCCTCGTCAAAGATAGTGGCTGTCTAACTGTTTGTCTATGCAAACGTCAGCTGACAGCACCCTCTGGTGTCCAGTACCGGTGTTTGCAATAGAGAAGCAGGCTGGCAGGCTGTCTGATTATTAACGTAAAGGAGAGAAGAGGTGCGACTAGTGTTATCACTTAATCACCGAGTGACAACACAAGGCCACATATTGTTGCACCTGATAGCCGCCACAAATAATCTGATTGTACGCTGAACGCTGCTCAGGTGAGATATACAGTATGCATCTCACTTACACTGACACTGATATGACGGACAATTCAGACTCACAACAGCATCACGTTGCTGAGGAGGAACACCGCCGAAGACGCCGGCGACATCGTCAGTTTGGTGCCAAGACGGACACGGTGTGGGTGTGCTTTCTTACCACTTTCTTGCTTGGAGTAATCATATTTCTATTGATAAACTATTCTGCCTCACCAAATAATCCTTTCCGGACCAGACGAGAGGCAAGCCTTTTGGGGTATAACTTTGACAACCATTCCAGCGACACCTATGACAACAATGCATGGTATCAGGTGGTACGTTTGTCAGTTAGACAAGCAAATGTGACTGGGTCTTGTTATGTCTGTACCTATCTGCCACATCATGTTACTCATTCTGTGCCCATGAGTCTTTATCCTCTGAACAGATCAGAAACAATGGGAGCATTGTTAGCACAGACTACGATTGAAAAGGGCTCACCAAAATGGTTCGGGATGTGACAAGGGGTTTACTGTTGAACTGGCAGGAAACAACAGAATGTCAGTGTCACAGATTTTGCTTTTCACCAAGTCAGAGTTCACAATGTATGTACCTATATGCCTGATGATGGGGATAATATGACATATGTGATAAGTCACTTCGATGACTTCCTCTCACAGAAGCCGCAGCAGGACAGCATGGCCTCTCCAATCTGGGACCTCTGGTCTTGCCTCACTAGTGGTAATTGGGAAGACTGGTTTGTATGTATTGGTGTGATGTTCTTAATGATTCTATTGATTCTGATGTTCTGTGGCTGTTGCCTGATCCCAATAATTTGTAATATGGTGTCTAAAATGTTTACCATCAACAAGACGCACTACACAGCTTTTTCCACAGCTGACCAGCAGAAACTACTGAATCACACAGCCTACTATATGTCCTACCTCCCTTTCCCTGACGGTTACAATAACACTGATAACTAAATACTATGTGCTTGCTGTCCTATGGTATTTTACTTTCCCTACATTTGTGATTCAACCACTTGTACCCTTTCACCATATGTTAATTTTCTATGTGTTGTAGTGGAAGAAATTTATTGTCTATAACCTACTGTCTATACATTAATTAACATTTAATCTGTTCAGTAACTAGAGATTACGTGTTATAAGAATGTCCCTTTATATGGTGTGTGTGTGTGTGTGTGTGTGTGTTACAACATATGACTAACTTTTATCCATATATGAACCGTTTTGATATGCTATATAACAAGCTGTTTGATGAGTTTGTTATACTTTGTGTCCCAAGATGAAGTTTTATGTCACAGTGACCAGCTAAGGTATTCATGCTCTCACTCCCTCCTCCCCTTTCACCCCTCAAAAAACACAAACCCCTCCTGTTTGCTGCAGCAATAAAGGAAGCTTTACCTCACAGATCCGGTTGATTATTTTACTCCAGGACCTTTTAAAGTGTTTAGATAAAATTTGGTTACACCAGAATCTCTTTGAGGCTGACCAAAAGTCTTGTTCCATGGCCTCACTGAACTCCTCCCATACCCGAGTTTTTGCTTCAGCAACCACCTGAGCTGCACTCCGCTTGGCCTGCTGGTCCACCTCAGCTGCTTCGGGAGTCCCATAAGCAAACCAAGCTCGATAGGACTCCTTCTTCAGCTTATGGTCCCCCTCACCACTGGTGTCCACCACTTGGTTCGGGGGTTGCCACCACAAGATGCCCCGACAACCTTGCGGCCACATCTCTGAGGAGCCGCTTCAACAATGGAGGTAAAGAACATGGCCCATTCAGACTCCATGTCTCCAGACTCCCTCGGAATGTGACTGAAGCTCTTCCAGAGGTGGGAGTTGAAGACCTCCTGGACAGGGACCTCAGCCAGACGTTCCCAGCACACCCTCACTATACATTTGGGTCTACCAGGTCTGAATGGCATCCTCCCCTGCCATCGGATCCAACTCACCACCAGGTGGTGATCAGTTGACAGCTCTGCACTTCTCTCTACCCGAGTGTCCAAGACATACGGTCTCAGGTCTGATGACACGATAACAAAATCAATAATCGACCTGTGACCTAAGGTGTTCTGGTGCCAGGTGCACATATGGACACCCTTATGCTTGAACATGGTGTTCATTATGGACAAACTGTGGTTAGCACAGAGGTCCAATAACTGAACACCACTCGGGTTCAGATTGGGCAGGCCGTTCCTCCCAATTACCCCTTCTAGGTTTCACTGTTGTTGCCCACGTGCACATTTAACCCTTTGAGTGTGAGAATTTGCGTGCCCCTAGTGGCAGAGTGCGGCACTGCGCCTGCCTTCTCACCCTGACTTTGTCAAAAGTAAGTGAGAAATTTCTGGGGGGCTTTTAAATGTACTGATTTCTTGTTCATATACTTTGAAGATAAGATGATGAGGTACCTCTGTACAAAAAACAGTGTCAAAAGACTGAACCATTTTTGTGTAATACATCCAAAGTCCAGTTTTGACTGAGTTATGGAATTTAAAGAGGTGCCACGACATTATGCAAATTAGATGTGTAAATTTATTCCTATTTGAAACTTTGGATCATATTTTACATCTTTCTAATTGACAGTAATCCATTTAATCTACTACTACTACTACTTTCAAGTTATAGCCTTGGAAATCTGAACTATTTTATTAACAAAAAATATTTACCACTCTTGACCACTAGGGGGTATGTCGCAGTTTGGCAACATACACACTCATAGGGTTAAGTCCTCCAGTAGGACAATGGAGTCTACAAAAACAGCACCCTCCAGCACCCCAGTCAGAGACTCCAAAAAGGGTGGGTACTCTGAACCATCATTTGGTGCATAGGCACAAATGATGGTCAGGACCTGTTTCCCAACCCAAAGGTGCTGGGAAACAACTCTTTTGTCCACCGGGGAAAACTCCAATACAGAGGCAGCAAGGTGGGGGCAAACAAGAATACCCACCCCTGCTCGTCGACTCTCACCCCAGGCAACTCCAGAGTAAGCCAAGCTCCAGACCCTTTCGAGAAGACTGGTTCCAGAACCTGAGCTGTGTGTTGAGGTGAGGCTGACTATATCTAGCTGGTATCTCTCAACCTCATGCACCAACTCAGGCTCCTTCCCCACCAGAGAGGTGACATTCCACGTCCCAAAAGCCAGTTTAGGAAGAATGGGATGAGACCACCAAGGTCTCTGCCTTCGACCGCCACCTGATCCACATAGCACCAGACCCCCATGGTCCCTCCTGCAGGTGGTAAACCCACTGGAGGGCGGATCCATGTAACACCTACGGGATCAGCCCGGCCGGGTCCCATGGGCAGAAACCCGACCACCAGGCGCTAGCCATTGAGGCCCTCCCCCAGGCTTGGCTCCAGGGTGGGGCCCCGGTAACCCCATACCGGGCGGGGTACATTGAATCTTTGTTCTAACATTCATCATGAGAGTCTGTTCGATCGTTCTTAGTCTGGTCCTTCACCTAGGACCAGTTTATCTTGGGTGACCCTACCAGAGGCAAATTGCCCCGGACAACATAGCTTCTGGGATCACTAGGGCACGCAAACCCCCCACCACGATAAGGTAACGATCCACGAGGACCCATGGATGGATGGATGGATGCTCCCCATTCACACCTGAGACCATGTAGCACTAACAAGTCACGTGACACCGAGGCGGGGAAATGGTTAATTGGGCACAATTTGGACATTTTCACTTAGGGGTGTACTCACTTTTGTTGCCAGCGGTTTAGACATTAATGGTTGTGTATTGAGTTATTTTGAGGGGACAGCAAATTTACACTGTTATACAAGCTGTAGACTGACTACATTGTATCAAAAGGCCCTTTTCCACTCGTACCCGTTTAGCCCGGTACAGCACAAAACAATTCAGTTCAGTCCGCTTGTGTTTCCATTACACCAGAGTACCGCTTGATGTGGGTGGGATTTGTTACAGGAAGGTGGCGCAACCATCCCGTGACGTAAAACACGCAACACACAATCAACACACTATCAAAACACAAGATAGAGGATTACGAGAGGAGGATTTACTTACTGCTTGCTCTGTGGCTTTTTGTCACAGTAAAGGCCAAAGAGGAGAGCCAGAGAAGGCTACGTGCGGCGAGACAAAACACGGAGGAAAGGTACAGGAGACTTTTGGATGCTGTAGCAAAATTTCAATATGCATTTGAGTATGAAGCGGAATATCCATTCCAATTTGAAGCTGAAAACGTGAGGATGGCAACTAGAAGTTGCATACGGACGAGGACAAGGACAAAGATAAGGGTAAGCTAATGATTGCTACAGTTATAATCCCACGTACTACGTTGTGATGGCAGCAGGTTATTGCTATTAAAGGCATTAAAATATGTATGCTATCTGTGTGTTTCAGATGGGTGCTTTGTTGCAAAATAATTGCTGCAAACCATCGGCCTGGACATTGGACCGTGTCTCGCAGTGGTGGGTAGACACTGTTCCCGGCTTCACAAACACACAGTGGTTGCAGAACTTCCGGATGTCCAAAGACACTTCTACCTTCCTGTGCAACAGATTGCGTCCAGCCATGGAGCGTCAAGATACGGTATTCCGCCAATGTGTGCACCTAACGAAGAGAGTGGCTATTGCACTGTGGAAGCTTGCTACTGGCTCAGAGTACTGCACTACTGGTCATCTGTTTGGAGTCAGCATCACTGGTGTGTGCAGGACTTATGTGCTGCAGTAGAGTCATTGTTGGTGCTAGAACAAATCCGTTTTCCTGATGAAGGGAGGTTCAGAGAAATGTCGGCCTAAACTGTGAACAGATGGGGGCTCCCACACTGTGTTGGTGTTATTGATGGCTCCCACATACCCATCATAGCACCACGACAATATCACACCATTAGTTCAATCGTAAAGGCTGGCACGCCATAATCCTTCAAGGTGTTGTTGATGGAAAGGGGCTGTTCCGGAATGCGTTTGCTGGGCTGCCAGGGAGCTTGCATGCCGCTAGGTTTCTGAGACTGTCCACACCGTGGGAGTTAGTCGGCTGGGGACACCTCTTCCCAGCTCACATCAGGAACATCTGTGCGATAAGTGCGGGCTATTACATCCTCAGAGACTCGGTATATCCCTTGCAAAACTGGCTCTTGCAACCATTCCATGACACTGGACGACTGACAGAAGAACAGCACATGTTCAACCAAAACATCACTTGAGTACAGGTGGTTGTAGAGAATGCTTTTGGCAAGCTGAAGGGAAGGTGGCGCTGCCTTCTGAAAAGGAATGACTGTGACATCCAACTGGTGAAAGCTATGGTGCTGGCTTGTTGTGCTCTGCATAATCTGTGTGAAAATCATGGCGAGACTTTTGACACCACATTGGATGATCCTGCAGCTGCAGCACGTGAACCGGTGGGGGCAGCAGTACAGGGTGTAGAGGAGCAGGGCAGAGATGTACGAGATGCTCTAATGCAGTACTTGTGTAGCAATAATGACTAAACAGTGAGTGCCTTCCCATTCATGTGCCTACACATGTCCAACTGTTGTATTATTAAAATAAAATTTTTGGTACCTTTTTCAGATATGTCTCCTCTTTTGTTTTTGGGTTATTGGTGAAGATTAAGAGTGATTAAATGCTAAAGGACAGGGGAAGCCATGTACGAGTAATCCAGCAGTTACATACAGTCATGTGAAAAAATTAGGATACCCGATACAAGCCTGTGTGTTTTTGTTGTTTGTTTATTTTTACATATTTGGACATATAATATTTAATCGTCGTCAGCCTCCGTCGGTCTATGATGACCATGGAAGAGAATCCTAAACGTCTACTCTGCTGGAACAGCACCGCCTGCGGCTGAACAGGCCGATGTGCACCGGTGTTCTACCTTCCAGCGTTGGGCGTTGGTAGGATTCAAGCCTGGGCAGGAAGATATGGAGGACAAGATGTTACCCATGCAGCATGTCCCCCCTCTCCACGTCACTGATGAATCCAAAGGAACAGCAGGGCTGCTATAGTTTGGCACTAGCGCCATCGCAGGAGCTGCCAGAACGATGTTGAGCAAAACAGAGAACTGCCTTAGGGGCTCCGACTCCGGATTTTTCCTCAGGGTTGACTCCCGAAGCCTTTCCCATGACCGGGTGTGCCGCAAGGCAGCGGAGGTTTGAAATCAGGGTTTACCTTCCCCTAGATGGGCTACCTTCCCAGGTTGACGAGCCACCATCTACCCGGAGCATCTGGTTTTAAGGCGCCAGAGATCCGCTCTCGCCCCTTCTCCTATTAGTAAAAGCAGTTCTGCCGGGCTTAGAGACTAAACCACACGGGCAGGCTAGGAGTTGGACTTAGTTGTCAGAGGCTTTTCGAGACGCACACCATAAGGAGCATTTTATGAGCACTGGGAGCTTAACCCCAGTGCCGCTCCTGGCTATGACAACCTTGGAACCTAATATTTAATATTAGTGTTTAAAATACTGGGAGATTCATGTAATACAACCAAACAATTAAAAATGAGTTAAAGACTTTTTTTTCAAATTTTCTGTAAAATATACACTACCGTTCAAAGGTTTGGGGTCACCCAGACAATTATTTTGTGTTTTCCATGAAAAGTCACACTTATTTACCACCATGAGTTGTAAAATGAATAGAAAATATAGTCAAGACATTGACAAGGTTAGAAATAATGATTTGTATTTGAAATAATATTTTTTTCCTTCAAAATTTGCTTTCGTCAAATAATCCTCCATTTGCAGCAATTACAGCATTGCAGACCTAACATGATTGCACAAGGGTTTTCTAATCATCCATTAGCCTTCTGACGCAATGAGCAAACACATTGTACCATTAGAACACTGGAGTGATAGTTGCTGGAAATGGGCCTCTATACACCTATGTAGATATTGCACCAAAAACCAGACATTTGCAGCTAGAATAGTCATTTACCACATTAGCAATGTATAGAGTGTATTTCTGATTAGTTTAAAGTTATCTTCATTGAAAAAAAAGTGCTTTTCTTTCAAAAATAAGGAAATTTCTAAGTGACCCCAAACTTTTGAACGGTAGTGTAATTCTAAACAAATATTGAGGAATAAATTAGGACACCCCCCATCTTTTTTTAGGACACCCCCCCATTCATTCCCACTAAAAATGGCTAAAATAAATGTTAAAAAAATGCAAATAAAAACAAAAACAAGGTTAGACATAGGTATGCGAACATTTCTCAACCTCTTGCACTCCGTTGTACCGCGGACGGGCAAGTCTCTGTGTCCTAGAGCGCACGAGGGCGCACGAGAGCGCCCTCGTGCGCTCTAGGACGCATGATGGAGATTGTGATGTAGGTGGTGTATGGCGTCCAAGCGCGCACTGAAAATAAAAGCTGCAGACACAGCCGCGAACAGATTAGTTCATCTGATTGACCTCTCATTCGACTAATAAGGAGCCTTGAATTGGGTTTCTGAAACCTTGAAGAACCAATGACTGAAAACCTAGCAAGAAGGACCCGCCTACCAAAGCTGTGAATGCAGTGAGCCAATTGAAGCAGAGAAGTTCGTGAGCTGTTTTTTTTAAGGCTGGGTGAAGACAGACTGCTGCTGCAGAGAAAAAAAGGACCCGCAGGAAGAACCCCACAGACCCAGCAGCACGGAGACCATGCACAAGTGCAACCTCTGTGACAGCGACTGACATTCGCGCAACGGCATGTTCGGCCAGGCGGTGCTTGTTTTGTTTTGTTTTTGTCCCAGCAGAATAGACGTTAGGATTGCCTTCCATGGTCATCATAGACCGAAGGAGGCCGAAGATGAAGGCTGAGTGACACACACGCGTTTGCCAGTCTATTTTTAATTACTACTGTTATTTGTTTTGAAAAATCGTTCGCCAAAAACCGCAATCATGGAAGCGCAAAACCGCAATAATGGAATTATGTTTTGATCGGGTCGCGAGACCAGCGTTGTGTTCATCTGACAATGAGGAAGAAGTTCGCCAGCTCCGCTTCTGCTGTGAAGAGGTAAGGTGTTCTAAGCTAAATTATCCTTTATCCCTGAAAATTGTAATCAAAATGACTTTTGACCGATCGGTAAATTACAGCTGTGCGTCATCGCTGCATGACGGACCGTGGCGCAACGGGCGATGTCTTTCCTCTGTGGGGGGGGGGGGGGGGTCCCCCCCCCCCCCCACACACAGACACAGCCCTGAGTGTCACCTTTCATTAGAGCCCAAAATGAAGCTTCTACATTGAAGCATTCAAAAGTTACAGACGTTTTTCCAAACTGTGCCATTTGGCACAATTTGGCAGAGTTCCAAAACGCCTGGGAACTACCTGAGAAAAAAGCTGTGTAATATATTCATTTTTTGTGGTATTGTTACCAAATTTTGACCTCAGCTGGATACCACTTGGTTCTACATTTCTGTTGCATTTTCCAGCCCGGATCTGAAGCTGTGTGTTATTTGCAAGCATTTGTATCCAAAAAAACACCCAGGCCAAATTTATTTTCTTCAAGTTCACTATGTTTAGATGACTGTAACTCAGTGGCCGGAGCACTTAAGAGAGATTATGACTGTTTTGCCAAAAAATTCAAAGTGTTTTCTTTTAAATGAGACCAACCCCATGAAGAGGCTGCAAAGGGTTGAAAAACAGCTTTGGATTTAATTTGGGCATGTTATTTTTTGGCGTTTTTAGGGAAATTGACCGGAGTGCAAGGGGTTAATAAAAAACTGAATATTTAATGGGGTATCCTAATTTTCTCACATGACCGTTTTTCACTTTTGGTTTGGTGCAGGTCTGTTAACAGAATTATGAAGTGTTGAAACACATTAAATCCCACGTAACCTTATCCCATTGTACTGAAAAACTTAAATGTTTTGTTTACCTTTTCTTACCCTTTAGCATTCCTGGCAATTTTCCAGTGTGGAAAAGTAGAATTTTGGTTAAGAAAGACCTGTCATTATTCGCCATTACACACAGATAACATGAAAACATAGCACGGCTCGATTTCCAAAATGTGTCTAAATATTTTTTACCTACAATATCAGCATACACTGCATCACAAGATTTTGTTGGTCCAAAACTGCTCCCACAACCTACAGCCATGTGAAAAAATTAGGATACCCTGTATTAGCCTGTGTGGTTTTTTGTGAGATATTTGGACATATGGATATTTAATATCAATGTTAAAAATACAGGGAGATTCATGTAATACAACATTTAAAAATGAAGTAGACTTTTTTGCAAATTTTCTCTAAAATGTAATTCTAAAAAAAAAATAGTGAGTGTAGAAGAGCTGGAATGATGAGGCGGTTTTTGTATCAAAAACAGAGTCTTTAATGAACAACTCTTCTATCTAGTCTCATCTGGTGCAGAGCTTGGCAGAAGGCAAAAGAGGAAGATTTCTGCCCAGCTCGCTGGTTAAATACAGGCACACATCAAAGACATGCAAAATACAAGCTGAAATCCCCTGTTATCTAAATCCCCATTAGTCCTGTTAACTCCTCCCTTCGTCTTGGGAGGTGATGGGAAAACCTCTCCTGGCCTTAGGGGGTGAAGGTGTCAGGTCTGTTGCCATGGCGTCCTGTGACGTCATGGTCTTCACAAGTGAGATTCCTTTGTCCCTTTCAGAGGTGTGAAGTTCCTTTGTATATTCTGTCCCAAACATTTCCACATGCTCTAACAAATGTAGGTATGGAATATATGAGTAATATATACCACAGGCCCCCCCAAACAACTATGAAAGGACACAGAAAGATTCACAGTCTAGGATAATTACTAAGACATACTACGTGTTACAGCTGTTGCCACAGAAGAACTTTTAAGCAGCCATGCTCCTAAGAGAGTTCAGTGAAAACATAACAGCATAGTATAATCATAAGTCAGTCCTAAACTGTTGCGGCACAATTAGCGAGGAAAAAAAAAATAAATTGCAGAGTGTAGTGTAATCAGTCCCTGCGCAGTCTGGGTTTCAATCTTCTCCCAAAGCTGCTGTAGGTGGGTTTAGGCGTCCTGCTGGGACCTTCTTGTGAGGAATCTGCAGTGTGGGAAGGAGAGAGATTATTTGTTCCCTGCCTGGGGGCTGAGACTTTTTCCTTGGGGGGTCTACCTCGCCGAGGTGCTCGAGCCAGCTGCGCAGGTTCGTCTCTCAACAAGAAGGCAGGTTTGAGTCTGTCAATGTTGACCGTTTCATTTCTATCCCCATAATCAAGCACAAAGTGTTTGTCACCATTTTCCAGCACTCTGAACGGGCCATCGTATACTGGGCGTAACGTTGGTTTAAGGGCTTCATGCTTAACAAAAACAAACTCGGCGTTTTTTAAAGTTTGAGGAACAAAAACTCGTGGAAAGGAGTGATGAACTGGACCGTGGAGAGAGTCCTGTCTGTTACTGCCTAAAAACCTTGGGACTGGGAGGTGCCCTGGTTCCGGGTTTTCTGGTAAAAATTCACCTGGTAGTCTGATAGGCTGAGCAAAGACTAATTCTGCAGGGGAAGCGTCTAAATCCTCTTTAGGTGCCGCACGCAACCCCAATAAAACCCAGGGAAGTTTATTTACCCAATTTGTGTCCGTTAATGAGGCTCTGAGGGCGGCCTTTAGGGACCTGTGAAAACGCTCGCATAACCCATTAGCCTGAGGGTGATAAGCGGTGGTACGGTGAATAGTTAGTTAGTTAATCCCTTCACACCATGAAGGTGTATATGGGCGGCGCCTATCTCCGTTTCTCTGACCCTAGGCCACACAGCTACTGTAAGTAGTGGAAGCTACAGTGGGGGGTCAGTCCTCTGGTAGCTCTGTGTGTAACTTTACTTTCCCCATTCCATTATGCGGAGCACCACGCTAGAAGGCAGAAAGCACCATTTTTATGTGGTCTTTGGTATGACCCGGCCGGGATTTGAACCCCTGCCTCCCGGGTGTGGGGCGGATGCTCTACCAACTGAGCCACCACTCCGGTGACTTGGGGGGTCATCAGGAGAAAATACGTATAGACAGACTTAAGCCCGCCATTGTGGTGGTTAATGAGGCTCTGAGGGCGGCCTTTAGGGACCTGTGAAAACGCTCGCATAACCCATTAGCCTGAGGGTGATAAGCGGTGGTACGGTGAATTGTTGCCCCTAAACTGTTGGACATGGCTGACCAGAGCTCTGAGACAAATTGAGGCCCCCTATCTGACGTGATGTCTGATGGGACGCCGAAACGTGCCACCCAATTTGTTAGAAAAACGCGAGCGACTTCCTCCGCTGTAGTTGCCGCTAGAGGGACTGCCTCTGGCCAGCGCGTGGTGCGGTCTATCATTGTTAGCAGGTGTGTGAAACCCTGGGAGGAAGGCAGCGGCCCCACGAGGTTGAAATGAATGTGGTCGAACCTTCTAGCAGGGATGGGAAAAGGCTCCAGAGGGGCTTTTGTGTGTTTGTGTACTTTGGCGCGCTGACAAGGAATGCAAGTTTTTGCCCATTCTTTTACGTTTTTGCGCAGGCCTGGCCACACAAACTTTTCGGCAACCATTTTGACCGAGGCGCGCACACCTGGATGCGCGAGGGAGTGAATTGCGTCGAAAATACGGCGGCACCAAGCAGCCGGTACTAACAGGCGAGGTCGGCCGGTTGAAACATCGCATATTAGGGGGGGCACGCCGTCGCGCAACCCTTTTTTCTCCAGCCTTAACCCTGTTGGTCCAGACAGGAACGCGCGCACGTCTGCATCACTACCTTGTTCTTCCGCCATGGCTGCATAATCTATCCCTTCATGGATAGGTGCTGCATATGTGTTTGCGTTAGAGAAAAGCTCAGCTGCTGAGGCAGTGTAATCTGTCTCCTCGCGCTCTGGCGGTGCCACAGCGCGAGAGAGACAGTCCGCTACTACGTTAAGTTTGCCCGCAACATGTCGAATGTCTGTGGTGAACTCTGAAATCGCAGCCAGCTGTCTTTGTTGTCTGCCCGACCAAGGTTCTGAAATTTTAGCCATAGCGAAAGTGAGCGGTTTATGGTCCACAAAAGCCGTGAAACTCCGCCCTTCTAACCAAAACTGGAAGTGGCGGATGGACAAATGGAGCGCCAGCAGCTCCCTGTCAAAAGTGCTGTATTTGCGTTCCGTCGGGTTTAGCGATTTGCTAAAGAATGCTAAAGGTTGCCAGACCCCCTTGACAAGTTGTTCTACAACTGCCCCTATGGCCAAGTCTGAAGCATCTGTGGTTGGAGCAATGCGGGCCGAGGGATCTGGATGGACTAACATTGTGGCGTTAGCCAGGGCGTTTTTAACTTCCGCAAAAGCGCGTTCGCGTTCTGGGGTCCATTCGACCGCATTGGAAGCTTTCTTTTTTTTGAGCGCGTCATACAGGGGCTGCATGAGCTGAGCTGCATGAGGGAGGAAACGGTTGTAAAAATTAACCACCCCCAAAAATTCCTGTAGTGATTTGACCGTTTGGGGCCGTGGAAAACCTTCTGTCGCATGAATTTTGTCTGGAAGCGGAACTGCCCCTTTCGGGGAGACTCTATGTCCCAAAAAATCAATTTGCGATACGCCGAATTTGCATTTGGCTGGATTGATTATTAATCCGTGCTCTTCTAGCCTCTGAAAAACGGTGGTGAGATGCTGCTCGTGCTCTTCCTCAGATGAGCTGGCTACCAGCATATCGTCGAGGTAGACGAAAACAAAGGGGAGGTCGCGTAAGACTGCGTCCATCATACGTTGAAAAGTCTGAGCAGCGCCTTTGAGGCCGAAAGGCATTCGCAGGAATTCAAAAAGGCCGAAAGGGGTTATAACCGCTGTTTTAGGAATGTCTTCAGCCCGGACTGGGACTTGGTGATAACCGCAGACTAAGTCTATTTTTGAAAAAATGCGCGCACCCGCTAAATGTAGTGAAAAATCCTGTATGTGAGGGATGGGGTAACGGTCATGCGCTGTAGCGTTGTTTAATCTGCGGTAATCTCCGCACGGTCTCCATGAACCATCGGATTTCGGAACCATGTGAAGCGGCGAAGCCCAAGGGCTTCTCGAGCGTTTAACAATACCCAATTTTTCGAGAGCCGCAAACTCGTCCCTTGCTATGTTGAGCTTGGCCGCGTCTAAGCGGCGAGCTTTGGCAAAAACGGGAGGTCCCGTTGTAGGAATGAAGTGTTTAACCCCGTGTTTGGCTACAGTGGCTGAAAATTTGGGGGTTGTGAGTGCTGGAAATTGGGTGAGGAGTTGCTCAAACTTACCTCCTGCCGTGGTGACGTTTGCCTGCACAGGTGGTGGAGAAACTCGAGCTGAGCATGGAATAGAAGCAAAAGAAAGTGCATTAACCAGGCGCCTATTTGCCAGGTCAACTAATAACCCATGTGCACACAGAAAATCAGCGCCTAACAAGTTAAAACTCACCGCCGCTACAACAAATGTCCATCTGTAGCTGCGGCCGTGAATGAGGAGGTGCAGGCTCTTTTCCCCGAACGTGTCGATGTCAGAACCGTTGGCTGCCACTGCTCCATTGCCCCGGGTGCCCATGGCTCGATCTGCGTGGGAGGGCATGACGAAACTCAGCTGAGCTCCCGTGTCGATGAGGAACTGCTTGCCTGTGTGTCCATCCGTCACGTATAACAGCTTGTTTTTCTCGCCGAGAACCGCTGCCGTTAACGGCTCTCGGCTTTGGCGTTTCCCGACATCGTAAACTTGCAGGGAGGAACACATTTTCGGGCTTTCTCGGCGAAGCGGTGGTGATAATAACAGACGTCATTCTGTTTGTTGCGCTTGGGCCGTGCCGCTGTCACCGTGGGTTGAGTCTGCTCCGTGGGTTGTGGCTCTCCTAGGCTCGGGGCGTCGGTCTTGAGGCCTGCGGATGCCGCTGTGGGTGTCAGTTCTCTGCAGGCGTTGACGAGCCGATAAGCCTCGTTGGCCAGTGTGCGGAAGTCCTGATGATTGTTGCACTTCATACTGGCGAGTGTCCCTCTCGTGTGTGGTGGTAGCGTGCTGAGAAAAATGAATTGGAAAAGGAAGTTATCATTATCCTCCTCCTTGAGCTGCAGCAAGTCCTCCATGAGGGCCTTTGGATTGCCCCCTCTGTGGCCGTAGACCGCCAGGATCTTTTCGGCTCTTTCCTCCGCTGATGGGACATAATTCGCCACGATGGTCGCCTTGAGTGTCTCATACTTGTCCCGGGCCGGTGGTCGCTGGATCAAGCTCCGCACACACCTCGAAGTGGCGGAGTCGAGTTTGGAGACGATGTGGTAAAATTTAGTATCATCTGCCGTGATGCCCGCCAGTATGAACTGGGCTTCAGCTTGATGAAACCAGGAGGCCGGGTCTTCTCGCCAGAAATCTGGCAGTTTGACAGCGACGGCGTTCGCACACATCATCACTGTTGTGCCCGCCGGGTGAGAGTGCGTTGCCTCGGCTCTCACGGCGGTGCTGGAGCTCGGTTGAGCTCTCTCAGTGCCCTCTGCCGGGGGAAACAGCTGTCCGCTTGTTCCCTCGTCTGCGTTGTCGGTGGCGTATGCCAGAGTCGCCACGGATGAGTCGCTTGAAGAACGCCTCCGGTCCATACTCGCGTCAAGGTCACCAGTGTAGAAGAGCTGGAATGATGAGGCGGTTTTTGTATCAAAAACAGAGTCTTTAATGAACAACTCTTCTATCTAGTCTCATCTGGTGCAGAGCTTGGCAGAAGGCAAAAGAGGAAGATTTCTGCCCAGCTCGCTGGTTAAATACAGGCACACATCAAAGACATGCAAAATACAAGCTGAAATCCCCTGTTATCTAAATCCCCATTAGTCCTGTTAACTCCTCCCTTCGTCTTGGGAGGTGATGGGAAAACCTCTCCTGGCCTTAGGGGGGTGAAGGTGTCAGGTCTGTTGCCATGGCGTCCTGTGACGTCATTGGTCTTCACACGGCGGTGAGATTCCTTTGCCCTTTCAGAGGTGTGAAGTTCCTTTGTATATTCTGTCCCAAACATTTCCACATGCTCTAACAAATGTAGGTATGGAATATATGAGTAATATATACCACAGTGAGGACTAAATTAGGCCACCCCCGATCTTTTTTTAGGAGACCCCCACATTCATTCCCACTTTAAATAGCTAAAATAAATGTTTTATGCAAATAAAAAAAACACGGTTAGCCATAGATATGAATATTACTTAATACATAAGTGAATATTTAATGGTGTCCTAATTTTTTCACATGACTGTAAACCTTGACCCTATTGACTTTTAAAGTATGTCTAAGTAATTATTAGACTCCATAACAAACTCCAATGACATAGTCTTCCAACCCTTTTTTTGGGAAAAATCTGGAAAAAAATTGGTAATAACAGACAAAACACAATCATGATGCCAACAGTCACTGGTTTATTACAAGTTGCAGCCCAATTACTGATTGTTTTGTTTCACACGTCATGTTAAAAAGACACTTGTGGGGAGACTGGGTCACACATGCCGGCCACTCATCGCGAGGATGCCCAGTACAGCCAGGAAAGCCTGACGGAAGGCAGCAGTTTGAGCCATCTCCTCCCTTCGTAAGGCGGCTTCTTGCTCCCTTGCTTCACATGCTTCATCGGCAAGCCGGTTAATGGTCTGCATCTGCTGGGCAAGTACTTCACAGAGCGGTTCACACCGCTGTTCACGGTGCTATTGACACTGTTCACGCTGCTGTTCAAGCTGCTGTTCTTGGAGTCGCACCTCGTCACCATTCATCTGGGTAAACACAGTGGCAAGCTCCACTGTGGGGTGGCTCTTTTTCCGCTTCCCTACACAAAAGACAGAAATGGGTGGTGGTTAGTTAAATATACTGTATACAAGCACAATTTTCACGTTGCTGCGCCTCAGCAGAACAGATTTTGCAGGCGCCAGGTTATGTTTAAAACAATTTGTTTTTATTGTGGCCTCAGAAATCTGAATGAGTTAATAGTCAGTGGACTTACAGTGGGGCAAAAAAGTATTTAGTCAGCCACCAACTGTGCAAGTTCTCCCACTGTAAAAGATGAGAGGTCTCCAATTTTCATCATCTCAACTATGAGAGACAAAATGAGGAAAAAAAAAAATCCAGAAAATCACATTGTCTGATTTTTAAAGAATTTATTTGCAAATTATGGTGGAAAATAAGTATTTGGTCAATAACAAAAGTTCATCTCAATACTTTGTTATATACCCTTTGTTGGCAATGACAGAGGTCAAACATTTTCTGTAAGTCTTCACAAGGTTTTCACACACTGTTGCTGGTATTTTGGCCCATTCCTCCATGCAGACCTCCTCTAGAGCAGTGATGTTTTGGGGCCGTCGCTGGGCAACACGGACTTTCAATTCCCTCCAAAGATTTTCTATGGGGTTGAGATCTGGAGACTGGCTAGGCCACTCCAAGACCTTGAAATGCTTCTTATGAAGCCACTCCTTCGTTGCCCGGGCGGTGTGTTTGGGATCATTGTCATGCTGAAAGACCCAGCCACGTTTCATCTTCAATGCCCTTGCTGATGAAAGGAGGTTTTCACTCAAAATCTCACGATACATGGCCCCATTCATTCTTTCCCTTACACGGATCAGTCGTCCTGGTCCCTTTGCAGAAAAACAGCCCCAAAGCATGATGTTTCCACCCCTATGCTTCACAGTAGGTATGGTGTTCTTTGGATGCAACTCAGCATTCTTTCTCCTCCAAACATGACAAGTTGAGTTTTTACCAAAAAGTTCTATTTTGGTTTCATCTGACCATATGACATTCTCCCAATCCTCTTCTGGATCATCCAAATGCTCTCTAGCAAACTTCAGACGGGCCTGGACATGTACTGGCTTAAGCAGGGGGACACGTCTGGCACTGCAGGATTTGAATCCCTGGTGGCGTAGTGTGTTACTGAGGGTAGCCTTTGTTACTTTGGTCCCAGCTCTCTGCAGGTCATTCACTAGGTCCCCCCGTGTGGTTCTGGGATTTTTGCACACCGTTCTCGTGATCATTTTGACCCCACAGGGTGAGATCTTGCATGGAGCCTCTGATCGAGGGAGATTATCAGTGGTCTTGTATGTCTTCCATTTTCTAATAATTGCTCCCACAGTTGATTTCTTCACACCAAGCTGCTTACCTATTGCAGATTCAGTCTTCCCAGCCTGGTGCAGGTCTACAATTTTGTTTCTGGTGTCCTTTGACAGCTCTTTGGTCTTGGCCATAGTAGAGTTTGGAGTCTGACTGTTTGAGGTTGTGGACAGGTGTCTTTTATACTGATAACAAGTTCAAACAGGTGCCATTAATACAGGTAACGAGTGGAGGACAGAGGAGCCTCTTAAAGAAGAAGTTACAGGTCTGTGAGAGCCAGAAATCTTGCTTGTTTGTAGATGACCAAATACTTATTTTCCACCATAATTTGCAAATAAATTCTTTAAAAATCAGACAATGTGATTTTCTGGATTTTTTTTTTTCTCATTTTGTCTCTCATAGTTGAGGTATACCTATGATGAAAATTGGAGACCTCTCTCATCTTTTAAGCGGGAGAACTTGCACAATTGGTAGCTGACTAAATACTTTTTTGCCCCACTGTAAATCATTTGAATAAAGCACGTTGACTGCGAGCACATTTGAAAGTGAGTTGTTGTGCTACATCAGTTTTTCAAAAATAAGAATTTTTATCGCTACTTCCTCCACTACAGCTAAAAATGGGACCAGATCGTGGACCACTGACAAGTAAGCACCCCAGGATCCACTCTGTACATGTACATTTTCAAGCCAGTGATTCATGGTGGAAAAGAAACAGCATGGCAACACTGTGGTTGGAAAATCCATAGCATAGGTATGTGGGTCTATTATGAGGCTTTGTGAAATTATATGAATCGCTTTATAAATCACTGGTTTGAAAATGCACTTGTATATGTTGAGATTTTGGTTCCTTTGGGTCCGCTTGACCTGTATCCATAAACAAAACAGGGTGTTAATCTTTTGCTTATTGTGCTTTACCAGTACGTGAACGTGTCGTGCCACACATTGACGGAGCTGGAGATGGGGTTGGTACCGGTGTCGGATCACATGATGCTGGTGCTGCAACGGATGCAGGAGAGCCCAGGGGATTCAAGCTGTGGGAGGGGGATCCCTGGTATGTGGAAACAGATTCTAGAAAGAAAATACACACACAACTTAATGCACAGCATGAATGCACAGCACGAACATGCAACACGTACACAAAACTTTTTAAATAGGATTAGCATATTTTGTCGTTTTGCTCTCACAAGTGAATAATTCAGACAGAGCAAGTGCGAATCAGCAGAGTTGGCTAGCTAGCTAACTAGCTAGCTACTAGCTAACTAGTACTCCTGGGCTGACTCTTGTGAGCCAGGAGAGAATGGCGTTGTTATTGCTCAAAAAAGTGAGCATGGCACCAATAGGCTGGATAGAGCAAAAAGATGCATAATATCACAAAACACTCACCATCATGGTTTGTAACAATAACGTGGCCGGGTCGACTCCAATTTCCCTGCCATTACTAGCCGGCTGATGATCGTAAATGGCGTCCATTTGGTCAAACCACTTCCACTGCTTTCTACTCGCCCCACTTCGACCGTTGTGGTCCTTGATGGCCCGGTAATAGTATTTCATTTTCTTGAGCTTCTCCCTATATTGTTTTACTGTCCGGTTGTGTCCGCGGGTGGACAACTGCTCCACGACCTCATGAAAAATTCATTGCGGTGCACTCTGTTTAACTCTCTCTGGATTCTATCATCAGCCACTATGCCCAGAAAAGTCTGCACCTCCTCATTGGACCACGGCGTAGATTTCTGTGAAGCCGAAACCATCTCTACCGTTTACAGTGATTACTCGCTGAAGGATTTTTGCAAATGGCGGTTGTAGTACTAGATTCAGCAGAAGAACGGCGCTCTCATGACATTACACCCAGACCAATCAGTGGCCTGAATCATGTATTTTACTGCTCTATCATGTATCCATCCATCCATCTTCTTCCGCTTAATCCTTTTCGGGTTGCGGGGGGGGGGGGGGAGCCTATCCCAGCATCTTTGGGTGAGAGGCAGGGTACACCCTGGACAGATCGCCAGTCCATCGCAGGGCCAACACAGAGAGACAGACAACCATTCACTCTCACAGTCATACCTAAGGACAATTTAGAATCCCCAGTTTTGATGCCAATTAACCTAACTTGCATGTTTTTGGCATGTGGGAGGAAACCGGAGAAATCCCGGAGTAAATCCACACAGACACGGGGAGAACATGCAAACTCCACACTGATCACTGTTGGTCGGGGGCTGGGATCGAACCCAGGATCCCCCGGCTAAGGGTGAGTTGCTGTTGTTGCCGCAGTGCTAACCACTCCGCCACCACGCTGCCCGCTCTATCAAGTATTTTACTACTTAATCATATTTTACTGCGCTATCATGTATTTTACTACTAAATTATGTATTTTCTACTAAATAGTGTATTTTTTTTTCCACAATATCTTTATTGAACCTTTTTTTTTTTTTAACAAACATGATACAAACAATCAAACACTAACACTAAAGTACTACAAAAAAAAAAATGCACTAAAAACACCAACAACCACCAACAAAATCAAGTCTTCAACAATGCTCCTCTGTTTAGTCTAGACAATCCAATACATAAGTATACATATTATGTTCACCAGTTTGGAATTTACAAGGTCCACACACATCATTCACCTTCTTCTTCAAGAGTTATGTTTAAATTTTTTACATAATCAATAAAAGGTCTCCATATATTCTCAAACACAATTTCCTTTGATTTTAGTATATATGTTATTCTTTCTAATGGAAGGTTTGTTAACATCTGTCTTAACCACTGAGTCACATCTGGTCTATGAGTCTTTTTCCATAATAGTGCAATACATTTTTTGGCATTAAGCAAACTGAGGTCTATGAATGTTCTTTCACTTTTATTAAAATTATGCTTTTCTGGGTACAGACCCAACAAAAACAGTTTAGGATTCAATATGATTTGTTTTGAGATTATTTTTTCAATTGTTACCCTCACCTCTTCCCAAAACATTCTTATTAATCTACATTCCCATAAACAATGAAATAGGGTTCCTTTACTTTCCATGCATTTTGTGCATGTATCTGGTATATTTTTGTTATATCTATTTAACTCCTCCGGTGTAACATACATCCGCATTAACCATTTGAAATGTATCAATTTAAGGCGTGCATTTATTGATTTGGTTTGAGCTTCTGTACAAGCCAATTCCCATTGTTCCTCTGAAATTTCAATTTGCAGATCTTCTTTCCAGTAGTTTAATCTTTTCAGTGAATTTTCACTTGAAGATAGTGTCAGTGAGTTATAAAACTCTGAAATAATACCCTTTCTTTTACTATCTTTCATCATCATTTTTTCCAAGGATGAATAAATAGGTCGAGTGAGAGCTTTATTTTGATTTGATCGAATAAAGTTTCTAAGTTGAAGATATTTAAAAAAATGTGTTCTATTGAGATTAAATTTGATCCTCAGCTCTTCAAAAGACATTATGTTGTCTGCACATGGCAAATATAAATCCTGAATCTTTTGTATCCCTTTTAAATTCCATACTTTAAATACAGCGTCCGCTCTCCCTGGTTTAAAATATTGATTACCCCATATTGGACTAAATTGTGACAATAACTGTGGTTCTTTTAAATAGTTTTTAGCTTCACACCATATTTTGATCATATGCTTTACAAATGGATTTTTAACTTGTTTTTGTAATTTTTTTGCCGAATCTGAGTATATGAATATGGGAAGAGGTAAAGGTAAATTGTATGATTCCATTTCAGTCCAGTGAGGGAGATCATTTGATGAAAAATAATATGTCATAGACCTCAGTTGTGCCGACCAATAATACAACATAAAATTTGGACATTTCAGACCTCCACGATCAAATGGTAAATATAATAAAGACAAACGTAATCTAGCCCTCCTGTTGTTCCATATAAATTCCACTAACTTTTTTTTTATTCTTGAGAATAGATCTAAAGGTGGTGATAAGGGAATGTATTGAAATAAATAAAGTATTTTAGGTAAAATATTACTTTTAAGTATATTGATTCTCCCGATCATCGACATTGGTAGTGACATCCATCTCTGAGTTAACTCACTGATATCTGACATTAAGGCTTCATAGTTGACACTGGCGACTGATTCTAGCTTAGGCATAATTTGGATTCCTAAATATTTAAACTGATTTACAACATTGAATTGATTTACCTCAGGGGCTGGGTAATTTCTCTGGGTCTCATTTAGCATTAATATTGAAGATTTAGTTTTATTTATTTTATATCCTGATATTTCCCCAAAATTCTTTATTAAATTCAACAAGGTTGGAATTGATTTTTTTAGATTCGACATAAACAAAATTATGTCATCGGCGTACAGGGAGATTTTATGTTCTGTTGGTCCAACTTTAATTCCATATATTTGTGAATGTAAACGTATCGCTATCGCTAAAGGTTCAATTGCCATAGTAAACAGTAAAGGTGAAAGTGGACAGCCTTGTCGACATCCTCTATTGATTTTTATTGGTTTTGAAATATTGTTATTTGTTAGGATTTCTGCTGTAGCATTATTGTATATTATTTGAACCCATTTTATGAAATTATTTCCAAGTCCAAACCTTTGTAGGACTTCAAAAAGAAAGGGCCATTCAACTCTATCAAAGGCCTTTTCGGCGTCCAATGATAGGAGAGCTGTATCCGGTGCTTCTTTATTAAAATAAATAATATTAAATAGTCTTCTTACATTATGGAAGCCTTGTCTACCCTTTATAAAGCCATTCTGATCTCGATTAATAATATTTGGTAAAATTTCTTGTATTCGTCTTGCTAAAATTTTACAGATTATCTTAAGGTCGGCGTTTAATAGGCTTATTGGTCTCATATTTTCACATTTATTAGAGGGCTTACCTGGTTTTGGCAGCAGTATAATTAAGGCATTATTTATGTATGATGGTAAATTATTATTTTGAAATGCTTCTAAAACCATTTCCAAAAAAGGTTTTATTAATTTATTCTTAAATTTTTTATAAAGGTCAACTGGAAGACCATCTGGTCCTGCACTTTTTCCTGATTTCATATTATCAATGGCTAGCCCAACTTCTTCTTGACTAATTTTAGACTCCAATATCTCCCTGTTTTCATTTGGAATACACGGTATAGATAGTTCGTTCAAAAACCCATTTAGTTTTGTTAAATCAGGTTCATTTTTGGTATCATATAATTTTTCATAGTAATCTCTAAAGGCTCTATTAATTTCTAAAGGATCTATAACTACCTGTCCATTACTTATAATACTGGTAATTGGTGTTTTAATTTCTAATTGTTTAATCTGCCATGCTAATAATTTTCCTGATTTTTCACCTTGTTCATAAAAAGATTGTTTCAATCTTAGAAGACTCGAGGCAGCTCTATTCGCTGATTTTTTGTCGTATTCAGCTCTCAAAATCAGTAATTCATTCTCCAACCTTGGGTCACTTCCTGCATACACTTTTTCCTGAAGATTTTTTATTTTATGTTCCAATTTAGCTCTCTCCTCTCGAGTCTTCTTAGATTTTGATCCTGTATAACTAATAATATGTCCCCTAATAAAAGCTTTGAAAGCCTCCCACTTTACACATGCTGATGTTTGTGTAGTATTGATGTCAAAGAACTCGTCTATCTGTTTTTCTATATACTTGACAAATTCCTCATCCTGAAGCCATTTATGCTGAAATTGCCATCTACCTGATTCCTTTGTCAATTTTTTATCTACATATATTAGACAACAGGGTGCATGATCAGAGATCACGATGTTATCATAAAAGCAGTTTTGAATCTTGGACCTTAATTCTGTGGAAATCAAAAAATAATCAATACGTGAGAATGTCTTGTAGGTACTGGAATAACAAGAATAGGCTTTAACTTGTGGTTTCATTTCTCTCCATATATCTAACAATCTCAATTCTTTCATAAAATGATTAATAGTCATCCTACATCCAATGTGCGTACAATCCAGTCCTGTTGATCTATCCACACCTGGATTCAATGTACAATTAAAATCCCCTGCTATTATATGTTGCCCTGTAAGTGATGATAAGATGAGAAATAAATTAGCAAAGAACTTCTGATCATCTATATTGGGACCATATAAGTTCACAAGATTTATATTTTCTAATAGCAAAGAACCTTGAATGATTACATATCTTCCAAATTTGTCTCCAATTACATTTTTCACTTGAAAAGGAACTGATTTATGTATGAGAGTCATAACTCCCCTGGCTCGGGATGAAAATGAAGAGGTGAATACACTTCCCTGCCATCTACTCCTAATTCTTTTAACATCCTCCTCTATCAGATGAGTTTCTTGTAAAAACACAATTCTTGAACCCATGTCCTTTATTTTATTCATAACTTGTTTAAGTTTTTTTAAATTTTGTAGACCTCTGCAATTCCATGAAGTTAAATTAAGATTAACACTTTGGTCCATGATCAATAGAGAGTTTGGGATTACCTTGCAGTGTAAACATGCTCATACAGAGAAGCAAAAACATGAGTGGTTGAACATTCATCCTACAAACTACACACAAACAAATTTCCCCTTCCCACACTTGTGGCAAACCCCCCAAAATCAAAAGAAAAATTCTGTCTCCCGATATAGCCATCGACCGTTCCACACCCACGGGGAACAGCCTAAGCCACTCCTTCTTCATCCTCCCAATCACCCTAACTCTACTGCTTTTAATGACGCAACATTAACTCTCCTCTGTAGTTTTCCAACTTAACTCCAAAATTTTTAACAACTTTGTACATCATAGTTTTTTTTTTGTTTGTTTTGTTTTTGTTTTGTTTTTTTAATATATAATACAATCTATATTTTGTAAACTTACTATTTACTTCAAGTCAGTCAGATGCCTGTGCACATGCTTAATTATTCTACCTTATATTTTGTTCATGCTTAGCTCCCACCAGTCTCTTCTTCTTCTTTGATCTTCTTGATGAACTCCTGCGCCTCCTCTGGGGTCTTGAAGATGTGGGTTCTGCCCTCATACGTGGTCAGCAGTCTCGCAGGATAGATTACACCATGACGAATCCCAAGGTTGCGCAGCTCCTTACGTACGGGATCAAACTGCTTCCTCAATTGCTGGATTCCTGTGGCCAAATCTGGGTAGAACCGCACCTGCTGGTCCTGGTGTTTAATCTCTCCTTTAGCACGTGCAGCGTTGAAGATCTTCATCCTGTCTCTGTTGCTAAGAAACTTCATAATTAAGGTCCTCGGCGGTCCCTTATCTCTCCGTGGGCCAATACGATGCGCTTTTTCCAGAACCACTGCTGATTGCAACTCCTCGCTGCCCAGCACCTCCGGAATCCACTTTTCCAGAAAGGAACATACGTCCCGACCTTCTGATTCCTCTGGAAGACCCACCAGCCTCAAATTATTCTGTCTCGACCGAGATTCCAAATCCAAAATATTATCTTCCAGAGATTTTTTTTTTTTTTTCCAAAGTGCGCACCTTTAATTGAAGACGGGTGACGTCATCTTCAGCACTAGCGAGACGGAGCTCCATCTGCGCCGTTCGTTCTACACAGTCACCCAATTCCTTTCTTATTCCTTCCAGCGCTGTCATAATCCCATCAAATCTAGAGGAAAAGTCCGCTCTCATTGAACTCATGGCAGCCATCAGCGCATCTGCGCCATTCCCCGCAGAAATCGCACCGCCGCCAGCCTCCTCCGCCATATATGGAGCCTTGTTTGCTGCGTCACAGACCTGAAAGTCCGTTAATTTGGACTGTTTCGGCGGCTCGCTTTTTCCTTTTCCTGGTTTTCCAGCCTTAGGCTTCGCCGACATATCCTCGCCCAAATGCTGGGATACGTTCTGTCCCAAATGAGAGAGTTATTTGCCGATTTTTTTTCTCCAGGAGCAGAGCAGAGCGAGACACGTCCGTCCTACGTGGCAGCCATAACCGGAAGTGACTAAATAGTGTATTTTACTACTAAATCATGTATTTTACTGCTCTATCGTAGATTTTACTACTAAATCATATTTTACCATACCTGCCAACTTTTAAAACCTGAAAAGCCTAGTAGCTAGCCGGGGTCCAGGGGCCACAGACCCCAGTAGGTCCAGGACAAAGTCCTGGTGGGGGATTCAGGGGGGCAAAGCCCCCCCGACGGCAAACAAATATTAGCATTAAATCAAGTTAAAATGTGGCTAACAACCTCATATTTCTTCAACAATCATGTTTCTATTTTCCTTAAATTGTCAATGCAGATATGCTGATGGAAAAGATCAAGGACAAACTCTATGGTAACTCTCAAGCATTGTTGTTTTCCATGGTGCACCTCTTAGCTTTCTTCAGTTGGTCTTTTGAATGGAACACACTGTGGCACTTGTTACCCGAAGCTGTCATCATCATTTTCCTGGTCATGAGGTTGCCCAGAACTTTAGTTGACAGACTGGACCTGAACTCAGTTTTGTTCTTGTTCACATGGCTGAATATGCGCTCACAGTCCGCAGTAATAATTCCTGGAAATGCTTTGGAGTATTCCTCACGAAAAGACTTGCCATGTGTGTGGATATGGATTATCATAGTCTCTTAATTTTCTTAATCAGTGTTCATCTATAATTATTTAAGTCAGTAAGATCTCTGATTATTATACTCTTTTGCTTCCTCAGGCGTTCCATTTAGTTTGATCCAAACTCTACAATTTCTTGTCCATGTTGCCTGTATCTTATTTTGTCTTTTCAGCATCCGTGCTTGCCGTGCTATTTCAGCATTAGTTTTTGTTAGATGTTCACTGAGGTAAACTTCTGTTCCCCATAACTTTCTGGCCTGCCTCAGTATGTCATTCTTTACCCAGGGATGTGATTTGGGGTTGGGGAAATTATCTGAAAATTTAACAGGGGGTTTGGGGGACTGCCCCCCGAAGCTCCTGGGTTTTTATGATTTTTAAGTACCAGAACTGTGCTTAAATGACATAAAACAAACAGCTGAATGCCACTTATTACTGTATAATATTGACTTATGTTCCAAGAAGATAAAATCTCTGAACTTAGTTCAGAGATTTTTTTGATCTCTTCCATTTCCTCCTTCTTTGGTGGCATTTTTACTGACCTGTTGATAGTAAAACAATCTCTACTGGTGACGCCGATATCCAATCCGACCGACCTCGAATCTAGCTGGTCCCCAGCTAGCCCCCTCCGCTGCTAGTCCCGCTGCTTACCGCCGCTGCAATTGAGCTCCTGTCCAGCCGGGGTACCAGCAGCTCCTCCACCGAGTCCCGCCGCCCACCGCCGCTGTAGTTGAGCTCCAATTCTGCTCCTGTCCAGCTGGGGTCCTGGTAAATCCTCCACTGAGCCCCGCCACCTACCACCGTCTTCCTCAGTAGTTCCTCCGCCGAGCCCCGCCACTGTAGCTGGGCTTCAGCTACAGTCGACTTATCCAGCTGGGGCCCCGGCTGCTCCTCCACTGGTCCCCGTCTCCTACCACCGCTGTACTTGAACTCCGATCCGGCTCCCGTCCAACTGTTGCCTCGGTTGGTTCCTCCGGCGAGCCCCAATCACCGGGGACGGAGTCGCTTCTTTGTATCGGTGTTAGGTGCTATGACTAGCTATGGCGTTAGCTATAGCGTTAGCTTAGCAAACGCTTAGGTATAGCGTTAGCTTAGCAAACGCTTCAGGTAAATTTAGATACGATTCCTAGCGATCTCGTGTTTGGAATTGCTTTCGTGTTTTTTTTACAATTTAAAATTTTTGACTGAATTTTTAGTGAAAAACCGTAATTTTGATTAATAAAGCCGTAACCCGGAATGGGGTCTTGAAAACTGTAACCATTACGGCAAAACCGGAGTAATTGGCAGGTATGTTTTACTGCTCTAGCATGTATTTTACTACTAAATTATGTATTTTCTACTAAATCATGTATTTTACTACTAAATCATACTTTACTGCTCCATCACGTATTTTACTGCTAAATCGTATATTTGTGACCTGCGCTGGCAAAATGAGTCACTTTGAGGAAATTGTCAAAACTGAGGTAACATTTTTTTCCATATTCTGTATTGAAAAACCTTCAAAATGATATTTAATTTGTAGGATGTGTGCAAAAACGGACTCGGAAAAAGCCAATTTGTTTATATTTTGGCTAGGTTTAAAACTCGCGTTCGATCAGTCAGGAGTTACATCTTCTGCCAAAACATACGATGGCCAGGACATAGTCCAAGGACGGATAATTTTTTTGCACATGGGGAGTTGTTCAGAACTCCTTATACAAAGATACAGTGATGATAATCAAGTCAGTGGTGGTAATGCACCTGTAAGCTAAAAGAAGAAGAAGAAGAATATATGTATTTTTAGAAAAGACGACTTCTAAGCTTTACAATGACACCAGACACTCACGGGGGTTTTCCTGGGACTTGCCTCTAGCAAACAAAGAAACAGTCATGATTTATGACTTCTCGAGCCTGTATCTCGTAATGATGCCGTGCGCATTCCGACTCATTTTGCCAGCATGGGTCACATTTTACTGCTGTATCATGTATTGTACTACTACATCATGTATTTTACTGCTCTATCATGGAATTTACTACTAAGTCACATTTTACTGCTTCATCATGTACTTTACAACTAAATCATATATTTTGCTGCTCTATCATGTATTTTACTACTAAATCATATATTTTACAGTTCTATCATGAGTACCAGTTAATAATAAGTACCGTTAACTGAACTAAACCCACCACAGTAGCTGCCAAACACACACAGTACCACACACACAGACCTGGTTCGGTCTGGTGGTTCTGGTCCTCCGGTCCCCCCACCCGTTCTCCTCCATCGGCCCGGTAACCCTCCCCGGTGATTCTGTTCCCCCCTGACCGAACCTCCGGACCTTCATACCGACCCTCGGCTCACCTGAGGCCCGCTGTCCGCGGCTCTTCACCGTGAGAGGAGAAAGTTTTCCGGAGCTTCGGCTGCTGCTCCAGAGGAGGAGGAAGGTGATCCAGGCCGGGAAGGAGCTCCGGTGGATCCGTGCAGGACAGCGGAGCGGCGGCAGTGACCGAGCCGCGGGCTCCGATTCCGAACGTTGGTTCCTCGGAGCTCCGCTGAGTGAGTTGTTGTTTTATCGGAGCTCCAGGAAAGTTGATCCGCCACCCTGCTCAGCTGCCGCCATCTTTACCCGCGGGGCATCATGGGTAATCCTCAGGAATCCCTACACCTCTCAAACCCACTGCGTGATGACGTCACAGATGTCACAATTGACGTGGCAGAAAAGGAAAATTATTATTATTGTTATTGTTGTTGTTATTATAATTATTTTAAACTTGATGAATATGTTTAAAGTGAAGAATCTATCACTGCCCGCAAATATCCAAAAGTTGTTCCAAATAAGGGAGAAACAATATCATTTCAGAGGAACATGTATATTTCAAAAACCTTCAGTGAGAACTACCACCAAGCAACACTGTGTCTCAGTGCAAGGAGTCAGATTGTGGAATGCTTTTGGACCTGGATTAAAATCATGTACAACGCTTGGACAATTTAAACAAAAACTAAAGGAAGAAATACTCCAAACATTTTGTAACGTTGGCGAGGTTCACACAAAGAAGAGGAGCAGATGGTTTCGACGAACAGGCTTTATTCACACACACACTCTGAGCACAGACAGGAGGGGAGGTCATTCTCCCAGACCTCCGGTTCAATCATGGTTATCCAACACATAATACATCTTGCCCTACTCCTGCCTATAAAACACTGCTGGGTCATTATAACGCAGTTATAATGACACAGCAGTATAATAACTCAGTAATAACATTTAACAAACACACAAAATAACGTCCACTGTTGCAAAGCATGCTGGGGAAATCCCTGCTCCCCCCCCCCCCCCAGTACAGCCCCGACGTTACACTGCCCCCCCCAGACTGGTTTCTATCCCCAGAAAAATTAAAGTCCAATTCAAAAGTCCAATACGAACTCGTCCAGGTGTCGGGGCGACCTTCGATGCCGACGACCAGCATGTACAGGCCCCCTAGTGTCCATCTGAGTCTCGGTCGGAGTATCTGGTCGGGATGAAAGCTCCGGTTCGACCACTAGCGGGGCGGATGGCTGATACGGGGCGAGACGGTCACGGTGGAGCACCACAACCCGGTCCCTTTTTTTTAGCCTCACCCTGTGAGGTGGCCAGTGGCTCGCCAGCTTTGGTGATTGTCCTTTTATTCTCTCAGGGCAGAAAACCCAGACTCGATCTCCCGGTGCAAAGTCCCTCCCCTGGCAGCGGAAGTCATATGCTCGCTTCTGCCGACCCCCGCCGCTGCCAGGGCCTCCCTAGCCAGTTCATGTACTGTGTGAAGACGTTCTTTTAAACTAACTAACTACTAACTAACTAACCTGCACTTATATAGCGCTTTTCTAGTCACAAAGACCACTCAAAGCGCTTTCATTAATACTAACCCTCTATTCTAAGGGCCTATAGGAAACAAATATCTAGGGACAATTTAGAACAGCCAATTAACCTAACATGCATGTTTTTGGCATGTGGGAGGAAACCGGAGAAATCCCGGAGTAAACCCACGCAACACAGGGAGAACATGCAAACTCCACACAGATCACTGTTGGTCGGGGGCTGGGATCGAACCCACGATCCCACGATCCCCACAATCCCCCGGCCAAGGGTAAACTGTGCTGCCGCAGTGCTAACCACTGCGCCACCGTGCAGCCAAAAACAAAACAAATAATCCAACCCAGGTTTTCCCTCCACCTCCGGCTCAGGGGGGGGGCCCGAATACCAAATCCACCGGTGCGCGCAGCTCGCGTCCAAACATGAGCGCTGCAGGGGTGCACTGAGTAGATTCCTGAGCTGCCATCCAGTATGCCCACAAAACAAAAGGCAGATGTAGGTCCCAGTCTCGCTGTCGCTGGTCCACTAGGATAGTGAGCTGGGTTGTGAGGGTTCGGTTGAATCGTTCGACCAGGCCGTCGCTCTGTGGATGCAGCGGGGTGGTCTGGGTCTTCCGGATGCCCAGCCGCTTGCAGACCTCGCCGAAGACCTCCGCCTCAAAGTTCCGACCCTGATCGCTGTACAGCTCCTCCAGTGCGCCAAACCAACAGAACATTTCGTCCACCAGCTTTGATGCTGTCGTAGCGGCGCTCTAGTCCGGGACCACGTACACCTCTGGCCACTTAGTGAAATAATCCATTGCGACCAGCATGTAGCGGTTCCCCCGATCCGTGGTCGGGAAAGGGCCCAGGATGTCCACTCTTACCCGCTCCATCGGTGCTCCCACCTGGTACTGCTGCAGGGGAGCGTGGGATCGCTGAGTTGGCCCTTTCTGAGCTGTGCAGGTGTCACAGTGGTAGACGTGGAGCTCCACGTCTTGATGACAACTGGGCCAGTAGAACCGGGCTCGAAGGCGCTGCAGCATCTTTGTCACCCCAAAGTGGCCCGGTCCTACTGCCCCATGAACCAGCTGGAGTACGTTGGGCCGGAGTCGACGAGGAACCAACAGCTGCCAGACGTGCCGCTGCCCAGCTGGAGTCTGCCACTGTCGATACACCACGCCCTCGTGGCAGCGGAGATTGGCCCACTGGGAGTGCAGGGCTTTAGTCTCTGAGTCCAGCGTTGACACAACCTCCCAGGCAGGCCACTGTCCTGCGTCCAGCCACTGCCGAACCCGAGAAATGATCCGGGTCTCTATCCTGCTCGCTCTGCAGCTGCTGTGTGCCAAGGACCTCTGTGACATCATCGCTGGGGGAGGCTGCCTGATTACCCGAGGAGGGGCTGCGCGTCGCTGCGTTATTCCTGCTCGCAGCGGTTCGGAGAGCAGCAGCCCATGGGACGGCTTGGTCTCGATCTTCAGCCCATTGGCAGTGACGACACTCCTCTGTCGCACAGGGGCGCCGAGACAGCGCGTCAGCGTTGGCATGGAGGCGGCCTGCCCAATGCACAATCTGAAAATTATAATCCTGCAGTGCCTCCAGCCATCTCGCCAACTGTCCATCCGGCTCTTTGAAATTCAACAACCAGGTCAGGGAAGTGTGATCCGTCCTGAGCTGGAACCTCCCCCCATACACATACGTGTGGAAATGACGCAGTCCCTGAATGACAGCCAACAGCTCTCTGCGAGTCACACAGTAATTCCTCTCGGCTCTGCTGAGAGTGCGGCTGAAAAAAGCAACTGCCTGCTCTCCGTGTTCTCCCTCCTGGGATAGCACCGCCCCGATGCCCTGGTTGCTGGCGTCCGTGTCCACGATGAAAGGGCGGTTCGGGTCGGGATATTGCAGGACGGGGGCTCTGATGAGCGCTGCGCGAAGCTGGGAGAAAGCAGCAGCACAGTTCTCACTTCACTGAAACGTGCATCCTTTCTGCGTCAGCTGATGCAGTGGGCTGGCGATGGTGGCGAAGTCTTTCACAAACCTCCTATAATAGGAGGCCAGTCCGGGAAAGCTCCTCAGTTCTCCCACATTCCGCGGCACTGGCCAGTCTCTCACCGCCGCCACTTTTTCTGGGTCGGTTGCGACTCCTGCTGCGCTGATGACGTGGCCCAGGAAGGTGGTCTCCCGCTGGAATAGGTGGCATTTCCTCGGGTGTAACTGTAGCCCCACCTTCCGGATGGTGTCCAGTACTTCTCGGAGATTTGACAGGGCGCTGTCAAAATCAGCTGCATGCACCAGCAGGTCATCCAGGTAAACAACGCAGTGACTCCGGGGCACGTGAGCCAGCACTCGCTCCATCAAGCGCTCAAAGGTGGCCGGGGCGTTGCAGAGTCCAAACGGCATCACTTTAAACTGTTACAGTCCCTGCCCAATGGAGGAGGCTGTTTTTTGGCGGGCCTTGGGTGACAGCTCTACCTGCCAATAGCCGCTGCGTAGATCCAGTGAGCTGAACCAGCTGGAGCCGGCGATGTGGTCCAGCACGTCATTGATGCGGGGCAGGGGGTAGGAATCCTTCCAGGTGATGTCATTCAAGCGCCGGTAATCCACACAGAACCGCCACGACCCGTCCTTCTTCTTGACCAGCACCACCGGCGCTGCCCAGGGGCTGCTGAAGGGCTCAATGATGTCTGCCTCCAGCATTTCTCGTACTTTTTGTTCTGCTGCTGCCCGCCTTGAAAAGGGCAGCCGGCGTGGGCGGAGTCGAATCGGCCTGGTCTCACCGGTGTCGATCTCATGCTGCACCAAGCCGGTCCGGCTGCATTCCTCATCCTTCGCGGCGAAGACACCCATATAACAGTCCAACAGTTCCTGCAGCTGGTGTCTCTGTTCTGGGTCCAGCCCGCTGCAGCTCCGCTGAAATAATTCCTCGGCCGCCTGCTGCGTCTCTGCTGACACGTTGACCTCTCCCCTTGCTGTCCTTGTGTGTGCTCGTGCTTTCTCTGCCCGCGCTGGTGGCGTCATCGTGTCTGGTCCTCGCGGTGGCCCGCCTGGTCCGGTCCGCCCTGGCGGTCCCTCGATCGCGCAGGCCTCCGTGTTCCTTCTCTGGGTTCTGCTGTGGAACATGATGGTCCGGTTTCCCAGCTGGAGGGACGGTCCGGCAGTGTCGATCTTGGCGTTCCAGGCTGTGAGCAGGTCTAGTCCAATAATACAGGGGTCTTGGATGTCAGCCAGCCAGAACGGGTGTTTTATGTTCTGACCGGCCACCCCCACCACGAGAACTCTCCGTCCCCCCAATCTGGCGTGCTCACCGGTAGCTGTGGTGACACAGCGCTCGGTGGGTTCCCACCCCCGTGGGGTCGTCTCGTTCGTGCCCGGCAGCACACTGGGTCGGACCAAGGAGATTGTAGAGCCGGTGTCAATCAGGGCCCGGATCGACGTCTTCTCCAGGCTGCACTGTAGATACATCCCTGGAGAGTGTCCAATTCGGCCCACGCACGGTGACAGCTCATCAGTTTGTCGTGGGGTGGGTGCAGAGCAGTACCGTGTGATGTGTCCTGGTTCTCCGCAGCAGGAGCACCCTTCCACGCGCCGCCGCGGCCGTCTTCTCTGTGGACGCGCTGCCGTGGTCTGCCATAACTCCTCCTCCTCCTCCTCGCTCTCAGCTGTGGCCTGGAAGGTTCTTTGTCTTGGCGTCGACGCTTCGATTGTGCGATTCATCAGCGGCTCCACCCGCTCCGCTTCTGCCACCGCAGTCTCCCAGTCACTCGCGGCGTGGATCTGTACGTGGCTCTGGAGCTGGGCCGGGCGGAGACCTTGGATGAAGTTCCGGAGGGGCGAGCTTCTCTACCACCTCCGGTGCGAAATCCGGGTAGCTGGGCCGTGTTAGCAGCTGTATGTCCGCCGCATAGGCTCCTAGGTTTTCCTGGCTGCTTCGACGGCGGTGGATCAGCTGTTCCTGGGCGTGCTCAGCGTCCGCCGTTCTCCCAAATCGTCTCCGGAGCGCTCCTTGTAGCACTGGCCAGCTGTAGCGCTCCTCAGGCCAGAGATCAGAGAGCGTGCAGAGAGCCCTCCCTTCCAAGGCCAGCGTGACTTGCACAGCGGTTTCCTCTGGTGACCAGCCGTTTAGTGCGGTGGCCAGCTCGACCTGGACCAGGTAGTCATCCAACGAGGTTTTACCGTTGAAGCGGGGAATCTTGGCCCGCTGCCGGACGGATGGAATGGTTGCCTCCTGATCGATCGCCGCTCCTGATTGTCATGGAATCGCCAGCCCGTCCTGTCCTGAAAAGGGCGGGAAGCGGGGCTGGTTTGCTCTGCTCCGCTCGCTCTGCCTTGAAAGAGGCAGAGGGTGGGGTGTGCTGGCCCCGTCGGGTCCGCCGCTTCGTTCGTCCCTGCGAGCGGCTCCGGGGGGTGGTGTCTCGGCCCCGTCGTCTGTCGTCAGCTGAGCAATGAGTCGCTCCAGCTGCTGGATCTCCATTCTGATCCTGGCTTCCATCTGTTCCATCCCACTTCTGACACCAGTGTGACATTGGCGAGGTTCACACAAAGAAGAGGAGCAGATGGTTTCGGCGAACAGGCTTTATTCACACACACACACTCTGAGCACAGACAGGAGGGGAGGTCATTCTCCCAGACCTCCGGTTCAATCATGGTTATACAACACATGATACATCTTGCCGTACTCCTGTCTATAAAACACTGCTGGGTCGTTATAACGCAGTTATATTGACACAGCAGTATAATAACTCAGTAATAACATTTAACAAACACACAAAATAACATCCACTGTTGCAAAGCATGCTGGGGAAATCCCTGCTCCCCCCCCCCCCCCACAATACAGCCCCGACGTTACAATGTATACAAGAAGACATGTAAAATCACATAAGAATTATCATATTCAGTCTGTGTTGTGCTGTTGCTTAGTTTTTTTTCCCTGTTTTTTTTTGTCACGTTTTGTCTTAGTTTTGTTCTGAATTGTAATCGCTACTGTTTTGTTTTTCTTTTGAATTCTTGGAAGGAATATGGGTGGGCAATATAAGCTGTGGCTTCAGCCATCACCCATTTCGGATAACTTACAGTATGTTCAACTGTATAATCAGAGGAGTTATTGTTTAATTTGACCTTGTTAGATCCCCCCCGTTATATTATTCTGTTCTTTTCTTTTAATCTTTACTTTTAATCTATCCAAAAATAAAGATTCATTCATTCAATATTTATGTTCATTAATCTTTCACTGATTTTCTTCATTGAGTTTAAACAGACTTTTCTTTATTTTTTTCTTTTTGCACTTTTGTATCCTTGTTGATGTTAAATGATATTAATAGTTTTGATTGAATCACAGTACAATGATCTGATCAGACAGAAAAATTAATTTATTATCATCAACTAATCAGACAGACACAGATGAATCAGTTACCGTGGCAACAGTCATGTTCCTGATGCCTGCTGACTTTCATGGTTATTTATTATTATAATCATTTTAATTTGACCTGATTTCAGACTGACGTTTGATTATTAAAGTCATTAAACATTTATATCATAAACATCAAACAACAAGGAAACAAAGAGAAAAATACGTATATCTGCAGGGGAATATGAAATAAACAGAATATTTATTTAATAACTGATGTTTACAGTATGAGTCATTTAAAGCTTTAAATCAGATTTAAATAAATAAGATAAGATAAGATAAGATAAGATAAGCCTTTATTAGTCCCACAATGGAAAAATTCCAGGATTGCAACAGCACAGGGATAGCAACACTCGGAGCAATAATTAAGAAGATACGAAAAAATATAAATAAGAGCAGTGGATATACATAAGTACACATAAATATATAAATATATATACAAAGTGCGGAGCATTGTAGCAAGATGGAATAAACAGCATAACCGTCTACTTAGTTATCCTACATAGTATGAATATGTACCCATACATATTGTCACCCTCCGTAGCGACTGATATTGTCCTAGTTGTATACTGGAGGGGACCATTTGTGTAAGTCTGTTGCGTCTTTTGCATTCAATACTATTAGGTCGTCACATCTTTTTGCTATCTCTGCGAGCAGCCCTGCTTAGGTTATACAGTCTGACAGCCGTAGGTAGGAAGGACCTGCGAAACCTCTCGGTTGTGCACCTAGGATGATGTAGTCTGCTGCTAAATGAGCTCCCCAGTGCGTTCAGTATGTCCTGCATAGGGTGGGACTCGGACTCCAGCAGAGATGACAGTTTAGCCACCATCCTTCTCTCTCCCATCTCCTCCACTGGGTCAAGGCGTTGCCCCAGGACAGAGCTAGCTTTCTTGATCCGTTTGTTCAGTCTCTTCCTATCGGCTGCTGTAACGCCACTGCCCCAGCAGACCACTCCAAAAGTGATGGCTGATGCCACCACCGTGTCGTAGAATGTCTTCAGCAGCGCCCCTTGTACACCAAAAGACCTGAGTCTCCTCAGTAGGAACAGCCTGCGCTGTCCCTTCTTGTAGAGTGCGTCAGTATTGTGTGACGTGTATCTATGGAGTATTGTCAAAGAGGAAGATGAGAGACACCAGACCCAACAATGCAGACAAGCAGAAGGTCACTATCAAAGCAACACCTCAGCAGTGCCACAGGCTGATCACCTACATGCCATGCCACATTTGATACAGTAATTAATACAAAAGGAGCCCCGACCATGTACTGAGTGTGTACATGGACATACTTTTCAGCCGGTCAACATTTCTATTAAAAAAATATTTTTTAAAATTAATTTTAAGTAATATTCTAATTTTTTGAGAAACTGAATTTGGGGTTTTCATGGGCTGTAAGCCATAATCATCAAAATTAAAATAAACACTTGAAATGTATCACCCTCTGTAATGACTATATATAGAAATTTAATTTTTTTGAATTGAATTACCTAAATAAAATCAACTTTTTGTTGACATTCTAATTTATTGAGATGCACCTGTATTGTGAAGTATCTCACAAAAGTGAGTACACCCCTCACATTTTTGTAAATATTTTATTATACCTTTTCATGGGACAACACTGAAGATATGACACTTTGATACAATGTAAAGTAGTCAGTTTACAGCTTGTATAACTGTAAATTTGCTGTCCCCTCAAATAACAACACCCAGCCATTAATGTCTAAACCGCTGGCAACAAAAGTGAGTACACCCCTCCGTCGGCCTCCGACAGTCTATGATGACCATGGAAGAGATTCCTAAACGTCTACTCTGCTGGAACAGCACCGCCTGTGGCTGAACAGGCCGATGCGCGAATGGCAGTCCCTGTCACACAGGTCACACTTGTGGGTGGTCTCCGTGCTGCTGAGTCTGTGGCGGTTCTTCCTGTGGGCCCTTTTTTCATCTGCTGCAGCAGTCAGTCTCTCTTCACCCGCCTTGAGCTGTCTGGTCAGGGTGCCTCTCCATTTGGAGCGGTCCGTTGCAAGGTCCACCCAGCGCTCTGTGTTGATCTCCAGGGCCTTCATGTCTCTCTTGCAGACGTCTCTAAAGCGCAGCTGTGGGCGGCCAACGTCTCTCCTGCCAGTCGCCAGTTCTCCGTAGAGGACATCTTTGGGGATTCTGCCATCCTCCATACGGTGAACGTGGCCTAGCCAGCGGAGCCTGCGCTGCCTGAGTAGAGTGAACATGGAGGGAAGGCCAGCGCGGGACAGAACTTCTGTGTTGGGCACTTGGTCCTGCCAGGATATGTCCCGGATGTGGCGAATGCAGCGCAAGTGGAAGGAGTTCAGTCTCTTTTCCTGCCAGGCGTATGTTGTCCACGTCTCACTCCCATAGAGCAGTGTGCTGATGACGCAGGCGTTGTACACTGCCATCTTCGTCTTGACAGAGAGTTTGGGATTCTCCCACACTCGTGTGGTGAGGCGAGCGAGTGTGAAGGCTGATTTTCCAATCCTCTTGTTGATCTCTGTATCAAGGGAGAGGTTGTTGCTGATCGTGGACCCCAGGTACGTGAACTGATTCATGACCTCCAGCTCATAGTCGTCGATGGTGATGGTTGGTGGTGCTTCCGTGCCTTGCGCCAAGACATTAGTCTTCTTCAGGCTGATGGTAAGCCCGAAGTCCTTGCATGCCTGAGAGAAGCAGTCCATCAGGGTCTGAAGCTCCTGCTGTGTGTGGGTTGCGACTGCAGCGTCGTCTGCGAACAGCATGTCCCTGATTAGAGCCTCGCGTACTTTGGTTCTGGCTTTCAGGCGGGCGAGGTTGAAAAGCCTGCCGTCAGATCTTGTGTGCAGGTAGATTCCCTCTGTTGCTGTGCTGAAGACATGCCTCAGGAGCATAGCAAAGAAAATCCCAAAGAGGGTTGGCGCAAGTACACAGCCCTGTTTCACTCCGCTGCGTATGTTGAATGGCTCTGAGATGTTGCCGTCGTGCTGCACTATCCCCTGCATGTTGGTGTGAAATGATTCGATGAGGCTTTGCAACTTTGGTGGGCATCCTATCTTTGGCAGGATCTTGAAAAGGCCCTCTCTGCTGACCAGATCGAACGCTTTGGTGAGGTCGATGAAGGCGATGTACAGGGGCAAGTTCTGTTCTCTGCATTTCTCCTGGAGTTGGCGGATGGAGAATATCATGTCTACCGTCGATCGCTCAGCACGGAAGCCACACTGAGACTCGGGGTAGACACGTTCGGCAAGCTTCTGTAGACGAACGAGAACAACTCGTGCGTAGACTTTGCCAACAACGCTGAGGAGGGAGATGCCCCTGTAGTTGTTGCAGTCGCTTCTCTCCCCTTTGTTTTTGTAGAGGGTGATGATCTTGGCGTCCCTCATGTCCTGTGGTACGGCACCTTCCTTCCAGCACTGGCAGAGGACGTCATGCAATGGCAGCAGTAGGACGGTCTTGCAGTGCTTGATCAGGTCGGGGGGTATGCCATCGTTGCCGGGTGCCTTGCCAGCGGCCAAGCTATTAATGGCCTTGCTGAGTTCGTCGATGGTTGGCTCGGCGTCAAGTTCATCCATGGATGGCAGGCAGTCGATGGCATCAAGGGCTGACGGTGTCACGGTGTTCTGTCTGGAGTAGAGGTCAGAGTAGTGTTCCACCCATCTCTCCATCTGCTTGTTCTTTTCTGTGATCATCTCCCCAGTGGAGGATTTGAGGGGGGCTGTCTTGCTCTGAGCCGGACCAAGTGCTTTCTTGATGCCATCATACATACCACGGATGTTCCCTGTTATGGCAGCGGTTTGAATGTCTTGGCAGAGCTGAGTCCAGTATTCGTTGGCACAGCGCCAAGCAGTCTGCTAAACTTTGCTTCTCGCAGCCCTGAGAATCTGGAGATTCTTCTCGTTTGGGTACTTCTTGTACTCAGCAAGTGCTGAGCGCTTGGCTTCAATGACGGGGGTAATCTCAGTCAACTTGGCATCAAACCAGTCCTGTGACTTCGAGGTCTTTCTCCCAAAGGTAGCCAAGGCTGTGCGGTGGATGGTGTTTCGCAGCTCTTCCCACTTCTGCTTTGCAGATTCTCCTTCTTGTGGTACACCAAGTTCCTTCTCAAAGGTGGAGGCAAACTGCTCAACAAGTTCTGGTTGGGCCATCTTGCTGGTGTCAATCCGTGCCTTTCCAGGCTGTCTAGCACGATGGAATTTCTTCAGCTGCAGCTTGACCTTGCAACACACCAATGAATGGTCTGTGTCTCAATCTGCACTCTGGAACGAACGGGTGATTAGCACGTTCTTCAGTGAGGTGCGCCTGGTCAGGATCAAGTCCAGCTGGTGCCAGTGCTTTGAGCGTGGATGTCGCCAGGAAACCTTGTGTTGAGGCTTGGTCTTGAAGAACGAGTTTGTGATGCACAGATCGTGATATGTGCAGAACTCGAGCAGCCACTGTCCGTTGTTGTTCATTCTGCCCACGCCAAAAGGTCCAAGACAGGAGGGCCAGGAGTCATGGTCAGCACCCACTCTGGCATTGAAGTCTCCAAGGAGAATGAGTTGTTCAGAGTTGGGGATGATCCTGACAGTTGCTGCGAGATTCTCATAGAACTCATCTTTTGCCTCTGGTGTGGCTGTCAGTGTTGGGGCATACGCACTGACGAGGGTGACTGGGCCTTGAGTGGTGTTCAGGCGGAGGGTGAAGAGTCGTGCAGAGCCATTGCTGGCCGGTTCCACCATCTTCAGCAAGGTGTGTGTTCGTCACTGCCCTTTCCCTGCCAGTAGAACGTGTAGTCCTTCTCTCTCAGTGTGCCTGCGTCAGCCAACCGTGTTTCCTGGAGAGTGGCAATATCCACTCCCAGTCTCTTCAGCTCATTATTGATGATGGCAGTCTTCCTGGTGTTGTTGATGTCCTTGAGGTTAGCAGCGAGTCCTGTCATCATAGTGCGGACGTTCCAAGTTCCCAGTTTTAGAGTTGGTCTCTTTTGTTTTTTTGTCTTGCCTGGTGCGAAGGTTCTCAGCCTGCTGTTTAGACTTCTCCTCATCCCCATGCACCCAATGAGGAAAGCAAGCTGTGGTGGGACAACACCTTATTGGCTGGGGGCTGCCCAGCTTGAGGCGGGCGGTAGCTGTCCAGTGAGATCCGATGATCCCTCCCACCATTGGGAACAACCCCTGGCGCCGCGCTCTACGCCAATTGAGCGGTGGCTTATAACCGGTAACTGTCATTCCCCGTGTTTTGTCTGCGCCAAAGGCGAAGCTAGAGTGTCCTCTCCAGTGATCCAGTGTTCTACCTTCCAGTGTTAGGCGTTGGTAGGATTCAAGCCTGGGCAGGAAGATATGGAGGACAAGATGTTGCCCATGCAGCATGTCCCCCCTCTCCACGTCACTGATGAATCCAAAGGAACAGCAGGGCTGCTACAGTTTGGCACCAGCGCTGTCGCAGGAGCTGCCAGAACTATGTTGAACACAACAGAGAACTGCCTCAGGGGCTCCAACTCCGGATTTTTCCTCAGGGTTGACTCCCAAAGCCTTTCCCGTGACCGGGTGTGCCGCAAGGCAGCGGAGGTTTGAAATCAGGGTTTACCTTCCCCTAGATGGGCTACCTTCCCAGGTTGACGAGCCACCATCTACCCGAAGCATCTGGTTATAAGGCGCCAGAGATCCGCCCTCGCCCCTTCTCCTATTAGTAGAAGCAGCTCCGCCGGGCTTAGAGACTAAACCACACGGGCAGGCTAGGAGTTGGACTTAGTTGTCAGAGGCTTTTCGAGATACACGCCGTAAGGAGCATTTTATGAGCACTGGGAGCTTAACCCCAGTGCCGCTCCTGGCTATGACAACCTTGGAACCACATGCCGCACACTGCATCAAATTGGTCTGCATGGCTGTCATCCCAGAAGGAAGCCCCTTTTAAAGACGATGCACAAGAAAGCCCGCAAACAGTTTGCTGAAGACAAGCAGACTAAGGACATGGATTACTGGAAACATGCCCTGTGGTCTGATGAGTCCAAGATAAACTTATTTGATTCAGATGGTGTCAAACATGTGTGGCGGCAACCAGGTGAGGAGTACAAAGACAAGTATGTCTTGCCCACAGTCAAGCATGGTGGTGGGAGTGTCATGGTTTGGGGCTGCATGAGTGTTGCTGGTACTAGGGAGCTACAGTTCACTGAGGGAACCATGAATGCCAACATGTACTGTGACATACTGAAGCAGAGCATGATCCCTTCCCTTCCGAAATTGGGCCCCAGGGCAGTATTCCAGCATGATAACAACCCCAAACATACCTCCAAGACAACCACTGCCTTGCGAAAGAAACTGAGGGTAAAGGTGATGGACTGACCAAGCATGTCTCCAGACCTAAATCCTATTGAGCATCTGTGGGGCATCCTGAAATAGAAGGTGGAGGAGCACAAGGTCTCTAACATCCACCAGCTCTGTGATGTCGTCATGGAGGAGTGGAAGAGGATTCCAGTGGCAACCTGTGAAGCTTGAGAGAACTCCATGCCCAAGAAAGTTAAGGCAGTGCTGGAAAATAATGGTGGCCACACAAAATATTGACACGTTGGACACAATTTGGACATTTTCACTTAAGGGTGTACTCACTTTTGTTGCCAGTGGTTTAGACATTAATGGCTATGTGTTATTTTGAGGGGACAGCAAATTTACACTGTTACACAAGCTGTACACTGATGACTTTACATTGTAACAAAGTGTCATATCTTCAGTGTTGTCCCATGAAAAGATATAATAAAATATTTACAAAAATGTGAGGGGTGTACTCACTTCTGTGAGATACTGTATCTTTTTACATGGAAATCTTTGGTTGCTCTTAGGTTTTTTATGATAGAATTAGGGAAGGATAGGACTTGCTTTTTGAATTGCTGTTTTATTTGATGACTGGGCCCCTGTTTATAAGCTATGGATAGCTTCTGGGGAGTCCCATTTCACAAAGATTTTATTTTTGTATGAGAATGTGAATTCTATTTGCATTTTAAATAATTTGTGAAATAAACTTGAAACTGAACTTGAAACTTGTAAAATGTCATCTTTTTAAATGTTTTTGTACATCGATGTGTACAGCTCACTTGTGGTGTAGTTCTAGCACTAGCAGTTTCAAGAGGCTTAGAGTGGCCTACAATGACTGTATGTGGATGCTGCTTCATTTTCTTCGGTGGCACAGCGCCACTCAGTTGTTTGTGTTGTCTGGAGTCCCAACTTTAGAGGCTCTTAAGAAATTATATGTTCAGATTTAAATGTCGCCTGGATGTAAGTAGGAATGGCATCATTGTGGCTTTCAGCAATCTAAGCAAGACTTGCTACCATTACTCATCCAAGCTGAGAACACACTGGCATGGTAAGTTGTTTGTGGTGGCGCCTTGCATGGCAGCAACCCCTCTGATTCTACATTGGATTAACATTGTAGATAGGAGAAACGTAATTTCTTTCTACTGTACACGACTGGCTGTATGGGCTGAATGACAACAGAGATGGCTTCTAAACTGCATTTTTAATTTTATTTATACATATTATACACACTACTCACAAAAAGTTAAGGCTATTTGGCTTTCAGGTGAAATTTATGGAAAATGTAAAAAGTTCTAGCTGCAATGATATAATATCATGAAAGTAGGGCATTTAAGTAGAAGCATGCAATGGTAATTTCCTCATCTCAATTTATTGAAACAAAAGCCAACAACAGTGGTGGGTATACCACAACAAAAAATGTCAATGTCTTAATAACTTGTCATGTGCCCTTGAGCATCAATTACAGCTTGACAATGACGTCTCATGCTGTTCACAAGTCTACTTATTGTCTGCTGAGGCATGGCATTCCATTCTTCTTCAAGGGCGACCTTCAGGTCATTGAGGTTGTGGGGTGCAGGGTGACAAGCTTCTACACGACAACTCAGCTGATCCCATAGGTTCAGGGGTTAAAGCAAAAAAAATTCCTGAGCCCTAACACACACACACACACACACACACACACACACACACACACACACACACACACACACACACACACACACACACACACACACACACACACACACACTTACTGAACTTTATATAATACTCTGAACTGCATTATTTCCATAATTGTTTTGTTCAAAAGAAATAATCCCTAGGGTTCAAAAACTTACTCTCTATCCTACGGAACGTATGAAAGGTTTTGTGTATGTTGAAGGATGAAGCACACACAGGGCCGGAGTGGGACCAGTTTTCAGCCTGGGAGTTCCATGCCCAAGACCAGCCCACTTTTTGCCAAGTGGGGGAAATTGGAGCAAAAGTTCGATTTCTATCCAACAGCTTTTATTGCAGACATGTTTTGACAAGAAAACAGAACTTTGTTCACCTCTGCAAACCAGCTGACAAATAAATGAGAAACAAAGATAAATCACAAAGGGGAACATCAATTCAGTTCAGTGGCATAAAAATTCTACAGAAACAAAATAGCTATCCATTAGAAAACTTTAATCTAGTATGTAATAGTAATATAGACAGTGTCATGTCATTTCAGTGTCAGTAATATCATATCATTGTGTAATTTCCCCATATAGATTTTTTTTGTCCTGTTCCAATATATGCACGACTGTGTCACAAATTTACCAGAAAAAAAGTTAAAAATGTCCAAGAAGGTTACAACAAAAACCACTAATTGCATAGAAAATGGGAAAAACTAAAACATTTATACTAATCTGCAGCTCTTGTTCTTTAAATTTTTGACTTCATTCTTGTGAATTTATAATTATTTTTTGTAGAAATGTACCATTTCTCCCCTGCATTCATTATGTTTTCTTACAAAACTAACCTTTTTCTCACAAATTTTCTTTTACTTGTAAATTGGCCTCCTTTGTCATATTTTACAACTTTATTCTTGCTAATTTATACTTTAATTTACATTTATAGGCTTTACCTTAGAATAAATTTGTGAGTCCACCACCACTACCATCCCCTTTGTTTAAAAAAAAAAAAAGTCACCTGAAAACAAGCAAGTTTTTTTTCTTCATTCAGCAACATCTACTGTGGAAAGAGGCTTTTTCACCAAACTGTGTCCACAAAAATCTGCATATTTGATCTTAAAATCAAGATAATAGGTACAGACGTGGACAAAATTGTTGGTACCCCTCTGTTAATGAAAGAAAAACCCAAAATAGTCACAGAAATAACTTGAATCTGACAAAAGTGGTAATAAATAAAAATTCTATGAAAATTAACCATTGAAAATCAGACAATGCTTTTGAATTGTGGTTCAACAGAATTATTTTAAAAAACAAACTCATGAAACAGGCCTGGACAAAAATGATGGTACCCTTAACTTAATATTTTGTTGCACAACATTTTGAGGCAATCACTGCAATCAAACAATTTCTGTAACTGTCAATGAGACTTCTGCACCTCTCAGCAGGTATTTTGGCCCACTCCTCATGAGCAAACTGCTCCAGTTGTCTCAGGTTTGAAGGGTGCCTTCTCCAGATGGCATGTTTCAGCTCCTTCCACAGATGTTCAATAAGATTTAGATCAGGGTTCATAGAAGGCCACTTTAGAATAGTCCAATGTCTCGCTCTTAGCCATTCTTGGGTGTTTTTAGCTGTGTGTTTGGGTCATTATCCTGTTGCAAGACCCATGACCTGCGACTGACACCAAGCTGTCTGACACGGGGCAGCACATTTCTCTCTAGAATGCCTTGATAGTCTTGAGATTTCATTGTACCCTGCACAGATTCAAGACACCCTGTGCCAGATGCAGCAAAGCAGCCCCACAACATAACAGAACCTCCTCCATGATTCACAGTAGGGACAGTGTTCTTTTCTTGGTATGCTTCATTTTTGCGTCTGTGAACATAGAGCTGATGTGCCTTGCCAAAAACTTCCAGTTTTGTCTCATCTGTCCATAAGACATTCTCTCAGAAGCTTTGTGGCTTATCAACATGTAGTTTGGCAAATTCCAGTCTGGCTTTTTTATGATTTGTTTTCAATAGTGGTGTCCTCCTTGGTCGTCTACCATGAATAGTCCACTTTGGCTCAAACAACGACGGATGGTGCAATCTGACACTGATGTACCTTGACCTTGGAGTTCACCATGAATGTGTTTAGAGGTTGTTCTGGGCTCTTTTGTTACCATTCGTATTATCCGTCTCCTCCTGCGGCCACATCCAGGGAGGATGGTTACAGTCCCGTGGAGCTTAAATTTCTGAATAATATGTGCAACTGTAGTCACAGGAACATCAAGCTGCTTGGACATGGTCTTATAGCCTTTACCTTTAACATGCTTGTCTATAATTTTCTTTCTAATCTCCTGAGACAACTCTCTCCTTTGCTTCCTCTGGTCCATGTTTAGTGTGGTACACACCATGTCAACAAACAGCACAGTGACTACTTGTCACCCTTTAAATAGGCCGACTGACTGATCACAGGTTTGTAGACATCTGTGATGTTAATTAGAGGACACATCTTGGTTGAACATGTCCCTATGGTCACATTACGTATTTTCAATCTTTTCTAGGGATACCATCATTTTTGTCCAGGCCTGTTTCATGACTTTGTTTTTTAAAATAATTCTGTTGAACCACAATTCAAAAGCATTGTCTGATTTTCATTGGTTAATTTTCATAGAATTTTTCTTTATTACCACTTTTGTCATATTCAAGTTATTTCTGTGACCATTGTGGGTTTTTCTTTCATTAACAGAGGGGTACCAACAATTTTGTCCACGTCTGTAAAAGGCCGTAACTACTAGGAATGTTTAGGCTATTATAAATATGCAATTTTTTCTATAAATGAGTTTCTTCAGGGGAAAAAAAATCATTTTCTTTTAATTTTAGAACTTTTTGAATGTATTTTTTTCCTTTGTAACCATAAATATTGTAGGTTTTGCTTATAAATTTTCATATTAACATATACTGTAGGTTCATGTAGCTATTTTTTTCTTGGAAATTTCAAACTTTATTTAAAAATCTTTGTAATGAGGAATTAATTAGATTTTCAGTTTATGAATTCAATTCAATTCAACTTTATTTATATAGCGCCATTTCACAACAACAGTCATCTCATAGCACTATCAACTGTAGGGGGGACCCCCACAGTTGCAGAAAGACCCCAGCAATCAGGCGATCCCCTGTGAGCAAGCACTTGGCGACGGTGGAGAGGAAAAACTCCCTTTTAACAGGAAGAAACCTCCAGCAGAACCAGGCTCAGGGAGGGGCAGTCATCTGCTGCGACTAGCTGGGGGGTGAGGGGATAGAGAAGAAGAAAAGAACAGACATGTAGAGGGCAAACAGCACGATGGGGACTCAATCTATGGGAGAGAACAAACAAATGTTAATGACCAGCAAAAAAAAAAAAAAAAAAAAAAATATTTCATAGAGAGTGAGGAAAGGAGTGAGGCCCAGTGCATTACTGGAGGTCCCCCGGCTGACTAAACCTATTAGCAGCATAACTAAGGGAGGGTTCAGAAACACATGATCCCTCCCTAATTGTAGGTTATATCAAAAAGGTAGGTTTTAGCCCTATTCTTAAAAACAGAGATCGAGTCTGACTCCCGAATCCAGATTGGCAGCTGATTCCACAGGAGAGGAGCTTGATAACTGAAGGCTCTGCCTCCCATTGTACTTTTGGAGATTCTAGGTATTACAAGTAATCCTGCATTTTGGGAGCGTAGTGCTCTGTTAGGATGATACGGTAGTATCAGATCTTTTAAATAAAAAGGAGCCTGATTGTTTAAAGCTTTGTAAGTAAGAAGAAGGATTTTAAACTTAATTCTAAACTCTATGGGAAGCCAATGAAGGGAGGCCAGAACCGGAGAGATATGATCTCTCTTTCTAGTACCTGTTAAAACTCTTGCTGCAGCATTTTGGATCAGCTGAAGACTTTTTAAAGATGTTTTAGGACAGCCTGATAATAAAGAATTACAATAATCTAATCTCGAGCTAACAAAAGCGTGGATCAGCTTCTCAGCATCACTCTGAGACAAGATGCTCCTAATCTTGGCAATATTACGCAAATGATAGAAGGCAGTCTTAGAAACAAATTTAATATGTGAATTGAAGGACAAATCCTGATCAAAAATAACTCCAAGGTTCCTCACAGAGCTATTAAGAGAAAGAGTAACTGCATCCAAACTGAAAGTTTGATTTGGAAAGGAATTTCTAAGGTTTTTTGGACCAACAAGAATGACTTCAGTCTTATCTGAATTTAATAGCAGGAAATTACAAGTCATCCAAGCTTTAATTTCCTTAAGACAGGCTTCTAACTTGGCTAATTGATTAGTATCATCTGGCTTCATTGAGAGGTATAACTGTGTGTCATCTGCATAACAATGAAAATGTATACAGTGCTTTCTAATAATGTTGCCTAACGGAAGCATATATAAACTAAAAAGAGTAGGGCCAAGCACAGATCCCTGTGGAACTCCATGACTAAGCTTTGAGCTAAAAGAAAACTCATCATTTACATGAACAAACTGGAACCTATCAGATAAATAAGATCTAAACCACTGCAACGAAGTTCCATTAAGTCCAACATAGTGTTCTAATCTATCAAGTAGAATATTATGATCAATAGTATCAAAAGCTGCACTAAGATCTAAAAGGACAAGTACAGAAACTAGTCCATTATCAGATGCAATGAGGAGGTCGTTAGTGACCTTCGCTAAGGCTGTTTCAGTACTATGATGGATTCTAAACCCAGATTGAAACTCTTCAAGTAAACCATTTCCCTGCAGGTGGTCAAATAATTGCGTAGCAACAACTCTTTCTAAGATTTTTGAAATGAAAGGGAGATTAGAGATTGGTCTATAGTTAGCTAAAGCTCCTGGATCTAGCGTTGGCTTTTTGAGTAAGGGTTTAATTACAGCCGTTTTAAAAGCCTGCGGTACATGGCCTAAAGTTAATGAAGAATTGATTATATGAAGAATAAAGCTACCAATAAGTGGGAAGACTTCTTTAAATAACCTGGTAGGAATAGGGTCTAAAAGACAAGTTGAAGGTTTGGATGAGGAAACTATTTTGTCTAACTCACAAAGGTCGATTGGAGTAAACTCATCAAGACAGACATCAATAGAAGGAGTTGTAATAGTTACAGTATTTAAGTTAACTGTGGGAAGAATCTGATTGATTTTATCTTTGATGGATGAAATTTTATTATTGAAAGAGTTCATAAAGTCCTGACTAGTAAGCTCTAAGGGGATGCTAGGATTGACAGAGTCCTGACTCTTTGTCAACCTGGCTACAGTACTGAAAAGAAACCTGGGATTATTCTTGTTCTCTTCTATTAATGCAGAGTAATAACTCGTTCTAGCTTTTCTAAGAGATTTTTTATAAATTAAAAGATGATTTCTCCAAGCTAAATAGATTTCATCTAAATTAGTAGAGCGCCATTTTCTTTCTAATTGACGAGTCTTCTGTTTTAAGCTACGAGTTTCTGTGTTGAACCAAGGAGTTAAAAATCTCTGATTAGACTTTTTCTTTTTTAAGGGGGCCACCAAGTCTAGAGCCTGATGCAGAGAAGCTGAAACACTATCCACCATGTTATCAATTACAGAAGGAGCAAGCTGTCTATAGCTTATTTCCGTTGTGTTGACACATGGCATAGAGGAAACAATCTGCATAAAGTTGGAAACAGCATCATCTGAGAGGCATCTACTGTGATAATATTTTTCTTTAGGAGCCAAATAGTCAGAAATAGTAAAATCAAAGGTTAACAGACAATGGTCTGACAGTACAGGGTTATGAGGAGACACTACAAGATTTTCTATTTCTATGCCATATGTCAGAACAAGGTCCAATGTATGGTGGAGGTAATGAGTAGAATTTCCTACTTTCTGAGAAAACCCAATCGAGTCTAATATTGAATTAAAAGCCACATTAAGGCAGTCACTATCTACATCCACATGTATATTAAAGTCCCCTACTATAATTATTCTATCAGATTTCACGTTGTTTACTTATTGATATTTTTTAGTTTAGGGTAAAATGTTCACACTATGCAGGATTGAAGCCAGCTGTATGGGAGTACTTTGTTAGGATGAGAATAGAGCAGGAGATGGAGCGGTTGCTGTTCTATGCAACCAGCTGGAGTATTGTTATAGGTTTGGTTGCTGATTGTTTTTTCATGGTGTTTTTTTTAATGTTATTGATTTATTAACCCCACCCCCCCTTTTTTTCCCCTACCCGTACCTGTGTGTCAGACACACAGTCCCGGGTTCTCACAAACTGAGGCCGGTTAGTGAGGTAGTCCAGGATCCATGATGACAGGTGCTGGTCCACCCCAGCGCACAGCAGCTTGTCCTTCAGGATCATCGGTTGGATGGTGTTGAAAGCACTGGAGAAGTCAAAGAACATGATCCTCACCGCATTCCCGGGCTTCTCCAGGTGGGACAGAGAACGGTGAAGGAGGAAGATCACTGCATCCTCCACCCCAATCCCATGCTGGTAGGCAAACTGGAGTGGATCCATCGCTGGTCCCACCAGGGGGCGGAGGTGAGCAAGGAGCAGTCTCTCCAGGGTCTTCATCATGTGAGACGTCAGGGCCACTGGCCTGTAGCTGTTCAGATCTTTGGGATGGGAAGTCTTTGGTACAGGTACCACACAAGATGTTTTCCACAACTGTGGTACCCTCCCCAGCTTCAGGCTCAGGTTGAAGATGTGCTCCACAGTCCCACACAGCTGGTCTGCACAGGACTTGAGGAGCTTTGCGCTGATGCAGTCCGGTCCCGAGGCCTTCCTCGCCTTGATCTTCCTCAGCTCCGTCCTCACCTGGGTCTTAGTGAGGGTCAGGTTGGGGGGCTGTGTGCTAGGAGTGGGGGGGTGTTGGTAGAGTGGAGTGTGGACAGCAGATCTCGATGACTTTAGAGGCAGCAGTGGTTGTTGTGCAGTTGGGGGGGGAGGGCGATTGGTCAAACCTATTAAAAAACAGGTTCAGATTGTTCGCCCACTCCCTGCCCCCTGTGGCCTAGGGGGAGGTATTCTGGAGCCCAGAGATGGTTTTAAGGTTTCTCCAGACCCCGCCGATGTCGCTCTGTTGCAGCTTGTCCTCCATCTTCTTTCTGAAGCTGTCCTTGCCTTCTCTGATCTTCCTCCTCAGCTCCCTCTGTACGGACTTCAGCATCTTCCTGTTCCCCGACCTGAAGATCCTCTTCTTCTCTCTTAGAAGTGTTTTTATCTCAGGGTTGATCCAGGGTTTGTTGTTCGAGCAACACCGTATGGTCTTGGTGGGTACGGTGTTGTCCACACAGAAGCCGATGTAGTCTGTGATGGTGTGAGTGAGGCCATCGATGTCCTCACCATGTGGATCGCAGAGCTGCTCCCAGGCAGTGATTTCAGAACAGTCCTTTAGCGCGTCCATCCTCCTCAGACCATAACTTCACTGTGCGCATGACCGGAGGTTGTCTGTGTACTAGGGGTTTGTACACTGGCAGGAGATGAAGCAAGTTGTGATCCGATCTCCCAAGTGGGGGGAGTGGTGATGAGGTGTACGCCCCCTTAGTATTTGCATAAAATAAGTCCAGTGTTTTATTGTCTCTAGTGTGGCATGTGACATACTGGGTGAGCATGGGTAGAATGGGGGACAGTGAAATATGGTTGAAGAGTGAAAATGTTGGTTTGTGTTCAAAGTTTTAATATGAATTTTACCAAACAAAATAAGATTTAAATTTAAAATGGGGTCAGAATCAACAGCAGTTCAAAAAAATTATAAACAATCAGATTTTTCTGTATATGAATCAGCTAATAATAGCTGATTTGTTTCTTCATAATTTTTTCTTTTATTTGTGATTTTTTTTAAATAATAAATTTTGACTTTTTTATTGTCTCCAAAAGGAAATTCTTTTCCACAGCACTGCACTCATTTGACAACAAATACAACAACAAAAATAAACAAAGTTCTTCAACACAGGACTAGTCTAGACAACATCAGTGGGGACTGCTCTTAAGGTATGTGATGGCTCAGTAAGTAAGATTTATTTATATAGCACTTCTCACAGAAAGAATCACAAAGTACTTCACAATAAAATAAAACACACATTCACAAATACAACAATAAAAACATTAAAAAAATTAAAACATAACATTAACATTGAAAACATAAAAACCATAACCAAACTAAAACAGCAGTGTCTTCAGCCTTTTAAAAGCGTCAACAGAGTCTACTGAGCGCAAAGACAGTGGTAGAGCATTCCACAGTTTTGGGGCCACTACTTGAAAGTGTTACGGATGGTCCTTGCGGACCATCAATGAGACGCTATAGGCCTGCCAATGAGTTTGCAGATTTATTAATAAAGACAAGGATGACAAAGTAAACCGCCACGTGGGGCAAAAACAAGAACAACGACTACCGTACTGACACAGTGACGAATAAACATAAGCTAAGGGAGAAACTTACAGGACTCGGAGAATAACAGGATGACTGGAGCCGGACGTAGGGACTCCAGCCGAACGCTGTACGACAGCAACGTTCATCGTATGCGTGAGGTCGCAGCCCGGAGTAACCGCAGCTGCTCCCTTAAATAGGGCAAGGGATTAATCAGCTGATGAGGGCGTCATCTGCTGAATTAAACCCAGTTGTCATTGTTGAGCTCCGCTCTGACAGCCGGAAGCTCCGCAGGGACGCTGTCAAAATAAGAGCTCTGGGAAACTACAGAAATAAACACAGGCTGGAAGGGAAATACCGCATGACCTGAGTGCAGACGAGATCGGCGCACAGACCACGACAGTACTCCCCCCTGAAGGACGCACTCTGGGCGTAACTGTAACACCTAAGCCTCCCCCCCACCGAAAGGGCCAGAAGACAGACCGGCGGCGCCACATGAGTCAGCTGCCCGTTGCAACAGCCTTTTTTTTATCTTCCTTCTTCTTTCTACACCTTTCACTCTGTATATATATCACGGACGCACGGATCGCCCCGGGGATCTCCCGGGTCGGCGGACGGAGCCACTGTTTGCAGCGGGAGACGTTGCAAAGAGGGTCACCATCATGCCCAAAGACTTCCAGCTGGCCCGCCGCATCCGCGGAGAGAGAGCTTAGACTTTCTGCTGCACATTCACCAACCATAATGCTCCGCACTGTGTGTCTATATATATATTTATAGTAATATGTACACATGTTTACTAGATGTTCTTGTTTTTTTTTCTTGCCTTCTGATTATTGCTCTGAGTGTTGCTATCCCTGTGCTGTTGCAATCCTGGAATTTCCCCATTGTGGGACTAATAAAGGCTTATCTTATCTTATCTTATCTTAAGACCCATACAGGGTGGGAGGAAGGGGAAAGAAAAGGCTTAGGAGGGCTAGAATCAGAAAAAAAACAACAACAACAACACTGGGAAAAAATGACAAGGGAGACTACAAAACCCCTAGGAGCATGGGCAAAAAACCCACCAATAAACTTCAGGATGTACAGAGAACAAGAATGCAAATAAATACAAAGCAGAACAAAAAAAAAGAAAAACCTCTCAAACTACAAGAAACTGCAATACAGGCACAGAACATCAAGGAAAAAAAACACACTACAGCATAGATACAAATAAGGTCCCAATAAACGGGCATCACGGACCATACCTCAGGCTACAAAGGAAAAGAAAGAACAAAATACACGCTAAATAGGGCGATATATATATACAGTACACTATAGTCCAAATGACACAAAACACAAGGGCATCCCAGAATTACAGGGGAAGAGAAAACACACACGCTACAAGGCGGCGATAAACACAGTTCAATATAGCTCAAATAACACAAAGAAGCATCCCTGATATTTTAGAGGAGAGCAAAAAATACAGGGATGACAGCAGATAGAGCACAACGCAGCAAGAAAAAACAACAATGAATTCAGGGGGTCTTCCTGTGTCAAGCGTCCAGATCGCTGGCAGGGGAAAAAGGATCAGTTCAGGCGGTCTACCCCAGTCCCAGGCCTGGAAAAACAGTATCTCTGGCGGCTGGACCAGGTCGCCGAACAAACAGTCCAGAAAGTCAGGTGGCCGACCCAGAATGCCAAACCAGCGAAGCAATCTCCCAGGTGGCCGACCCGCGTCAAAAGGCCACCAGGACCGAAAGGGAGGGCTCAGGGACAGCCTAACTGCCGGGGAAAACGGCGAGGGGAAGCCGAGCTGAGAGCGGGGAACCCCCGCGGCACCCAGTGGGAGGGGAAGGGGAACGGGGAAAAAATGAGGGACCAGTCCGACGTTGAATGGTGGAGGATCTGCAGCTCCTTCTCCGAATGTCACACGAACCAGCACTGCACCCTTGCTGGACCCCGATCGGGACAGAGCTGCACCCATGACGGACCCCAACTGGGCCGGAACAGCACCCATGATGGACCCCGATTGGGTCAGAGCTGCACCCACGACGGACCCCAACTGAACCGGAACAGCGTCCACCACGGACCCCAATTGGGTCAGAGCTGCACCCACGACGGACCCCGACTGGGCCGGAACAGCACCAGAGACGACCTCCAAACCCGAACCTGGAACTTCCAGAATAGCGACCGGAATCGACACCACACCAGTGACCCTGGGAGAAGGCTCAGGAGAGGAAAGAGAACCGGGATCAGGATCACCGGCAGCGACAGAGCCCAGCGAGACAAGCTTGGATGCAGTGGATGGCTGCACCCAGCTCGTCTCCCTGAGAGACAGGCAAAAATGCTCCAGAACAGATAGGAGAAAGACAAAATAGAGCACTTGCCTGATCTCGAGTTCTGTCGCCGTCCGGGACTTCGACCATCTGGGTTCAGTAGGAAGAAGGTCCTCCTCTGGTTCCCACTCGGCTCCGGCGGGCTCCGTAACCGGCATGATGGTCTTCACAGTCTGAGGACCCCCCGACGCTGACGTCCACGCCAAACACCCACACGGCGTGGTGGCAGGAGATCCTTGACCTGCTGGGTCGAACAGCTCCTCCATGGAGACCCAGGGATGCTTCATTGGTGCAGGCTCCAGGTGGCAATCCGCCCTCCTCCTCTGCCCATGACGTGGCTGCGGGGCCGGACCCAAACTCTCCGGGGCCGCAGGCTCCCTCCTCATCCAGCGGTGTAATCCAGACCGTGGGGAACACTTAGGGGAGGAGACACAGAGGCAGCAGGTTCAGTGTTAAAGGCTACAGCAGGTGGAGGGAGCTTGAGGGCCTGCGAACCCCGAACTCCACCCCCAGGAGTCAGACAAGGCAAATCACAAGAATGAGGGGTAGAATGAAATTGCACTTGCCTTTCCTCCAGAGGGCCGATGGTGCCTGCTGAAGCAGGCTGAGTTCTTCCCTTCCCCCTCCGGATGGTGACAGAAGAGGGATGCCGTACTCGGGAGAGAAGGTGAGGGTTCCTTGGCCGCCTTCTCGAGCGCTCACTTGTTCAGTTCTCGTTGCACCACAATCCACGTCACCCTCTCCTTTCCTTCTGGAAAGGAGGTGATACTTTAATAAAGTCCTCTGGGCGAGAAACAGGTAGTCGTGTGCTGCATAGGTGGGCATGAGGAGACGGGCCTTGGTCAGGTAGCCATCTATCTCCTGAATCCACTCAGGGTAATACCCACGCTCGAGAGCGGACATACTAACACCATTCAAGCCCCAGCACAGGGAAAAAAACTCAAGCCCAAGGGAAACTCATAGTGACCGGCGTCTCGCTGGGCTGCGACCTACTGCTACAGATGCTCCTCGCGGACCATCAATGAGACGCTATAGGCCAGCCGATGAGTTTGCAGATTTATTAATAAAGACAAGGATGACAAAGTAAATCGCCACGTGGGGCGAAAACAAGAACAATGACTACCGTACTGACACAGTGACGAATAAACATAAGCTAAGGGAGAAACTTACAGGACTTGGAGAATAACAGGATGACTAGAGCCGGACGTAGGGACTCCAGCCAAACGCTGTACGACAGCAACGTTCATCGTATGAGTGAGGTCACAGCCCGAAGTAGCCACAGCTGCTCCCTTAAATAGGGCAAGGGATTAATCAGCTGATGAGGGCGTCATCTGCTGAATTAAACCCAGCTGTCATTGCTGAGCTCCGCTCTGACAGCCGGAAGCTCCGCAGGGACACTCTCAAAATAAGAGCTGTGGGAAACTACAGAAATAAACACAGGCTGGAAGGGAAATACCGCATGACCTGAGCGCAGACGAGATCGGCGCTCAGACCACGACAGAAAGGCTCTATCACCTCAAGTTTTAAAATGGGTTTGAGGGACAGCCAGTAAAAGCTGATCCAAGGACCTCAGAAACTGTGAGGGGTTATACGCTTTAAGCAGCTCAGTGATATATTTGGGGGCCTGATTATGAATGGCTCTAAAAAGAAGAACTAAAATTTTGACCTGAATCCTAAAACCAACTGTGAGCCAGGGAACTGCTGCTAAAACCTGTGTAATGTGGGAATCAGGCTTCTTCGAGAGCGGGCCCTCCTGGTAAATTCATGACTTTCTTTTATAATTTCCACTTATTTATTAATTTTTTTACTTTATTCATCTGTTTTAATAAAAATGCTTATATAATTAAAACAGAAGTCTCATAAATTAGAAAGAAAATGGCACTCCACTAAATTAGATGAAGTCTATTTAGCTTGGAGAAATCAACTTCTAATTTATATAAAAAAAATCTCTTAGGAAAGCCAGAACAACTTATTCTGCATTAATAGAAGACAACAAGAATAACCCCAGGTTTCTTTTCAGCACTGTAGCCAGACTGACAAACAGTCAGGACTCTGTCAAACCTAGCATTCCCTTAGAGCTCACAAGTAAGGACTTTATTGTTTCTGTACTTGTCCTTTTAGACCAGGGGTGTCAAACTCATTCCATGGAGGGCCAAGACCCTGCATGTTTTCCTTCCACCCAGTGTCTTCAGCAGGTGTTTTCACTGATCAGCAATCAGTTGGAAGAAACTTGGTGAATCACCTGTTGAAGACACTGGGTGGAGGTAAAACCTACAGGGTCTTGGCCCCCCATGGAATGAGTTTGACACCCCTGTTTTAGACCTTAGTGCAGCTTTTGATACTATCGATCATAATATTTTACTTGATAAATTAGAACACCTTGTTGGACTTAATGGAACTTCATTGCAGTGGTTGAAATCTTATTTATCTGATAGGTTCCAGTTTGTTCATGTCAATAATGAGTTTTCTTCTAACTCAAAGCTCAACCACGGAGTTCCACAGGGATCTGTCGTAGGCCCTATTCTTTTTAGTTTATATATGCTTCCGCTAGGCAATATTATTGGAAAGCACTGCATACATTTTCATTGATATACAGATGACACACAATTATACTTGTCAATAAAGCCACATTGACAGTAATCAATTAGCCAAATTAGAGGCTTGTTTTAAGGAAACCAGAGCTTGGATAACTTGTAATTTCTTGCTATTAAATTCAGATAAGAGTAAAGTCATTCTAGTTGATCAAAAAAAAAAAACCCAAAAAACCCTTAGAAATACCTTTCCAAATCAAGCTCTTTGTTTCGATAGAATAAAATAGAATAGAATAGAATAGGCTTTATAGTCATTGTACAGTTGTACAGTACAATGAAAATGTGGGTGCTCCACCAGGCTACTGCGCAATAAAGTAAGAGAGAAGGATTAGCTAAAACACTGTTAAAGAACACATGATTTCACACACGACTGGAATAAATATAAAAATAGCCCATAGGTATATGCACAGGTATGGTAGTGGGTTGTCACAATGTGTACAAGGTGGCACGTGAACACACAGTAGCCTCTCTTCTCGCTTCGTGTTTTGTGCCATTTAGTGTTGTTTAAATTACACCTAAGTATATATTCATGTGTTTAATGTCTGTATACGGTGTTGCGCACAAGCTACAGTAACCACAGCCTTCTGGAGATAAGGAATATAACCAAACATTACATCCTGGGCCAGAGCGTTACAGAGGAACTCCGTGGCCTAGGACTTCTCCACCAGACCTCCACACCCCCGGACTCAACTGCCGTGTCTCATCCCAAATGGAGACATCGTAGACGGTGTGAGTGGCGACAAAAGAGAGGTAATCGTGGAGATATCCGAACAAAGCTAACCGCTAGCCCACACAGACTCCCGATTCCTTCCCTCATTCTGGCCAACGTACACTCACTAGACCATAAAATAGACCACATACAGCTCCTGAGAACTATGCAACGTGATGCGTGGAACAGCTGTGCTTTTATCTTTATGGAAACGTGGTTAAATGAGAATATACTGGACTCTGCTATTCATTTAGCAGAGCTAACATGCTAGCATAGTGACAGAGTGTTCACGGAAGGAGGGAAAACCCATGGGGGGGTGGCGTCTGTGTCTACATCAGTGATACCTGGTGCCGTGATGCAACTGTTGTATACAAACACTGTTCTCCATTGGCGGAGTTTCTGATCATCAAGTGATGACCCTTTTATATTGTGACCCTTTTACATTCCGAGAGAATTTTCATCTTTCCCACTAGTCGCCGTGTATGCCCCGCCTGTAGTGTATCAAATATGATACTGGGTGTACCTGGGTGTAGTGGGGGTGACGGCCTCGCCTTTCTGGTTCCGCCGTCAGTCTGGGGTATAAAGGGCTGGGGCGGAAGAGACCCTGTCTCTTACGCCGTCGACCATCTGCCCTATACGGAGCACCTGTATCGCTGTGATTCTTGTTAATAAAGTTACGTTCAACTGCACCTGCTGCCTGCTTCTTGTGAGAGTAAGTTATGGACATAACATTTGGCGACGAGGATAAAGGTATGGAGAGAGCTGTTTCTGCTATTCGGCCATTTTTGGAGGTTCTGGGTGAGCCTCCGGTCTCCTGGACGAGGTGGTACATGGCTTTTCAAAATTACTTGGTGGACCTGAACCTCAGAGAAGTAGAGAAGCTGCGTGTGAAAGCTATTTTGGTCCATAATCTTGGCATGGAGGGCCAACAAATTCTTAGCACACTGGGACAGCGTGATAGCTTTGACAATGTGGTGGGGCTAATGGTGCACTATTTTCACGCTTTGGAAAACGTCATAGTCCAGAGGATTAGGTTTCGGCAGTGCCGCCAGCGGACTGGAGAGTCGGTGCACAGTTACATTGCAGACCTGCGTCAGCTGGCGGGGGAGTGCCAGTTTGGAGCCTTTGAAGAAGAGATGGTCCGTGATCAACTGGTGGAGCACACACTTTGTTCTGCAGCCCGTTCGAGGCTCCTGACTTACCCGGGTGAACTGACATTAGCCATGGCAGTTGAGGTAGCGCAACAATTCAAAGCAGCTGAAAAACTGTCTGAGGACCTTGGTAAGAGAACCACGTTGATGCACACTGAACCATGATTTAAGGCGCTGGCTGTGGACCCAGATAGCGAAGACAACGTGGACGAAGAGGAATACGCTGCCGCTATAAAAAATTAGGTCCACCCCGGGTATGCCAAGATGTTATGGCTGTGGGTCCACGAAGCACTGGTATAAGGAAAGAGAGTGTCCGGTGAAGGGCAAATGCTGCAGCAAATGTGGTCTTCTGCATCATTTCACCAGGGCCTGCAAAAATTTTGAGTGAGGGGACTGACGACATGGAGCAAATTCCCCTGCCATGACTCCTACAGTTGATCATACCATCTCCCCGAGCACAGATGGGCGAATTTATTGCGATGTTTTGCTGGATGGCATGGAAGTGCCGTTGTTGGTGGACACGGGATCAGCAATTTCCGTGTTGCACCGGCCCACTGTGAAGAGTCTGTTCCCACATTACTGTGTGAGAGGACTGTGGAAGTCATGCTTTGGCTATGGAGGAAACACTTTAGCCATCGTGGGTTCGCTGGAGCTGACAGCAAAGTACAAATTGGCAATGATATCTAACGTCCAGTTTGTAGTGACCACTTGTGGGTCGAACATTATGGGATGTGATATGTTCTATGGCCTGGGATTTACAATCACCAGCGGCGTCGGAGAAGAATGGTCAGGCTGTGATTTATGGGACTGACCGGTTCCGTATGTGGACAATGATGGGGTTTGGGACAGTGAGTGTCCTAGTATTCTTGGAGATGACCAGGACCAGTGCCGTAAAGGGCCATCGCGGGAGGGTTCCGGTGCCGGTGTCCAAGTTGTCCTGGATGTTGGAACTGGACAGCATGGTGGAACACCTGGGATGGCTGATGGAGTTGAAATGCTAGCCCTTTCTACTTCTGGACTTCGGCCTTGTGACACCGTGAAGTGAGGAGCTGCAGCGGCTTTGCCAGCGTTTGGAATGAAAAAAGAACTGGTCATGACCTACTGGTGCGGCAAAACAACACGCCAACCAGGAACACTGGGGGCCGAGGCAGGCTCCGGATGGGGTCATGGACCGGCTCAACCCGGAAAGGAGGCCCGGTTGAAGAGCAGTGGACATTTGACACCGAGTCGAGCTCCTCTGCGGGTTGATGATGAGGTTTGGCCCTGGGGGAGGCTCGGCTGAGGGGGGTCCATGCTAAGAGAAAATGACGGGATGAACAGGGGCGGCTACGGGTGGCGGCTGCCCAGGAGGACGGCTATCTCGGGTTGTCCGATGACTCCCCAACGAGCTGCGGCACATTGACAAGAAGAAACAGCGGTATGGCTCATCCCCAGAGGCTAAGAGGCGAAGGCGCTCTGGGAGGGATCCGCCAGATGGAAATCCAGGGGGTGGTCCTTCCATCGGGACTGTATGGTGACTGTGGGGTGGCTATTGACATGGGGTGATGGAAATGTTGATATGTTTTATTGCCCAAAGTCATGTTGTTAATATGTTTTGCATGCACTCATTGTATTATTGGCCTGTTTTGAAAAAAAAAAAAAAAGAAAAGAAAAATCCTCAACACTTTGTTTACTTGAATATGATTATGTGAAATGCCCAAGTTATGGGGTGGGTGTGTTGGGGCAGGGGCTAACAATGGGTTGTAGTCATAGATACTGTATTAACTGTTGTTTTGTTGTAGTGTTATGAGAGTTTGGTTATATGCATAGAATTGTTCTGGGATTATTTTACTTGTTAGGAACATGGCTGAATTTATTTTGTGGACTTTAAAGGATCAAGGACAGCAGAATAGCCTGTCTAGCCATGTTGAGGTGGGTCGGCAGTCTACCTGGCCCCCTCTAGTTTGGTTTTGTTGAGTGAATGGATAGGTCCATATATACATGTGTGTTATTTTTTTTTAGCGTGTGAGTCGGGTTTAAATTTGGGAGGGCCTAATTTGTGTGTTTTGCATTTTTCTACAGGGGAGGGAAAATGTAGTCTATCAAATATGGTACTGGGTGTACCTGGGTGTAGTGGGGGTGACGGCCCCGCCTTTCCGGTTCCGCCGTCACTCTGGGGTATAAAGGGCTGGGGCGGCAGATCCCGAAGACGGCTGCACCTCGGACACAGTCCAAGGATGGAAAATTTTTTCACACATAAGGAGTTGTTCAGAACTCCTTATACAAAGATATAGAGTGATGATAATCAAGTCAGTGGTGGTAATGCACCTTTAAGCTGGTTGCCAACCACCAATCAAATCTAAAAGATGAAGAAGAAGACCCTGTCTCTTTTGCTGTTGACCATCTGTCCTATATGGAGCACCTGTATCGCTGTGGTTCTTGTTAATAAAGTTACGTTCAACTGCACCTCTTTCCTGCTTCTTGTGAGAGTAAGTTATGGACATAACACTGCCCACTGGCATCGGCGAGAGGAGCAAAGCACTAAAAGAATATTGGGCCATCAGTGAGGCACAAATAGCACATCCAGATGGATGTCTTACAGCAGGAGACTTCAACCATGCAGACTTAAAGGCCCTCCTATCAAACTTACACCAACATGTAGACTTTCCAACAAGAGGAGACAATTTCCTGGACCTGGTGTACACAACTCACAAGAAAGCATACAGAGCCTTCCCCACCTGGGTCTCTCTGATCACATCACCATCTTGTTAAGGCCGACTTACAGACCCAGAGTGAAAGCCATCAGACCAACAGTGGCGCAGTGGCACAGGTGTAGTGTGACCAACTACTGATCGGAGGGTTGTGGGTTTGATTCCTGTATAATATTGTGTGGTTGGGTAATCTTTATAAGAAGTGGACATCGACACCAGCGTGGATCTCAGAACAAGCCTCATTTAATTCTGTTGTCTTCCAACATACATTCAACACGTATATCTTCTACTAGTGCCACCGTGTGGCAAGGCATTACATTACATCCCCCCCTTTTAGATATTTACCATATCCCTTTATATATCTTATTTACTTAAATTCTAATCATAAAGAATATGGTCAACCACAAGATAACACAAAGCTACACTGTCACTACTGTGCGCTTACATTTTCAGAACATAACTTTTTCTTTTCATTTTCTTTTCAACATTTTTTTTTTTTTTCTAACTAGAAGGACAGGGTAGACTACCTGACCCTTCAGGCTCTGCCATAGGGAATTATTCTGCCCTGTTCACTGCAGGCCTCTATACTAGGTTTTACCAGTTCAGTCTTTCTGGTGGACGAGATACTCGCCCCGATCTGGTTACAGTCACATCCGAGCTGGGCTGATCTGGCTCTGGATCAGGCTGATCTGGTTCTGGAAGAGCAGTGAGCTGAGCTCTGTTTCTTCTCAGTGTGCCCGACTCTGTCTCCACGTTGTACGACCTTGGAGTTGATGACGTCGACTGGACTGTCCCGGTGGTCTTTGCTGAGCGGATCCACACTCTCTGACCTGGTTCGAGAACCGGCAGCTCTCTTGCTCTGTGTCTCGCTCCATATGCTTTCTTCTGATTCTCTTTCAATCTTGCGTCTTTCTTTTTAAAAGCATGAAGGTCTGGCCACTTTGGTCTGAGAGTCTGTGGAGGGACCGGAACTGTCGATCGCAATCTTCTCCCCATCAGAAGTTCTGCTGGTGAGGCTCCATGAGCCAATGGGGTTGTCCTGTAAGTCAGGAGAGCTCTTTGGTGATCTTGGTTCTTGCTGAGTATCTGCTTTACTGTTCTCACCGCCCTCTCTGCTTCCCCATTGCTTTGCGGATACCTGGGGCTACTGGTGACATGTTCAAAGTCGTATTCCTGAGCAAATACTTTAAACTCTGAAGAGGCGAACTGTGGCCCGTTGTCCATCACTAGTACCTCAGGGATACCGAATCTTGCAAAGATGACTTTCAGCCTCTCGACTGTGGTTGCTGTAGTAAGCGTTGGAAGGTTGGCTATTTCAATGTATCTGGAGAAATAGTCAACTACGACCAGGTAGTGGCTCTTCCCCCACTCGAAGAGGTCCGCCGCTAGCCTTTGCCACGGCCTTGCAGGTAAGGGGGTCGTGAGCAGTGGCTCTGTGCGATAGCTGGAGTACTGGCTGCATACTTCACACCTCTCCACAAGCTCTTTGATGTCCCTTGTCAAGCCTGGCCACCACACAGACTGTTGGGCTCTTGAAATGCACTTTGTCATGCCCAGGTGCCCATGGTGGATTCTCTCCAGCATGTCTCTTCGCATTGGCACTGGAATGACAAGCCTTTCTCCCTTTAGGAGGATACCGTCAGCCACATGGATGTCAGCTCTGTGCGGCCAGTACTTTAGCAGCCTCTCTGGAACTGCTTGTCTGTGCGAAGGCCATCCTTTGTCTGTGTATGCCCTCAGCTGTTTCATTGTTGTGTCGTTGTTCTGCATGTTTTTAATTTCATCCAATTTTGTTTTTGTTGCAGGTATGTGTTCCATCACAAAGTCGATGTACACCTGACACTCTCTTTCCAGGCTGGCACTCTCCGTGCTGCTCTCTGGTCCCAGTGGCGCTCGTGACAATGCGTCAGCAGCCACCAACTGTTTCCCTGGTACATGAATTATCTTGTAGTTGAATCTCATCATTCTCAGTCTGAATCTGAGTATTCTTGGAGGTAAATCATCCAGTGGCCGGGTACCTAACAGTGATATGAGAGGTTTGTGATCTGTACGCACCGTGAAGTCCATTCCCAGGAGATAGGTGCTCAGGCGCTCGCACGCCCATGTCACGGCGAGAGCTTCTTTCTCGATTTGAGCGTATCGAGACTCTGTGGGTGACAGACTTCTAGATATGTACACCACTGGCCTGAATTCTCCACCTGGCTGTCGCTGCATCAGTACTCCTCCCAGGCCATATGATGAAGCGTCAGCCGACGCGAGAGTTTCTCTTTTTGTACTGTACTGAGCCAGTACAGCTGGAGAGCTAAGCTCTTTCTTCACAGCTTCAAAAGCTGTCTTTTGCTGCGCGTCCCATGTCCACTCGCTGTCGCTGCGCAGCAAGTCTCTCAGGGGCTTTGTGAGATTGGGGAGGCACGAGGAGAACTTGCAGACATAGTTCACCATCCCCATGAAGCGTCTCACCGCTTCAACGTTCTCGGGTTCGGGCATGTTCAAGATTGCTTTAATTTTGCTTGGGTCAGCCTCGATCCCGTCGGCACTGACCATATGCCCCAGGAATTTCACGTCCTTCACACTGAACTCACATTTTTCGTTTAAGGTCAGACCTGCCTCTTCAAGCTTCTTGAGAAGTTCGCACAGCCTGTTGTCATGCTCAGTCTGATCTTTGCCAAACACCAATATGTCGTCGGCATGGCAGAGTGCGCCTGGGGTGCCGTCGACAAGCTGGGAAAGTCTTAGCTGGAAATGTTCCGGCGCAGAAGAAATCCCGAATGGGAGTCTCCTGTAACAATACCTCCCAAATGGTGTAATGAAGGTTGTCAATGGCTCTGATTCCTCATGCAGGGGAACTTGCCAAAACCCTGCTGTGGCATCCAATTTTGAGAAGATGACGGCTCCGTCTAGCTTTGCTAGAGTCTCATCCACAGCTGGGAGTATGTGTCTTTCTCGACGCACGCTCTCATTCAGCCTTGTCAGGTCTGAGCAGATCCGGATTTTTCCATTGGGTTTGGGTGCAACCACCATTCCCGAACACCACTTGGTTGGTTCTTGGATCTTTCGAATCACGCCCATCTCTTCCATCCTCTGGAGCTCTGATTTGACTCTGTCCATTAATGGTAGGGCTACATGTCTAGGGGCTGACAAGGCGTATGGCACAGCTCCCTGAGCTAACTCAATTTTATAGCTACCCTGCAGCTTCCCTAAGCCTGAGAATACTTTCGGGAACATTTTCTTGAATTTTTCATCAGATGCTAGCACTGCAGCTATCTGCTGCAACAGAGGTAGGCTCTGTATAGCTGGGAGCCCTAATAGTGGCATCACTAAATCCTTCACAACAAATACATCCTGCTCTGTTTTCTTTATGCCCTTTTTCAGGCAGGCTGTGAATGTGCCTAGCACCGTCAGTGGCAGGTTGTTGGGGCCACATAACATTCTCTGTGACTTCTTTAGGTCACCATCTCTTGTTTTGCAGTACATGGAGTCTGGTATGGCGGTGACAGCCGCTCCTGTATCCAACTTGAAGTTAATCAATTTTCCATTCATTTCTATGTCATTTCTCCAGACATCCTGTTTATCAGTCTCTATTGCTCCCAAGAAAGCGCTCTCTTCAGTCTCATACACCTCTTCAATAGCCTCGACACGTTGCTCTGTCCTACACACTGCAGCATAATGTCCTTTTCTTTTACATTTGCGGCACTCTGCCTCTCTCGCTGGGCATTGTTTCCATGCGTGTTGAGGACTGTGGCCACACCTTTTGCACGTGCCTGTACTCTGCGTCGCGTTGGTTTGAGTTCGTTTCGCCATATTGGGTTTCGCAGGTTTTTTTCTCACAATAGCATCAACATTGCTTTCCCTAATTTCAGTCTTCTCGCGCCGTATCAATGGCTGTTGCTTTTTTACTTCTTCTCTTTGCCTGACTTGTGTTATTGTACTTTCCAGCGTGAGCTTTGGGTCTAACTGTAATTTCTCTGACAATTTAGCGTCTCTGATCCCAACTACTATCCGATCTCTTATCATCTCTTCAAGTAGAACGCCATATTGGCAATGCTCAGCCAGCTTGTACACGTCTGTGATAAAGTTCTCTGCCGTTTCGCCAGGCTGTTGATATCGGCTGTTAAATCTGGCTCTCTCATAGATAACGTTATGTTTGCCAATAAAATGCTCACCTAAGGCTTTGCACACTTCATCGTATTTCTTCCGTTTGGCTTCCTCCAAAGTTATTGTTGTCATAACGTTGTCACTTTTCTCCCCCATTATGTAGAGCAGTGAGTTGATTTGGTATTCCTCATTCTTCTCTGCTAATCCAGATGCTATTCTGAATCGCTCGAAGCGTCGTAGCCACTGAGTCCAGCTACTGGGCTCATCGAAGTTAAAACTTCCTGGCGGTGGTATCGTGAGTATTTGATCCATTTTGTCGTTCCTCCCTTCCTTTTCTTAGCGAGTAAACGAGCTAGCAACTTACTTGCTTCTCCGCCGGCGCAGTCACTGACGAGGGAAAAAACTTTTTTTCTTTTCCTCTCTCTCCCAACTCTTTCACACAGGCGACCCTCTCTCCTGTCGGATTCTTGTCACCATCTTCTGACACCATGTATAATATTGTGTGGTTGGGTAATCTTTATAAGAAGTGGACATCGACACCAGCGTGGATCTCAGAACAAGCCTCATTTAATTCTGTTGTCTTCCAACATACATTCAACACGTATATCTTCTACTAGTGCCACCGTGTGGCAAGGCATTACATTACAATTCCCACTCTGTCTGCTGTCCGCTTGTCAAAGTGTCCTTGAGCAAGACACTGAACCCCCAGTTGCTCCTGGTGGCCTGGTTAGTGCCTATGTGTATGGCAGCTCTGCCGCCATCAGTGTGTGAATGTGTGTGTGAATGGCTGGATTGCAGGATCTGTAAAGCGCATTGGTCATCCCAGATGAGAAGAAAAGCGCGATATAAGTGAACGCCATTTACCATTTTAACAAAAAAGCAGGTACATCTGTGGCCAGAGGGGGCCTCTGATGCTCTGAAAGACTGCTTCAGCACTGCAGACTGGGACACTTTCAAGCATGTAGACACTCACAATGGACACACAAACCTAGAGGAGTACACTGAGGTTGTTGTAGCATACATAGGTAAATGCATTGATGATGTCACTCACTGCAAAACCATCACTGTTCATGCCAACCAAAAGCCATGGATGACAGCAGAGGTCCACAGGCTCCTGAGGGCTTGGGACGCAGCCTTCAGGGCCGGCAACACTGCTGGACTAACAACAGCTAGGGCCAACCTGTCCCGTGGCATCAAGGAGGCAAAATGACAGTAAAGCAAGAAAATATCCGGCCACTTCAGCAACACCAGAGATGCACGTTCCCTCTGGCCTGGCATACAGACCCTCACCAACTACAAACCTCCACCTCAGACCAATGCGAGTGACATCACACTGCTTAACAACCTAAACGACTTCTTTGGCCCCTGGACCAGACAATATACCAGGTCACGTCCTGAAGGACTGTGCAGAGGAGCTCAAGAATGTCCTGGCCAACATCTTCAACATCTCCCTGACTCAAGCTGTTGTCCTCACATATTTCAAAACTGCCATCACAATACCAGTCCCAAAGAAGCCTGCCCCATCTGGCTACAATGATTACCGACCCGTAGCACTTACCCCCATCATAATGAAGTGCTTCGAGCAGAACATCAAGTCCATCCTCCCTCCCTCCCACGACCCATCTCAGTTTGCATACAGGTCAAACAGATCCACAGAAAATACCATCGCTGCTGCTCTCCATCCAGCCCTCACCCACCTGGACTCAAAGAACTCCTACATGCGAATGCTGTTCTTGGACTTCAGTTCAGCCTTCCACACAATCATCCCCCAGCACCTGATACAAAAACTGAGACACTTGGGACTCCAAACCTCTGTCTATATCTGGGTACTGGACTTTCTCACAGGGAGGCCACAGAACATGTGGGTTGGCAGCAACACCTCCCAGTCCATCACTCTGAGCACAGGGGCCCCACAAAGGTGTGTGCTCAGTCCACTGCTCTTCATCCTGCTGACCTATGACTGTGTACCAGCCTACAACACCAGCCACATCATCAAGTTTGCGGATGACATGATGGTGGTGGGCCTCATCACCAACAATGAGGAGGCTAGCTACAGAAACGAGGTGAGCCAACTGGTCCAGTGGTGTAAAGACAATTACCTCTTCCTGAATGTGGGAAAAAAACCAAAGAGATTGTGGTCAACTTGAGGAGAGGACACACACAGCACCCCCCTCTGATCATCGATGGAGCAGCTGTGGAGAGGGTGAGCATCACCAAGTTCCTGGGGGTGCACATCTCTAAGGACCTCTCCTGGTCCAACAACACCACATCACTGGCCAAGATGGCTCAAACTCACCGCCATTTCCTCCGCAAACTAATGACAGCACAAGTCCCACCCTCCATCATGTGCTCATTCTACCGGGGCACCATTGAGAGCATCCTCACCAGCTGCATCACGGTGTGGTATGGAAGCTGCACTGCCTCCTGCTGGAAGACACTACAACGCACAGTGAAAGCAGCCAGCAAGATCATCGGTGCCCCTCTTCCCTCTCCTCTCAGACATCTACCTCACCCGCCTAACCCGCAGAGCTATCAACATCGTAGGCGACACTTCCCACCCCTCACAATCCTCCTTCAGCCCCCTGCCCTCGGGGAAAAGATACCGGTGCCTCCGGGTCCACACCATCATCAGGCCATCAGAACCGTGAACTCTGTCCACTACTGCCCCCCCCAGGACCGTAACACACACACCCGCACAATAACTACCTCAGCTATTGGCACAGAAATACTGGCACACCAATGGTAATACATCTGCTGCTGTATGTCTCTGCACTTTACTGCAACCATTTGCACAAATGCCATATCTGCTGCTGTCTGACTCTGTTAGCATCAGCACCGGATCACCCCAGGGCTGTGTACTTTCCCCCCTACTCTTCTCCCTTTATACCAACTCCTGCACCTCCAGCCACCAGTCTGTCAAGCTGATCAAGTTTGCGGACGACACCACCCTCATCGGGCTCATCTCCAACGGCGACGAGTCCGTCTACAGGAAAGAGGTGGCCCAGCTGGCGTCCTGGTGCAGCCACAACAACCTGTAGCTGAATGCTCTGAAGACAGTGGAGATGATCGTGGACTTCAGGAAAGTCACAACCCCTCTGCCCCCCCTCACCCTCACAGGCTCTCCCATCACCACTGCAGATTCCTTCCACTTCCTGGGCACCACCATCACCCGGGACCTCAAGTGGGAGCCGACCATCAGCTCCCTCATCAAAAAGGCCCAGCAGAGGATGTTCTTCCTGCGGCAGCTGAGGAAGCTCAAGCTACCCACCAAGATGTTGGTGCAGTTCTACACGGCCATCATCGAGTCCATCCTCACCACCTCCATAACCGTGTGGTACGCAGGAGCCACTGCCAGGGACAGACTAAGGCTGCAGCGTGTTGTGCGTGCTGCTGAGAAGGTGATCGGCTGCAAGCTCCCATCCCTCCAGGATCTGTACATCTCCAGGACCCGGAGGCGTGCAGGCCGGATCATAGCCGATCCTTCACACCCTGGTCACGTACTGTTTGCCCCCCCTCCCCTCAGGTAGAAGACTTCGGTCCATTCAGACTAAAACCTCCCATCACATGAACAGCTTCTTCCCCTCTGCCATCAGACTGCTGAACACTAAGTGACTTATTAGACTCTCGTGCACTATGTACAGCAGCTCAACCAGTCTCATGTCAATCATCACTGTTTTCTTTTTGCATTACCGACTGCACTATGGGGTACTCCACAATATCTGCTGCTCGCTAATATATCTAAAAATTGCTTTGTCTAGTATTACTCATTCATATTCTACATTTTATTGCATGTATAGTTTTTTTATTTCTATCTTTTATTTTTATCATGTTTAATGTTGCAGCATTGCACCGAGACAAATTCCTAGTTTGTGTATTACATGAACAATAGCAATAAATCTGATTCTGATTCTGATCTGTCATTGCAATACTGATCATGTGCAGTCCTATCTGTCACTGTCTGCATCTACACGACCGCATTGAACTTGTTACTACTGGTATTACTGCTCTACTTTTCTGTATAGAGGATTGCTGCGTTTCATCATCATTAATTGTTTATCTTTGTTTGCACTATGGGAGGTCTGGGTCTATTTTTTGTCACCATTTGCACTGCGGGTTGCATTACTGTGCATAGACTGCTGTTGTTGTTTTTCCAGCCTTTTACCTTTTGCTTTTCTATATTGTGCACACCACTGAAGAGGGAGAGAAACGCCATTTCAGTTATCTTGTATGTCCTGCATGTATAGTAGTATTGGTAGAAGCTGGGTTAATCATCTCAGACGAGATGCAGAGGGTAAACAGAGAAGGACAATAGGTATTGAGATGAGAGAGATTATGGTGAGGTAGCAGGAAGAAGTAGCTGGGGGGAGAAGGGTTGAATGTACTGTGATGCGAGATGTCATGCAGATGTGAGATGGGCGGATGATATAAAAGGAGAGACCCTGGTGTATTGAGATATGCTTTTTCTGTGTATGACTGATGTGAGAGTGAATAAAGTCGTCTGCTGCATAAGTCTGCTTCCGTTATTTGCACACTCCATACTGGTGACCCCTTGACGAATTATGGAACACGAGGCAAGAACCCCAGAGTCGGCCCGGACGGGAAGCCCCAGCAACGCAGCAAGCACCCCAGAGACGACCCGGACGGGAACCCCCAGCAACGCCTGCGCTGTTTTGATCAAACTACCGGACTTTTGGCTGCACGACCCGCGGTCTTGGTTCCACCACACCGAGGCTCAGTTCGCCCTCCGGGGAATAACGGCAGACGACACCAGATATTACTATGTGGTCGCAGCGCTGGACGCTCACGTCTCAGCAAGTAGCGAGCCTGCTCCAACAGCCTCCAGCCCACGACAAATACGGGGCTCTCAAGGCCGCGCTGACCTGGCGCTACACGCTCTCGGACTGTGAGAGAGCAGAGAGGCTCCTGAGGTGCTCCGGGTTAGGAGATGGGTCGGCAGTCAAACTGATGGAGAAGATGTTGGCGTTGATGGGCATGGACGACGAGCATTTTCTGTTTGTCCACCTTTTTCTGCAGAACCTCCCAACAGAGGCAAGAGCGGTCCTGGCCAACTCGCCGTTGCTGGCCGCACGCGACTACCGTGCACTAGCCCAGGAGGCAGATCGGATCATCCTCACCACCAGATCCCTCACAGTGAACGCGGCGGTGTCGGAACCCAGCGAGACGACCAGCGGAGGCGAGGAGCCGGCGACGGTAGCGGCAGTGGGGGCCAGGAAGCGCCAGAGAGACACGCTCTGCTTCTACCACCGCCGCTTTGGAGAGAACGCACGCAGATGTGCGCCACCGTGCCAATTCAAGGGTTCGGGAAACGCCAAGGCCGGCAGTCATTAGCAGCTGCGACCACCGGTGAAGAGAACAAGCTGCTCTACGTGACAGACTTGCGCTCAGGAAGACAGTTCCTCGTAGACACCGGCTCCCAAAAGAGCCTCATCCTGCTGTCCTATGCCGACCGGCTAGCGGGAGCTAGCGGCCCCAAGCTGGTAGCCATAAATGGCTCGGACATTAAGACTTTTGGTGAGAGAACACTGACTTTATCCCTACATGGTCGTATGTACAGTGGACTTTTGTCATAGCGGCATTGAGTTTCCCAATCCTGGGAGCTGATTTTCTGTGTGCACATGGGTTGCTAGTTGATGTTGCTAAAAGGCGCCTGGTTAATGCAATGTCTTTTGATTCTCTCCCCTGTACAGCTCGAGGGGCCGGGCCAGTAACACAAGCCAACGTCACAGCTCCAGGCGGTAAGTTCCACGCATTGCTTACTCAGTTCCCAGCACTCACGGTCCCAATGTTTTCGGCAGCCAGCACTAAACATGGGGTGGAACACTTTATCACCACCACTGGGCCGCCCGTTTTCGCACGACCTCAGCGCCTGGACGCAGCTAAACTGGCCATAGCGTGCGAGGAGTTTGCCAACTTGGAAAGGTTGGGCATCATCAGGCACTCAAACAACCCATGGGCATCCCCGCTACACATGGTCCCTAAGACCGAGGGATCGTGGCGACTGTGTGGAGATTTCCCCAGGTTGAATAACGCCACAACGCACGACCGCTACCCGATTCCCCATATTCAGGATTTTTCCGTTCACCTCGCCGGGGCACGCATTTTTTCTAAAATAGACCTGGTCCGTGGTTACCACCAGGTCCCAGTGCACGTGGAGGACATACCCAAAACAGTGGTAATAACTCTGTTTGGCTTGTTTGAGTTTTTACGCATGCCCTTCGGATTAAAAGGCGTGGCACAGACATTCCAACACATGATGGATGCGGTGTTGCGCGATCTGTCGTTTGTGTTTGTCTACCTGGATGATATCCTGGTGGCTAGTGCGTCAGAGGACGAACACGTAACCCACCTCAGGATGGTTTTCCGGAGGTTGGAGGAGCATGGGTTAACAATCAACCCGGCAAAATGCCAGTTCGGTGTGACGGGGATTGACTTTTTGGGGCACTGCTTCTCACCAGAGGGAGTGATACCCTTGCCGGACAAGGTGCGCTCCGTGGCGAATTTTCCCTGGCCTCAGACGGTCAGGGCGCTGCAAGAGTTTTTGGGGATGGTTAACTTTTATAACCGGTTCCTCCCCCGCCCAGCTCAGCTCATGCAATCATTGTACGCTGCGCTCAAGAAACGAAAACCGGTGGACAGGATCGAATGGATTCCTGAGCGGGAGCAGGCATTCTGTGAGGTTAAAACAGCCTTGGCAAACGCCGCACTGCTGGCGCACCTGGACCCGGCGGCCCAGATAGCGCTCACTACCGACGCCTCGGACGTGGCCATAGGGGCCATTGTCGCTGGTTCTTGGCAGCCGCTCGCTTTTTTCAGCAGGGCTTTGCGTGGCAGTGAGCGTAAATACAGCGCATTTGACAGAGAGTTGCTGGCTCTCCACCTGGCCATACGCCATTTCCAGTTCTGGCTGGAAGGGTGCAGCTTCACTGCATTCGTGGACCACAAGCCACTAACGTTCGCGATGGCCAAGGTTTCGGAACCATGGTTGGGCTGGCAGCAGAGACAGCTGGTCGCGATCTCGGCATTTATGACCGATATTCAGCATGTGTCGGGTAAACTGAATGTGGTGGTGGACTGCCTCTCGTGCGCAGTAGTGGCCCCGGTCTGTGTGGGGATAGATTATACAGCCATGGCCGCAGAGCAGCTTGGCGATGCGGACGTGTGCGCACTCCAGTCTGGACCAGCAGGGTTAAGGCTGGAGAGCAGAATACTTCAAGATGGCAGCCCCCCCCCCCCCAATCTGCGATGTCTCCACGGGACGCCCGCGCCCGGTGGTCCCAATTGCTTGGCGCCGCCGAGTGTTTGAGTCAGTTCACGCTCTGGCACACCCAGGAGTGCGCACGTCAATCAAAATGGTGGGAGCAAAGTTTGTATGGCCAGGCCTGCGCAAACAAGTGAAAGAGTGGGCGGCAGCCTGCGTAGCGTGCCAACTAGCCAAAGTACACAGACACACGAAGGCTCCTTTGGAGCCGTTTTGTATACCGGCTAAAAGGTTCGACCATGTTCACGTGGACCTCATGGGCCCCCTCCCGCCATCGCAGGGGTGCACGCACCTTCTGATGGATGCAAATTGGGTAGACCGGTTGCCGTGGGTTTTGTTGGGGTTGCGTTCCGCACCAAAAGAAGATTTGGAGGCTTCCCCGGCGGAGCTCGTTTTTTCTCAGTCACTGCGGCTCCCCGGGGAATTTTTACCAGATAATCCCGTGCTGGACAACTGTCCATCTCAGCGTTTGCAGCATAGCGCAGATACAGGCACGCTACTGGGCCTGGTCCACCACTGTTTTCCACGCGCTCTTGTGCCAAAAACTTTGAAGAACGCGGCGTTCGTGTTTGTCAGGCACGATGCCCACCGCCCCCCATTGCGCCCACCCTACGATGGCCCGTTCAGAGTGCTGGAAACAGGGGACAAACATTTTTTGTTAGACTTGGGGGGTTAGTTAGTTAGTTAATCCCTTCACACCTGAAGGTGTATATGGGTGGCGCCTATCTCCGTTTCTCTAACCCTTGGCCACACAGCTACTGTAAGTAGTGAAAGCTACAGCGGGGGGGTCAGTCCTCTGGTAGCTCTGTGTGTAACTTTTACTTTCCCCATTCCATTATGCGGAGCACCATGCTAGAAGGCAGAAAGCACCATTTTTATATGGTCTTTGGTATGACCCCGGCCGGGATTTGAACCCCTGCCTCCCGCGTGTGGGGCGGATGCTCTACCAACTGAGCCACCACTCCGGTGACTTGGGGGGTCATCAGGAGAAAATACGTATAGACAGACTTAAGCCCGCCATTGTGGTGGCGGACGAGCAAGTGATGTTGGCTCGGGCCCCTCGGTGTGGAAGACCCCCACTGAGAACTCCCCAGGTAAACGATTCATCAGAGCAGCCACACGGGCAAGTCAAAGGTCCCCCCCCCCCCACCTCGCCATGGCCCACCTGCAGAGAGACACACCCCCAGGAGCCCCCCACTGGCACAGCAGCGCCGCGGAGGCGGAAAACCCCCGTTACAGCAGATACGAGAGGAGACTGAAGCCAAAAGGAAGTGAGGACTGAAACTCGGTCTGAGATTCTGGGGGGTGGGGGTGGGTGTAGAAGCTGGGTTAATCATCTCAGACTAGATGCAGAGGGTAAACAGAGAAGGACAATAGGTATTGAGATGAGAGAGATTATGGTGAGGTAGCAGGAAGAAGTAGCTAGGGGGAGAAGGGTTGAATGTATTGTGATGCGAGATGTCATGCAGATGTGAGATGGGCGGATGATATAAAAGAAGAGACCCTGGTGTATTGAGATATGCTTTTTCTGTGTATGACTGATGTGAGAGTGAATAAAGTCGTCTGCTGCATAAGTCTGCCTCCGTTATTTGCATACTCCACATACTGACAAATAAAATCTTTGAATCTTGAATCTTTGAATCTTCACGGATGGAACTATGTACATAAAATTGCAAAGTGCAGAACACATACCTGAACACACAATTGAGTTAAATGGCCCAAGGATTATGGAAAATATACATAGTAGTGGTTTCACCGATGGGTCAATATACATGAAAATGCAGAGTGCAAAGATGGGTGAGTTATAGTGATAATTAAAAGGTCCTCAGTTCTGTGCATGTGAGCATTCAAAGGGAGGGGAGTGGGGCCTCTGATTGTTTGCAGTTCGGATGGCCCGGGGGAAGAAACTGTTTGTCATTCTGGAGGTGTGGGACCTGATCGATCTGACCTGTCGTCCAGATGGAAGCAGGTCAAACAGGTGGTGGGCGAGATGTGAGGGGTCTCCTGTGATGGCCTTGGTCTTTCTTAAGCTGTGTTCACACCAAACGCGAATGGGTGGCGCAAATCCATAGAAAATCAATGGGAACATGCGAGTACGCACGAGTTTTCGTCGTCGCACATTCGCGTCCGCTAGCTAGCTATGCTAGCAGCTAGCTAACTAGCGGACGTAGTAAAATTATCACCACTGCAGAATAAACTAGTTAGAAAACGAAACTCACTGGGAGACAGGAGGATCGGGAACTCTTCAGCTGAATTGGGTTTATGGAGTTATTTACCCATGGTTTCTGGCCATGGACGTCCTAGCAAGCTAGCTAGCAACGTAAACACGGGATCATCTGTGAAGTGTTGGAGGCTTGAGACATAATTTTCAGGTGAGCCCCCGGTTGGATAATGTAAACATAAGCATGACATTATTTTGGGAATTTCCACAGCAGGTTGAACACAGCTGCAGAAGTTTTAAAGACAATCTCGCCTAGTCTGCATCTCACTATTCATGTCTGTTGGCGTGTTTACCCCTTAGATGCATGACCAACCAATTCCTACACTCTTCCATGAGTGTGGTCAAAAATGACCCCAATTAGAATGAGTGTGTTTTATGCTGTAAACTTCAGAAATTTCTTTCATTTTGGTTAAAGATGATTATTTTTATTATATTTTGGGTGATTATTATTATTTTAAATTATATTTTGGTCAACAAAAGAATTATTTCATGTTTGACATGCTCATTTATTACTTTTAAGGTAAAAACAATCAGAAAGGAAAAAAATGGTAAAGTCAAAGTCAAAGTGCTTTTATTGTCATTCCATTGCTAATAAACAATGCAACAAAATTGAGATACTGCTCCCTAAAAACAAACTATCACACTCACAGTTCACTCATGCATTTAACATTCTTATAATTACAACAATAAATAATGCTTGAAACAATATTACCTAAAAGTTGAATACAATATGTACACAGCAATAATGAAAACATACTGAGCGATAAATAGGTGAAGGTGTGAGGGTTTGTGAGCTCACTGTAAGCAGCTGTTACACATTATCCTTTTCTGGCTGTGAGCACTGCACACAGGGTCATTGCATTTCCAACAACAATTGCTGACTTTGCGGTCTTGTTTTCTTGTGCACATCTTACACCTCTTCCTCTTCTGTTGGCCCTGTGTGTTTCCCTCGTGTGGCTGGATTGCAGCTTTTATCACCCCACACCTTTCCATTGCTGCAGTGATGTAGGTTGGTAGGCGTGGGTTACCTTCCAGTCGAATTCTCATATAAGGCATCACAAGCTCATGTGAGAGCTCTGCAAGAAAGCGCCGCCGGGCGTTTGTGATACCTGCACAGAATTCAGGGTGCTGAGCCTTGACAAAGGAGTAGGCATTCAGGGTGGCAACATCAATCACATTGTACCACAGCACCATGGGCCACCTCTGCGTTTGGCGTTTACAGGTGTAGGTGCCAACCATCCGGTCCACAATACTGTAGCTACACCTCCTTTCGTCTGGTTGTAGAAGTGGATCTCTTCTGGGGTTTTTTTCTGGGTATTTTCATCCACCATTTTGCTGTGGTGCATTGTGCTGAGGAGCAGAACAGCCTTCCCCTTTTTCCCGACATAGCTGACCATGGTCATGCTGCCATTGAACCCAAATTCAGTGCTGAAGAGCTCCTTGGTCTTGGAAGCCTTCATCACAGGAGGGATGTTTGGCTTGTTTTGTCGCAATGTTCCCACAATAGTCAGACTCTTCTCCAGGAGATGCTCTGCAAGAGGCACACTGGTGAAAAAGTTGTCTGTGGTGATGTTGTGACCTGTGTATCTGAGTCCACTGCACAACTGACTGACAATGTTAAGACCCAGATTCTTACTGGCTCCTTCCCCTGGTTGTCTCCCAGTGTACACAATCCCATCAATTGCGTAGGGGGTTTTTGCATCACAAGCCCAGAAGATCTTTATGCCGTACTTCGCGGGCTTGCTCTTCATATATTGCATAAATTTGGTCCTCCCTCTGAATGGCACAAGTTGTTTGTCCACTGTGATACAATCACTGGGGATGACTCTCTGCCTGCAGTTGACCAGGAACAGGTCCCATACGTAGCGGAAGGATGCCAAGTGGTCTGTTTCCAGTCGGGTGGCTCTGGTCCTCTTGTCATCAAAGCGCAAGAATCGGCGAATATCTTCAAATCGTCCAGCTGACATAGTGGCCTTGTACATGGGGTTATATAGAGGACTCCCAAAGAGCTCACGGATTGATACATCCCAGTTCTTCTCACTTCCTGCAAGAATGGTCAATCCAATGAAGGCCATGAGTTCATCTTTGCTGACCTTTTTCCACTCCTTTCCTCTACCTGCAGCTACTCTTCAACAAACTTCTACAAAGACATTGCAAAAAAACAACCACTGGGTCATCTTTGACACCTGCATCTAACGATACCCATTGTCCTCATCTGTTTACCCTCTCTGTTTACCCTTGGCATCCAGTCTGTGATGTTAATTGCAGCGTCTACAGTGTTACTTATAACCATGGTGAAATTCCAAGGGGACAGCTTTGAGAAATGCTTGGGGTCATTTTTGACCCCACATATGGAATAGTGTGGTACTGATACAAAAAATGCAATTACTTAAAAAAATATAACAATTAGATACAAATCCAAATGGCCTCATGTCAAAGACAACCTATTTGAGGAATACATGGAAGATTAAATGATAAAAAATTAAAATTACAAAGATATTGCAAAAAAAAAAAAAAAAAAAAAAAAAAAAAACAACCGCAGGGGTCACTGTTACCCCACTTATGCATCTAAGGGTTACACTGAGCTGTAACGTAATTGTGCCGTGCGAAAAATTCACCTGTTCGCATTTGGTGTGAATGCACCTTTAGACAGGAGGATCTGGAGATGTCTTCCAGGGAGGGCAGAGGCCCGCCGATAATTTTTTGGGCGGTGTTGATTGTCCTCTGCACAGCGTTCTTGTTCTCGCCGTGGAGCCGGTGTACCACACACCCAGACAGTAGGTGAGCATGCTCTCCACCGAGCAGCAGTAGAAGGCCAGCAGCAGCTTCTGGCCCAGGTTGTTCTTCCTCAGGACATGGAGAAAGTGCAGCTGCTGCTGGGCTGTCTTCACCAGGGCTTTGGTGTTGACAGTCCAAGAGAGGTCAGAGGAGATGTGGGTGAACAGGAATCTGAAGGTGGGGATGGTTTCCACGTGGTCACCATTTATAAGGGGGGGGGGGGTGGTCCTGTCTGTTCGTCCTGAAGTCCAGTATGAGTTCTTTGGTTTTTTGGACATTCAGTTTCAGGTTGTTTACTTGGCACCACAGCAGCAGATTCTCTACCTTCACCCTGTATGCCTTCTCATTGTCATCAGTGATGAGCCCAACCAAGGTGGTGTCATCCATGTATTTCACAATGACGGTGGTTGGGTGGGTTGGAATACAGTCAAAGGTGTACAGGGAGTACACTAGAGGGCTTAGCATGCAGCCCTGGGGGGAGCCAGTGCTAAGAGACAGTGTTGAGGAGTGGTGGGGGGGGGGCAAGTCTCACTGTTTGTGGGTGGTTGGTGAGACATTTGTTATTATCCAGGAGCAGGTTGGGGGGGGGGGTTCTGGAGGAGGTGCAGTTTGTTGATCAGGATGTCTGGGATGATGGTGTTGAAAGCTTAGCTGTAGTCCACAAAGAGCATCCTCACATGGCTCCTTGGGTTCTCCAGGTGGCTCAGCACTCTGTAGAGTGTGGTGGCAATGGCATCTTCAGTAGACTGGTTCTCCCTGTAGGCAAACTGGTGGGGGTCGAAGAAGGGGGGGGAAGACAGCCCCTGATGCACTGGGACACCAGTCGCTCAAAACATTTCATGACTACAGACGTGAGTGCTATGGGTCTGTAGTCATTCAGGCTGCCAACTGCATACTTTTTTGGGGTGGGGATGATGGTGGAGGCCATGAGGCAGGAGGGGATGGTGGTATGCATCAGGGAGAGGTTGAACAGCTTGGTGAGGATCTCTGCCAGCTGGTTTGCAAATGCTTTGACCACCGTTCCTGGGATGCCGTCTGGACCAGCAGCTTTGCGGGAGTTTACTGCTCTCAGTTGCCTCCTCACCTTGTGCACCTGTCAAGAGAGGGGATGGTGGGAAATGGGGTTAGTCTTTCTCTTAATAGTTTTGTTAGTTAGGAACCTTGGAGTTATTTTTGATCAAGATCTGTTCTTTAATTCACATATTAAACTTGTTTCTAAGACTGCCTTCTATCATTTGCATAATATTGCCAAGATTTGGAGCATCTTGTCTCAGAGTGATGCTGAGAAACTAATCCATGCTTTTGTTAACTCTAGATTAGATCCTTGTAACTCTGTTATCAGGCTGTCCTAAAACATCTTTAAAAAGTTTTCAGCTGATCCAAAATGCTGCAGCTAGAGTTTTAACAGGTACTAGAAAGAGAAATCACATCTCTCTGGTTCTGGCCTCCCTTCGTTGGCTTCCCATAGAATTTAGAATTAAGTTTAAAATCCTTCTCATTACTTACAAAGCTCTAAGTAATCAGGCCCATTGTTATTGAAAAGATCTGATTGTACCCTATCATCCTAACAGCACACTCCCAAAATGCAGGATTACTTGTAATATCTAGAATTTCTAAGGCTGCATTCACGCCAAGATAGTCCAGGGGTCTTGGTTCGATTGGGTGGGGAATGTCAAGAATTTTCACACCTTCGTTTGATCTGGTTCGCATTTACACTGCGCTTTACTCAAGCGGACCAAACTGCCTGGACAACATCTTGCAGTTACAACGACTTCTTGTTTGGGGCTGTGTAGCCGAAACCACCACTGACCAGGAAGAAAAAATCTCGGTGAAGATAAAAAAAAAAAAAATCTGGCTCATCGATTGGCCATGACCAAAAATGGAAATCCGTTCCTTTCAGCCAGGTTGTTTGTCCACCACAAACAAACAATGGAGTAGCACCAAATTTACTTTTCTCCTTGGCTTTCTCTGGTAAAAGGATTTCTCGGATTCACGCAGTTGTCTTTGTTGTTAGTTTCTACCCAAAATTCACTATGGTAAATGCCACTTCTCTTCTCAGACTACATGTTGCTATGTTTTCACAAACGTTGAGGGACAGATCCACCCTTTGGTCCCCTGGATAGTCTGTTTGCATTCACACTGCAAGCGCAGTGCACCAGGGTTCCCTTGCAAGGGAACAGAGAACCTGGTTTTCAGGCGGACCAGAGTTCACTTGTTTGTGCACCAGAGTTCGATTGCGCATTGAGACTGCACCAAAAGAAAAGAACTATCCACGAAAGCGGACCAGAGTTCCTTTGGTCCGGACTAAACAGTGGCAATGTGAATGCACCCTAAGAGTACAATGGGATGCAGAGCTTTCAGTAATCAGGCTCCTCTCCTTTAGAACCAGCTGCCATATCTGGACTCGGGAGTCAGACTCGATCTCTGTTTTTAAGAACAGGGTTAAAACCTTCCTTTTTGATATAGCCTATAGTTAGGGTGGGATCAGGTGACCCTAAACCCTCCTTTAGTTATGCTACTAATTGTCATGTTTATTAACAAGGATGGCCCATGTGCAAGGTGCAGCAACAAGGAGACTTGAAACACACAAAAATGTTTGAGTATTTATTTGAATTTCAAAACACTCCGGAGCACAGCTTGAGAAAACGTCACTCGCCAGAGGAACAAGCCTGTGGAGACAGAGAAACAAGAGCTGTGAGTGGAGGAACAGAGACTGGGAATAGGCCAGGCTAATTACCACTTACTTGGAATAAATGGGAGAACCGGTAGAGACCCCAGCGGGGAAATAGACAAATCAGCAGGGTGAAACAGGTTGGCTGATGATGTCTGACCAGGTGGAGAGGAATTGCAACTTGGTGTGGTGATGGGGCAGGTGAGCGCATGCAGTCCCTGGAGATGCACCCACACAATGGCATCAACCTGAGAAGAGAAAAGGAGAAACTAAGGTGAGGTGGAAAACAACCTACACCAGGAGAAAATGCAAACCAACGTCGTTAGTGAGGCAGTATACCACAACGAGCCAGCGTTGAAGCACTGAAGAGACGGTCCTTATAAAAGCTGACTGATTAGAGGTAGCAGGTGCGTCTGCTCTCCCAGGTGCATTGATGACCTGAAGAGGAGTAGACGGGAAGGAGGGGGTGCATGCTCACCGGACCATGACAGTAATATTTTTAGACAACCGTGGGACCTCCAACAATGCACTGGGCTTCACTCCTTTCTTCACTCTCAATTAAATATTTTTGCTGGTCATTAACATGTGTTTGTTCTCTCCCACAGAATGAGTCCCCATCGTGCTGTTTGCTCTCTACATGTCTGTTCATTCCTTCTTTTTCATCTCTTCACCCCCCAGCCAGTCGCAGCAGATGACTTCCCCTCCCTGAAGCTACGTGTCTACCTTGGCATGCATTTTCACACTTCCCATTCATTGTGTATGTACCGTGTCCTGCATGCACTCTGGTAGCGTGGCATCAAAAATCTTGAGCCATCGCTTGGAGGTGCCCATTCCTCTTCCTCCTGAATCCCCACTCAGATCCATAATATGCAAATGGGGAGCAGGCACGTGGAGCTGATCGCTTTCTGGAGCTCGTGCCGAAATTTTAAAATGGTAGTTGTTAATAAAAAGTAAACACATATTTGGCAACTACACATTTATTTCTCGCCTCAACTGTTTTCAGAAAAATGTTTCAGTTTTTACTTTTGAAGATATAGGCAAGAGTTCAATGTCTGGAAGCTTTGTGAACAAGCTAGAACAGCTCACCCACCATGAGTCACAGTGACCAACAATGTGCAGGCTGGGGAGAGCAGAGCGGGTTGGGGTGGACAGAAAAAGCTCAAACTGCACTTTCATAGCCAAAAAATACTGCTTGAAAACCGTCCAAAGTTCTCTGATCAGACAGTGATAGTCTCTGTGCAGTTTGCAGCCACAGAGCATTGGGCTTGTGACTCTCACCTAGTTACACCCCATTGAAAACCAGTCTGGTTTTAGGATGAACCACAGCACAGAGACAGCCCTGGTCAGGCTTGTTAATGACCTGAGGCACAACATGGACTCACACAGAATTTCAGTCCTGGTTCTACTGGATCTAAGTGCTGCCTGTCATGGCTGCCAATTAGGTGCACCTGCGCACACACCTGTCTATCCGGCTCTGGCTATTTATTCTGCGAGGCCCAGAGATCAGCGCGGAGTTGTCTGCTTCCTTCCCAAGGGACCTGTACTTGCTAACTCTACGCTGAGCTTCCAGCCTCATCTACTCTCCAGTGCTTCTGCTTGCCTTTGGACTTCTCACCATCCGGCAGCCAAGTAAGCCATCTATTATTCCTCTCACCTTTCAACTACCCCTGTGCACAGGCGGTGAAACCTTGATGGCGGATTCTCTTCCACCTGGCGGCGGACATCCCTGCTCAGTTCACCTGCCTACTCCATCTCCATCAGGGCTGCTGATACTGTCCTCCTGGCCATGGCCGTTAAGCTAACCTGAGTTTCACTCCTGCGCTGCTAACAGTAAGGATTGTATTATCGGGTGCTTCATCTGCCTGGAGTGTCCCTAATTGTCTGTCTGCTCTGTCCTTAGGGTTGCCAGGTTGCATGGTGCTCTGCTCACCCCAAGCTGACTCATCCACGCACTACAGACACTCATACATGCACCCACACACTTACACGATTGTAAATAAAAGGTTAATTGTGTTATTCCTGAGTCGTGTCTGCTTCTTGGGTCAAAACCATGTCAGTACAACTCCGCCAGAGTGACCCAGCAGACAGAGCATTAGCGCGCAAGGTTAACAACTTAGAAGCTCGGGTTGACCAGTTAGCCTATCAACAGCATATAATACTAACACAGCTAACTCGAGTTACTGATCGGTTGGATTGCCTGACTAACCCACAGGCTTTCCCCCCGGCTCCCGCTAGCTCCTCTGCTCCTGTTAGCTCTACCATTAGCCAGGCTACATCAGTTTTCCCATCATGACTTACTCCCATACCCACTTCCACCCATTTTGGTGGTAAGCTAGGAGAAGCGAGGGGTTTTCTGATGCAGTGTGACACTGTTTTTCAACGGGTGCCAGGGGATTTTCCTTCAACACAATCAGTCTGCATTGTGCTGGGTGGGCACCCAGCACAATGCAGACTGATACTATTCACGCTCAGCAGAGGACAATTTGCATACGGACAGAGAGCCCCTAGGGGACAATCAGAACAATGGACTATTGTTATACATCCCCGGATTAAGGAGAGGAAGTCCGGGCGCCAGTTGGTCACGCGTTTGATATGTATTGACTGATATGTATATCAATACGTAAATGTGCCATGCATTCTCTCTTGTCTGTATAAAAGAGCTTGCTATTCATGCCTCAGAGCTCACGCGACACAGGATGCACACACACACACACACACACACAGCACAACACAGCGCACAGCGGTACAGTGTGTCTCATGATGATGGAGGAAATAAAACTAAAACCTTCCAGCTCGTTGCATCTCGCCTGAATTTATTTGTTCCTCCACACTGGTGACCCTTGACGAAGAATGGAACACGAGGCAAACACCCCGAAGATCACCCGGACAAGAAGCCCCGGCACGTGTCATGGTACGCCCCTCACCTGATCTTTTACCTCCACACTGGTGACCTGACAAGGGAGAATGATCGTCTGCTCCCTCCCAACGTGCTGTGGATCCCAGAGGACCAGAGAGCGCCTGCAACCTCTTCATCCTCACCGGATCACAGCGCTGGGACCAAAACGCACCATGAATGACATGAGCGAACGAAGGAAGCAGCCTGAATGGGGACAATCATCGACACCAACTGCGTTGATTTCCACCGAGCTTCCCAACTCTGACTAAACTTTGGACAGCAGACCTCCTGCACACAGAAACCCCGCACACACACACCGCAGGATTACGAGGACAGCGCAACTGCCAGCTATATGGTCACTGCGCCAGGTGCGTGCCACGCACCAGGGACAAACCGGCTCCACAGACTTACATCGTGCTCCACCATTGCACATTCCCGAGGAACACAGCCGATCACCACCCTCGGAACCTTTAGGGCTGCTCATGCACCTGGAGCACACGTGCAGCCCACACACAGGACTTTGTATGGGTTTCTCAGCCACGGCGCCCAAGGGGAATTTAGCCGATTGCTTTCCCCGATGACTTTAGGGCTGCTCCCGCACCTAAAGCCAAACCGCCTCACACCTTCACACAGCTGCAGTTGTTTCACAGCCACTATGCATCCTCGGGGAATTTGGCCACTCGCCTTCCCCACATCCTCACTGGATCGAGCCGCGAGAGAAGTCAGAGATTTTTTTTTTTTTTTTCCTCCCCCCCCTTTTTCACAGACGCTGTGGATCACCGCCATGTTTAACGGGAAAGTCCCTCACCATTACGGATCCACATGCAATTTTTGCACAGCCCAGACACCTTTGACGTCCCAGGCCGGCACTCGCTTACTCCCACCACCTCCCCCTCCTCCTGCACAGTGCTTTTCCCGCACCTCACTCCCGAAGCCGGCCGATCGCCGTCTTGTTCCATTACGCACGAAACACACTGGCCCGTGCACCAATGATCGACAGCCGTTCAACGTGCTGGAACTCGGAGCAGAGCACACTGCCCTTTCCACCCCTCCCCCATCCCCCCATGGACTGACATGCCCTCCGACAGTTCTACCGGAGCTGGAGCCAAACGACGGGGGGGGGGGGGGGGGGTGTCACAGCCCCTTTTGAGCATTCTGGGGGGAGCCGTGTGGGCACCCAGCACAATGCAGACTGATACTATTCACGCTCAGCAGAGGACAATTTGCATACGGACAGAGAGCCCCTAGGGGACAATCAGGACAATGGACTATTGTTATACATCCCCAAATTAAGGAGAGGAAGTCCGGGCGCCAGTTGGTCATGCATGCCTCAGAGCTCATGCAACACAGGACGCACACATACACAGCACAACACAGTGCACAGTGCTGCAGTGTGTCTCATGATGATGGAGGAAATAAAACTCTGAAACCTTCCAGCTCGTCGCATCTCGCCTGAACTTATTTGTTTTTCCACAACGTGATTAACCTGTTAGAAGGGCAGGCTTTAGCTTGGGCTTACGCCGTCATGGCTAGGGCTAGCTATGCTTCTCTCACCTACTCAGTTTGTTAGTGAGATTAAGGAAGTGTTTGACCACTCTGACCAGGATAGTGTGCTTACCTCCCAGTTGTTGAATTTGAAGCAGGGGACTAGTGCAGTCGCCGATTACGCCATGGACTTCCGGGTGGTGGCCACGGAGGTGGGGTGGGAGGATGCCTCTTTATGTAGCATCTTTATCAGAAGCCTGTGTCCTAGCCTACAGGACGAGTTACCCCGCTTAGAGAAGCCCTCTAACTTAACCGAGTTGATTTCTTTGGCCATTAGCCTTGACAATAGACTGAGGGAGCGAGCGGCCAAACGGAAAACTTCCGGTCGCTCGGGTAGTCAGTTCCGCCGTTCCCTACAGCCCCCCTATTGGCGCTACCTCCAGCTGATTCCCCGGATGAGCCAGATCCGATGGTGACAGACTGAGCTAAGTTGTCGTCTGCTGAGAGACAGCGATGCCGGGAGTTGGGGTTATGCATTTACTATGGGAGTGAGGAGCATGAGCTTGAGGTATGTCCTGTACGGCCAAAAGGGGGGAGTCCGTGCGTCGCAGTAGGGGGACTCACAGACTCACCTCAATTAAATCCCCTCTCTAACTTCCAGATCCCCATCCATTTCTGTCTCAAACATAAGGAATTTACTACACACACACACACACTCATTGACTCTGGGGCCAAGCAGAGCTTTATCTCTGGGGAACTGGCAACCCGGATGGGGCTCCCCGTTCAGTTATTGGAGACCCTCTTAGACTGATCACCCTCTCTAAAGACCCTTTTGCTACAGTTTCCCACCGGACCGTCCCAGTGTCTGTTATTACATCGGGCAATCATCGGGAGGAGCTGAGGCTGTATGTGCTGCCGGTCTCTTCTTCCCCAGTTATCCTCAGCTATCCCTGGCTTTGCCTGCACAATCCCTCCATAGACTGGTGGTCCGGGAGTGTCCCTGCCTGGAGCTCTGTCTGAGTGCCTGCCTTCAGTCTGCTGCGTGCTCACCGTCCGTGCCTCTGAGTGTTCCAATCCCTGCTCCTCCTGATTTGGTTAAAGTTCCTCCCGAATATCACGACTTAGGGGCCGCTTTCAGTAAAACTCAGCCCCCCCACCCACCGCCTGTATGACTGTGCCATCAATCTCCGTGCTGGAGCGCCACTGCCATCCAGCAGACTCTACAACCTGTCTGCCCCGGAGCAGGAAGCAATGGAGACCTACATCAAGGAGTCCTTAAGCTTAGGTATAATCCGGCCATCATCTTCAGTGGTGGGGCAGGGTTTTTCTTCGTTGGCAAGAAGGATGGCTCACTGAGGCTGTGTATAGACCTTCAGGAGTTGAATAACATAACCATCAAGAACAAATACACACTTCCACTCATTAATTCAGCCTTTGATTCCCTCCAAGGTGCCTCCTGGTTTTCCAAATTGGACCTGCGCAATGCCTATTAACTGGTGCGGATCCAGGAGGGCGATGAATGGAAGACGGCGTTCCAGACCCCTAGTGGGCATTTTGAATATCTGGTCATGCCATTTAGGCTGACTAATGCCCCTGCCGTCTTCCAGAGGCTAATTAACGATGTGTTGAGGGATTTTTTGGGCACATTTGTATTTGTCCATCTGGACGATATCCTTATCTTTTCCCAGTCCCTGGAAGAGCATCGAGTACACGTGAGGCGGGTACTGCAGCGACTGTTGGAGAACAAACTTTTCATGAAGGCCGAAAAATGTGAGTTTCACGTCCCCCGGACATCGTTCCTTGGGTTTGTCATCTCTCACAATGAGGTCATCCCCAACCCGGGTATGATAAAAGTGGTGGTAGAGTGGCCCACTCCATCGTCCAGAAAGCAGTTCCAACAGTTTCTGGGATTTGCTAACTTTTACCGCCGCTTCATCCAGAACTACAGCCTGATTGCTCTTCTCCTAACCAGTTTGACCTCTCCCAAGGTTCCTTTTCAGTGGACTGAGGAGGCGGCGGCAGCCTTTGCCGAACTGAAGACAAGGTTCTCATCCTCTCCTATACTGACGCAGGTGGACCCCACTCTCCAATGCCTGTTGGAGGTGGATGCTTTGGACTCGGGGGTGGGAGCTGTCCATTCTCAGCGGTCCCCGGTGGATGGCAAAATTCGACCCTGTGCGTTCTTCTCCCGGCGCCTATCCCCAGCTGAGCACAATTATGACATCAGTGACAGGGAGCTCTTGGCTGTCAAGCTCATCTTGGAGGAGTGGCGTCACTGGTTGGAGGGTGCCTCCCAGCCGTTCGTTGTATGGACTGATCACAAGAATCTGGAATACCTCCAGATGGCCAAGCATCTGAATTCACGCCAGGCCCGCTGGCCCCTGTTTTTTGGAAGATTTGATTTCACCATTACCTACCTTAGGTAGGACTGCAAGAGTGAATGGTTGTCTGTCTCTCTGTGTTGGCCCTGCGACGGACTGGTGATCTGTCCAGGGTGTACCCTGCCTCTCGCCCAAAGATGCTGGGATAGGCTCCAGCCCCCCCGCAACCCGAAAAGGATTAAGCTGAAGAAGATGAATGAATGAATGATTTCACCATTACCTACCGTCCTGGGTCGAAGAATATGAAGCTGGATGCCTTGTCCTGCCAGTTTGCCTCGGAGACAACGGAGATGGCCGAGCATCCTATTCTACCCTCATTGTGTGTCATGGGCACCATCTCCTGGGGTATCAAGGACAAGGTTTTGAAGGCTCAGGAGGATGAGCCCAACCCGGGCGAGGGGCCAGTGGGTAGACTGTTCATCCCATCGGCCGTTCGGGGGGAGGTTATTCACTGGGGCCACTCGTCCAAGTTCTCGTGTCACTCGGGGAAGGGACGCACAGTGGATCTTCTTCAGAGGACATTCTGGTGGCCGTCACTGCAGAAGGACGTTGGGGTGTACATCCGGGCCTGTCCTCAGTGTGCCGCCGGTAAGACGTCTTCTTCCCCTCCAGCTGGGCTGTTCCACCCCCTTTCCATCCCCGGCAGACCATGGTGCCATGCGGCTCTGGATTTCATCACTGGCCTCCCATCATCCAATCACAACACGGTAGTCCTCACACTGGTTGACAGGTTCTCCAAGGCTGCCCATTTTGTCCCCCTGCGGGGGCTGCCCACACTCAAGGAGACGGCGGACCTTCTAGTCCAGCATGTGGTACGATTACATGGCATCCCTCTGGATATCGTCTCTGACCGAGGTCCCCAGTTTGTGTCCCAAGTCTGGAGGTCATTTTGCAACGCCTTGGGGGCCACGGCGAGTCTATCTTCGGGCTATCATCCTCAAACCAACGGGCAGTGTGAACGAGCAAACCAGGAGTTGGAGGCCGCGCTGTGGTGTGTCGCCACCACCAACCCATCATCTTGGAGCTCCCACCTTCCCTGGATTGAGTACATTTACAACACCACCATCTCATCAGCAATCGGCATGTCTCCTTTCCAGGCTTCGTTGGGTTACAATCCCCCACTGCTCCCGGAGGAGGAAGGGGACATCGCTGTTCCCTCTGTTCATGCACACCTGCAGTGTTGTCGTCTGATCTGGAGAGCTACCCGGGGGGCGCTGCAACGCACAACAGAACGCAATGCTTTGGTGGCCAACCGTCACAGGGCTCCAGCTCCCGCCTATCAGGTGGGCCAACAGGTATGGCTGTCCACCAAGCATATTGACTTGAAAGGTGAGAGGAGGAAGATGTCCCAAAGGTTTATTGGACCCTTTCCCATCACTCAAATTATTAACCTGGTGTGTGTACGACTAGCTCTCCCCCCCTCCCTCCGCATCTGTCCTCCTTTTCACGTCTCACAGGTCAAGCCCGTCTGCTCCAGTCCCTTGTGTCCTCTGCCCAGGGACCCACCACCACCGATGATAATTGACGGCGACCCGGCTTGGAAGGTCAACGCCATTCTGGACGTCCGACGCTGGGGTCCAAATGTGCCCAAAAAAATCCCTCAACACATCGTTAACTAGAAAAGCACTCGGAGAGCGCAGACCTCCGCCAGGCGCCACAGTTCCCCCCATATAGTGTTTGTGTGTATGTTGTCAGATTCCTTGACCATGAAAACATCTGAGTAGCAATTGGATTCACAATGACAGGATTAGTGGTTCAGTAGTAAAAGCATTACCTCCTTGGCGGAGGTAATAAACTGAAGTGTTGGTGTTGTGTCCATGTCCTGCATCTGCAAAGTCCCAGGCTGGGGGCATTGCAATTGAATGAATGAATGAATTAGTCTTTATTTCGAATAGATTAAGAGTACAGGTTAAAAGAAAGTGAATAATATAACAAAGGGGGTAATAAAATCCAACAAGGTTTGAGTTTTACTGAAAGCGGCCCCTAAGTTGTGATATTCAGGAGGAACTTTAACCAAATCAGGAGGAGCAGGGATCGGAACACTCAGAGGCACGGACGGCGAGCACGCAGCAGACTGAAGGCAGGCACTCAGACAGAGAGCTCCAGGCAGGGACACTCCCGGACCACCAGTCTATGGAGGGATTGTGCAGGCAAAGCCAGGGATAGCCGAAGACAACTGGGGAAGAAGAGACCTGCAGCACATACAGCCTCAGCTCCTCCCGATGATTGCCCGATGTAATAACAGACACTGGGACGGTCCGGTGGGAAACTGTAGCAAAAGGGGCTTTAGAGAGGGTGATTAGTCTAAGAGGGTCTCCAGTAACTGAACGGGGAGCCCCAACCGGGTTGCCAGTTCCCCAGAGATAAAGCTCTGCTCGGCCCCAGAGTCAATATTCTTTAGACGGTAAAATCCTGTTTGTGTTATGTTTTTAATGTGTTGAGTAAAACCAAGCTAAGAGTCCAATATAATGCCCAAATTCTTAATATGATCGGGTAGATCACCACTCAAGGTCCAGTTGTAAAATACATGGTTCACCACTGGGTTTTCCTCTACAGTCTGAATGTGCTGTGAGATGATTGTTGTTGTGAAATGATGCTGTATAAATAATGTTGAATTCAGTTAATCATCAGGGAATTCTTCATGTTTTTGGTGTCTGCTAGTAGAAAATCATCACTGCATCAGCCTGATGTAACAGAGAATTTAGAAACTGAAGTTCATTAAAATGATGATTTTCTGATGGTGTTAATTGGTATTATCTGATGGTATCCATCCATCCATTTCCTACCGCTATTCCAGAGGTCCAGGTCGTGGAGGCAGCAGTTCAACCAGAGAAGCCCAGACTTCTCTCTCCCCAGCCACCTGCTCCAGCTCTTCAGAGAGGATACCAAGACGTTCCCAGATCAGCTGGGTGACGTAGTCTCTCCAGCATGTCCTGGGTCTGCCCCAGGGTCTCCTCCCAGTGGGATGTACCTGAAACGATGATCACTCAAGATGGCGACCGGGATGGTCACACTTTTTCAGTGCTGAGACAAAGTCACTGATTTTGCCATTAAAAGTGGCTGGCCTGCAGCGATTGGCGCTCGTGGCGCACACGCACGAGCTGAATTGCCACCTCCGTTGGATTGCCCTTTAATCGCCTTTCTCCAGCGACCAGTGTTTCTTTGTGGTTCACTGATGCGCCTTCCTGTAGCGATTGCTAAGCTAACACTAGTTAGCTTAATGCTGCCGCCAGTCTCTAAATAACCAACCTACAGTGATTGGCGCTCGTGACGGTCATGCATGGGCTGAATTTATACCTCTGGTGGATTACCCCTTTGATCGCCTTTATCCGGCCACTGTGAGTAAACTGACCAGCGATTCCAGCGCTTCCTTGTGATTCACTGATGTGCCCTACCTGAAGCGATTGCTAAGCTAACGCTAGTTAGCTTAATGCTGGCGCCAGTCATTCCACTTAACACCAGCCTGAATCGAAGCCCAGCTGCAAGGCCCAGCGGAGATACTACCAGGCAGGCGGCTATTTGTTGACGGGGCTCAGCAGAGATTTCACCCAGGCAGACGGAAGTAGGTGGCGGTGCCTAGCGGAGGACTTACAGTGATCGGTGGCAGCGGCGGCGAGACTCGGTTGGAGGAGCGGGACGGGAGACCAGTTACGGCGGCTATGAGCAACGAGACCAGCAACGGAAGGGGCTAGTTGGCTAGCTGAGGCCCAGCTGGATTCGAGGACGATCAGATTCTGGCGACATAAGCAGAATTTATTTCACTATCCACAGATTTTTCTTTTTCCTTCTTTCCAAGAAGGACTGAAGATGGCTGCAACCGGATTAAAAAGTGGGCTGATGGGCACCACTAATAAGCCTTCTCTACTTATGTACTTCCTCTTCGCTTTGTCTTTGTGTGTCTGGACCTGCAACAAGAAGGATTTTCCGACAAACTCAACTAAAGGTGAAGTTAAAAAGTTTTATTTGTATGGATTTGGGCATGGACATCTCACCCTGTACTCTGTGGTCTTTAAAAGCCCTGAGCAAAAACTTCCAAAATAAGGCAAACATGGCTGTTAAGCAAAAATCACAATATGGCAGAGGATATACAATTAAAGTTCTGTTAGTTCTACTACTTCTGGCAGGAGATATTCACCTTAACCCTGGACCTGCCACTATTAAACAGCAGACCACTGGGTTAGCACAAAACCGAGCTGTACAAAAGCAAAAACAACATTTATTTTTCCAAACTGTTAATCATGCACGAGTTCTTTGGGACACCAAGGCTAAACCAAAGGGGATCCTTGGCGGTCATTTAAACATACGGAGCATAATCCCCAAAAGAGATGAGATTTCGGTGTTGCTGTTGGACTCAAATCTGGACTACCTTTGTCTCTCAGAAAGCTGGCTACACAGGAACATAGACACTAATATGATCGATATTGTGGGCTACCAGTGTTTTAGAAAAGACAGGCATGTAGGGAGGGGAGGAGGTGTTTTAATTTACATCAAAGAGAAATATAAATGTCAACTGGTTGATTTGAATACTTCACTTGAATGTTTAGCTGTTAATGTATGTCTCTCTCCGGTAATGAATTTCAACATTGCAGTATTGTACAACCCACCGTCACACAATTCTTCCTTTTATAATGAATTAAGTGATCTGGTTAAACAACTTAAGAACAGAGAAACAATAATTCATGGTGACTTTAATATCAACTGGTCTGATAAAAAAGACAAACAGAAACTGAAAAGCCTCATGACTAAATTTAATTACCAACAAATGATCAAAGGACCCACCAGGATAACCAAACAATCCAGAACACTTATTGACATGGTATTTTTTTTTTTTTCCCCACAATCTCTTTATTGAACCTTTTTTTTTTTTTTTTAACACTAACACTAAAGTACTACAAAAAAAAAAAAATGCACTAAAAACACCAACAAAATCAAGTCTTCAACAATGCTCCTCTGTTTAGTCTAGACAATCCAATACATAAGTATACATATTATGTTCACCAGTTTGGAATTTACAAGGTCCACACACATCATTCACCTTCTTCTTCAAGAGTTATGTTTAAATTTTTTACATAATCAATAAAAGGTCTCCATATATTCTCAAACACAATTTCCTTTGATTTCAGTATATATGTTATTCTTTCTAATGGAAAGTTTGTTAACATCTGTCTTAACCACTGAGTCACATCTGGTCTATGAGTCTTTTTCCATAATAGTGCAATACATTTTTTGGCATTAAGCAAACTGAGGTCTATGAATGTTCTTTCACTTTTATTAAAATTATGCTTTTCTGGGTACAGACCCAACAAAAACAGTTTAGGATTCAATATGATTTGTTTTGAGATTATTTTTTCAATTGTTACCCTCACCTCTTCCCAAAACATTCTTATTAATCTACATTCCCATAAACAATGAAATAGGGTTCCTTTACTTTCCATGCATTTTGTGCATGTATCTGGTATATTTGTTATATCTATTTAACTCCTCCGGTGTAACATACATCCGCATTAACCATTTGAAATGTATCAATTTAAGGCGTGCATTTATTGATTTGGTTTGAGCTTCTGTACAAGCCAATTCCCATTGTTCCTCTGAAATTTCAATTTGCAGATCTTCTTTCCAGTAGTTTAATCTTTTCAGTGAATTTTCACTTGAAGATAGTGTCAATGAGTTATAAAACTCTGAAATAATACCCTCTTTTACTATCTTTCATCATCATTTTTTCCAAGGATGAATAAATAGGTCGAGTGAGAGCTTTATTTTGATTTGATCGAATAAAGTTTCTAAGTTGAAGATATTTAAAAAAATGTGTTCTATTGAGATTAAATTTGATCCTCAGCTCTTCAAAAGACATTATGTTGTCTGCACATGGCAAATATAAATCCTGAATCTTTTGTATCCCTTTTAAATTCCATACTTTAAATACAGCGTCCGCTCTCCCTGGTTTAAAATATTGATTACCCCATATTGGACTAAATTGTGACAATAACTGTGGTTCTTTTAAATAGTTTTTAGCTTCACACCATATTTTGATCATATGCTTTACAAATGGATTTTTAACTTGTTTTTGTAATTTTTTTGCCAAATCTGAGTATATGAATATGGGAAGAGGTAAAGGTAAATTGTATGATTCCATTTCAGTCCAGTGAGGGAGATCATTTGATGAAAAATAATATGTCATAGACCTCAGTTGTGCCGACCAATAATACAACATAAAATTTGGACATTTCAGACCTCCACGATCAAATGGTAAATATAATAAAGACAAACGTAATCTAGCCCTCCTGTTGTTCCATATAAATTCCACTAACTTTTTTTATTCTTGAGAATAGATCTAAAGGTGGTGATAAGGGAATGTATTGAAATAAATAAAGTATTTTAGGTAAAATATTACTTTTAAGTATATTGATTCTCCCGATCATCGACATTGGTAGTGACATCCATCTGAGTTAGCTCATTGATATCTGACATTAAGGCTTCATAGTTGACACTGGCGACTGATTCTAGCTTAGGCATAATTTGGATTCCTAAATATTTAAACTGATTTACAACATTGAATTGATTTACCTCAGGGGCTGGGTAATTTCTCTGGGTCTCATTTAGCATTAATATTGAAGATTTAGTTTTATTTATTTTATATCCTGATATTTCCCCAAAATTCTTTATTAAATTCAACAAGGTTGGAATTGATTTTTTTAGATTCGACATAAACAAAATTATATCATCGGCGTACAGGGAGATTTTATGTTCTGTTGGTCCAACTTTAATTCCATATATTTGTGAATGTAAACGTATCGCTAAAGGTTCAATTGCCATAGTAAACAGTAAAGGTGAAAGTGGACAGCCTTGTCGACATCCTCTATTGATTTTTATTGGTTTTGAAATATTGTTATTTGTTAGGATTTCTGCTGTAGCATTATTGTATATTATTTGAACCCATTTTATGAAATTATTTCCAAGTCCAAACCTTTGTAGGACTTCAAAAAGAAAGGGCCATTCAACTCTATCAAAGGCCTTTTCGGCGTCCAATGATAGGAGAGCTGTATCCGGCGCTTCTTTATTAAAATAAAGAATATTAAATAGTCTTCTTACATTATGGAAGCCTTGTCTACCCTTTATAAAGCCATTCTGATCTCGATTAATAATATTTGGTAAAATTTCTTGTATTCGTCTTGCTAAAATTTTACAGATTATCTTAAGGTCGGCGTTTAATAGGCTTATTGGTCTCATATTTTCACATTTATTAGAGGGCTTACCTGGTTTTGGCAGCAGTATAATTAAGGCATTATTTATGTACGATGGTAAATTATTATTTTGAAATGCTTCTAAAACCATTTCCAAAAAAGGTTTTATTAATTTATTCTTAAATTTTTTTATAAAGGTCAACTGGAAGACCATCTGGTCCTGCACTTTTTCCTGATTTCATATTATCAATGGCTAGCCCAACTTCTTCTTGACTAATTTTAGACTCCAATATCTCCCTGTTTTCATTTGGTATACACGGTATAGATAGTTCGTTCAAAAACCCATTTAGTTTTGTTAAATCAGGTTCATTTTTGGTATCATAATTTTTCATAGTAATCTCTAAAGGCTCTATTAATTTCTAAAGGATCTATAACTACCTGTCCATTACTTATAATACTGGTAATTGGTGTTTTAATTTCCAATTGTTTAATCTGCCATGCTAATAATTTTCCTGATTTTTCACCTTGTTCATAAAAAGATTGTTTCAATCTTAGAAGACTCGAGGCAGCTCTATTCGCTGATTTTTTGTCGTATTCAGCTCTCAATCAGTAATTCATTCTCCAACCTTGGGTCACTTCCTGCATACACTTTTTCCTGAAGACTTTTTATTTTATGTTCCATTTAGCTCTCTCCTCTCGAGTCTTCTTAGATTTTGATCCTGTATAACTAATACTATGTCCCCTAATAAAAGCTTTGAAAGCCTCCCACTTTACACATGCTGATGTTTGTGTAGTATTGATGTCAAAGAACTCATTGACATGGTATTTACTAATAAACCAGAACCTATAATCTTGTAACTGGTCTCTCAGATCATAACATGGTTCTTGCTGTCAGGAAACTCACTAAAAAGCGACTACAGTATTTTGGGGGAGTCGATATTGACAAATCAAATTTTATTATTCCCAAATCAAAAAATGAGGAGTTTGAACATTACTTAGAGAATCAAAATTGGGAGCAGCTCATGTCAACATGTGAAGTAGATGATTGTTGTAATTTTATAACTGCAACAATCACAAAATCTATAGAAAAATTTTCAAAGCAAATTAAAAGTAGACAACAGAAGATTAGCCTACCATGGTTAAATAATGAAATAAGAAAACTTAAGAGGCGAGACTATGCATTGAAAACATCACTAACCTCCAAACTACAAAATGATCACCTTGTGTACAAAAGTGGTACATGAGCTGCAAAAATCAAAAATATCTTATTACAATAAACTGATAGATCATGCAAAGGGTAACAACAGTTCCCTATGGAGGCATTTAAATAACTTAACTAATAAAAAAAAACGATCAGAAGGGGGTAAAGGAACTTAGAATCAATGGCAAGACCGTCAGTGACAAGGCTACTTTGGCAAATGAATTTAATTCACACTTTGTGGGCTCTGTGGAAGACCTAAAAAATTTTTGTACTGCCAAATGTGCTCAACAACACAAATTCCATACTTCCAACAGATACTTTTCACATCGATGAGGTAAATGAGAAGTTAATTGCTGGTATTGTTAAAACACTGTCAAACTCAAAAACTAATGATATCTACAATATGACCACCTCCTTTCTCAAAATGCACAGCAAAATATTAATCAAACCACTGACTCATCTCAATCTCTCCATTAGGTCTAGTACATTTCCATCTGGTTGGAAAAAAGCTGTCGTCATACCAGTTCATAAATCAGGCAGTAAAGACGATATATGCAATTACCGCCCAATTTTACCAGTCCTATCTAAGGTTCTTGAAAAAGTTGTAGCTACACAGCTGATAGACTACTTACAAGACAGTCAACTTCTTCATCCACATCAATTTGGTTTTAGACCAGGATACTCAACAGAAACCGCAAATTGTTGCCTTATTGAAAATGTCAAACAGTCCTTGGACAGGGGTAATGTGGTAGGAGCTGTTTTTCTAGATCTCAAAAAGGCTTTCGATACTGTAAACCACAGTTTGCTTTTATCCAAAATGGTATCTTAACTTCTCCCCAAATACATTAGAATGGTTTGCATCTTATCTCCAGAATAGAGAACAGTGTGTAAAAGTTCACCAGGATAAATCCTCATTTTTAAACAACCGCATGGGTATCCCACAAGGGTCCATTCTTGGTCCTTTACTTTTCAGCATTTTTATTAATGACTTGCCGTTACACTGCTCAGCTGCAACATGCCACCTTTATGCAGATGATGCAGTTATTTACACAGCTGCCAAGACTCCAGCACAGGCTGCAGATGTACTGTCTACAAGTATGGTTGATGTCCAAGAGTGGCTCCTCAAGAACCATCTATTGCTGAACCTTCAGAAAACAGTCTCAATGTGCTTTTCAATCAAAAAATGTAACCTGCAACGTTTTAAAGTTAATATACATGATCATGACATCAGTTTAGCTACAGAATTCAGATACCTTGGCATTGTACTAGATCCTCAACTCAAATTTAATCTTCAAAGAAAATTTCAAAAACAGTAAAAAAAAACTGAACTGCTTTAAATTAATTAGATATTACATACCTTACGAAGCAGCTGCACTGTATATGCATTCTATGGTTTTTTCTCATATATCATACTGTTTGACAGTCTGGGCTCAAGCAGCCCCTTCCACAATAAGACACACCTGTAGGTTCATTATATAATCAAACCCTAAAAATCTTGGACAAAAAGCCCATTAGGTGGCATCACTGTAATGTTTTAAAAAAAAAATACAACCTATTGAGTTATGAGAGCTTCATTGACCTCTGTCTTCTGAAATTAACGTTCAAATGTTTCCATAAATCAGCACCTGAGCCACTTGCTGGTTTCGTCCAAAGACAGGACAGCAGCAGAGCCACCAGGAGTTCTGTTAACTGTAAAATATTCCACCGCAGAACCACATTTGGACAAACAGCTTTCTCTATAAAGGGCAGTCACATCTGGAACACAATGCCAAATGTAATTAAAATAATAACGGACTTTAAAACATTCACTAAAAAGGTTAAAAACTGGCTGAAAAATAAACAAGAATGTACTCATGTATGAATTAATTGTCTGCAAAGTGAGAGTAAATGAAGGGAAGGAATAAATGTGTTTGTTTATAGTGAGTGACGAAGGGAGGGAGGCTTGAAATAGGCAAACGTGAGTTATGTTATGTGTTAAATGTGAGTCAGGCTGTTATATTTGTGTATTTATAATCTTTCTGCATTGATGTATGTGGTTATTGTGTATATTTTTTTTTTTCCATCTTTTACTTGATTCTTTTTTCTAAAGCCCATCCAGGGACAAGAGTTGCAAATTAGCTAATAGCTATACACTCTGTGCAACACATCAGATTGATTGTCTTTAATTGTCTATGTTTATTGCACTGTCCCTGTCAAATAAACTAATCTACTACTAACATTTCAAGATGGTGGTGTCCAGGAGGCATCCTGATCAGATGACCAGATACCCAAACCTGATGGTTTGGGTATCTGATGGTATTAATTGCCTGATGGTGTTAATTGTACACCTACAGAGCCACCCCCTCCCCCACCTTGAACAATCAGACCATCTCTCTCAGTTTCTGATTCCTGCTTACAGCCCCCTTAACAAGTGTTCCCCCCCAACCAAACAAACAATTGAAACCTGGCCTGAAAATGTTCTCCTCCAGCTAAAGACTGCTTTGCTTGCACATTGGAACATCTTTGAACAGCAGTACCTGGACTCCTACACCGAGACTGTCCTTTTCTACATCAAATGCTGTGTAGAAAATGTGACAGTCAGCAAACACATCCGGGTATTTCCAAACCACAAACCCTGGATGACCAGTGAAGTCCAGGCTCTGATCAGAGCCCACAACTCAGTTTTCAGACAGGGACAGCTCTCTGTACAGCACTGCCAGAGCCAACCTGAGGACAGGCATAAAACTCATTAAAAACACCTATAGGAGGAAGGTGGAGGGCTTTCTCACAGACAACAAACCCTGAGAGATGTGGAGAGGTATCCAGGCTGTCACCAACTACAGGGACCAGGCCCTCCAACTTCAGACAGCTGCCTCACTCTGGCAGAGGGGCTTAACAGCTTCTTTGCATGGTTTGAGCACAGAGTCTGCTGCTGTGGTGCCAAGCAAACAACCTGAAACTGAATGTCCAAAAAAACCAAAGAACTCATACTGGACTTCAGGAAGAACAAACAGGACCCCCCCCCACCCTCCATAAATGGCGACTGTGTGGAAAACGTCCCCGCCTTCAGGTTCCTGGGCATCCACATCTCCTCTGACCTCTCCTGGACTGACAACCCCAAGGCCCTGGTGAACAAAGCCCAGCAGCAGCTGCACTTCCTCCATGTCCTGAGGAAGAACAACAACCTCGACCAGAAGCTGCTGCTGGTCTTCTATCGCTGCTCAGTGGAGAGTGTGCTCACCTACTGTCTGGGTGTATGGTACGCCGACTTCACGGCCGAGAACAGGAAGGCTGTGCAGAGGGTCATCAACATTGCCCCAAAAAATCATCGGCGGGCCTCTGCTCTCCCAGGAGGACATCTCCAGTTCCTCCTGTCTCAGAAGGATCAAGGCCATCACAGGAGACCCCTCACATACCGCTTGTCATGGGGTTCTTTTCCAACTTCTTCAAATCCCAAAAATGATGGCAAAGTCACACAGATGGTAATGAGCTTTTTTATTTTGCTGGCCTCCAAGTGCAAATCACATACAGGTGAGGTGGTAAACAGTGGAGACACATGAAGAAAAAACCCAAATAATCTTTGTGGTAAACTGCCTCTTTAAAAATAGAGTCCACTCTTGACTCCTTCTTCAAAGTGGGAGAAAACAGGTCATTTAATTACTTACAGTCCACAGAATTTGTGTTGCTTTCCCTGCAACAAACCTTCACCTGCAGAATACATGTGGAATACGTGTTGTCTGTCCTCCAACAAACCTCCAGACTGCAGAGAACCTGTTGCCTTCACTGTAACCACATTCAGACTGCCAGAATCCATGCTACCTTCTCTGCAACAACATTCAGACTGAAGACTCTCTACTCAGGCTGACATTCAGCCCACAACAGCCCCATCTTAAAGGCCAAGCCCCTCCCACTGGGCGTATCATTCATAAAGAAAGGTACTTCAATAAATATTCCTTTAAAACAGTTTACAATACCCCATCTTCCAATATATACATATTTAAATACAGAACACATTTTACACATAAGTATTTAAATGCAAGAACAAGTTTCTCCCTACACAAAGTCAATTTACAACAGAAGCATTCATCCCTGGGTCACCTGACCAAGCAGGCATATGCAAAACCCCACTTAATCTACTCAACTGATTCAATCTGGTTAGCTTGTTAGACGTCTGAATCATCAATGGAGACAGCTGAACGGTCGTGCAAAAGAACAAACACACAATCAATTTATATGGTATAGAAATGCAAGTATATGTTTTCCAGTGAAGCAGAACAACCAAGTGTGCACCCCTGGCTGCACCACAAAACAGGTAAGGGCAACAAGAGATAAACATGAGATACTTTTGAAATAATTTACAAACAGAGAGGTAAATGAGAAAATGTATGGCAGGTGTGTGCGTGTGTGTGTACACACATGGACAAAATTGTTGGTACCCTATGTTAATGAAAGAAAAACCCACAATGGTCACAGAAATAACTTGAATCTGACAAAAGTGGCAATAAATAAAAATTCTATGAAAATCAGACAATGCTTTTAAATTGTGGTTCAGCAGAATTATTTTAAAAAACAAACTCATGAAACAGGCCTGGACAAAAATGATGGTACCCTTAACTTAATATTTTGTTGCACAACCTTTTGAGGCAATAGATAGATAGAGATAGATAGAGCCTTTTATTGTCATTGCATATAAACAAAACGAAACCGCACATGCCCCCTCCCACATAAAAACTACAAACAACACTCAATCCATGCGCATCATCAACAACCATAACAAAGCACACAAAACATATCAGCATTAAAAAAAACAAAAAAACTAACTATATAAAATGCAGTCATCTTTGTGTCTAATTAACAGAAAGCATTAGAAAGACACATTTAAGAATAAAAAAATTCCTTTCCTGACAGATGTAATGTGGTGGTAACTATAGTGTATGTTGGTGATTTAGAAAGTGAATGGCTTTTGGAAAGAAACTGTTAATGGATCTAGTGGAGTGCGATCTAATTGACCTGTATTGCCTCCCTGAGGGCAAAAAGAGTAAAAAGGTGATGACCAGGGTGAGAAATGTCTGTACTAATGATCCTGGCTCTTGTATGATAACGGGTGTTAGCAATATCCTGAAGTGATGGAAGAGGACAGCCAATGACTTTTTCTGCAGTTCTTACAACTCTCTGTAGTGCTGTTTTGTCCACAACAGAGCAGCCTGCATACCATGACGTAATGCAGTATGTTAAGATGCTTTCAACAGCAGAGCGATAAAAGGTCATCAGCAGCCTCTTACAGAGGTTGTTTCTTATTAAAATCCTAAGGAAGTGGATACGTTGTCGGGCCTTCTTAACGATGGCTGTGGTATTTGTGGTCCAGGAGAAAGTATCTGTGATGTGTGTACCAAGAAATTTATAGCTGTGCACTATTTCCACACAGTCACCATTGATAAAAATGGGAGATGGATCAGCTCTGCGTTTCCTAAAGTCCAATATGAGTTCTTTAGTTTTCTTTGTTACCTCCGCCAAGGAGGTTATGTTTTCATCAGCGTTGGTTTGTCTGTCTGTCTGTCTGTCTGTCTGTCTGTCTGTCTGTCTGTCTGTTTGTTTGTTAGCAAGATAACTCAAAAAGTTATGGATGGATTTTCATGAAATTTTCAGAGATTGTCAGAAATGGGGTATCCTACAGATGATTACATTTTGGTGGTGAGCCGGATCACCGGGGGAACTGTGGCACTTGGCGGAGGTCTGCGCTCTCCGAGTGCTTTTCTAGTGTTTAAAATCAGATTGTTTGCAAAGCACCACAGAGACAGATTTTGGACCTCATCACGATAGGCGGACTCATCCTCCCCTGAGATGAGTCCCACCACAGTTGTGTCATCTGCAAACTTAATGATGTGGTTGGAGGGGTGAACAGGTGTGCAATCAGAGGTGTACAAACAATACAAAAGTGGGCTCAGCACACAGCCCTGAGGGGAGCCGGTGCTGAGAGTGATGGTAGAGGAAAGATGAGGACTAAGTCTAACAGTCTGGGGGCGGTTTGAGAGAAAGTCCATAATCCAGGAGCAGAGCTGTGTGTGAAGACCGAGGTGAAACAGTTTCCTAATCAGAATATGTGGTGTAATGGTATTAAATGCGGAGCTGTAATCGACGAAGAGAATCCGAACATATGAGTTCTTGTGTTCTAGATGTTCCAGAGCTAAGTGGAGAGCGATGGTGATGGCATCCTCCGTTGACCTGTTTTCCCTGTAGGCGAACTGAAAGGGGTCAAAGGTCGCGGGTAGTCTGGTTTTGATGTGCCTCAGTACAAGTCTCTCCAAGCATTTTGTGACAATAGAGGTGAGAGCAATGGGCCTGTAATCATTTAAACAGTCCACAGCATGCTTTTTGGGGACAGGGATTATGGCAGCTGATTTGAGGCAGGGCGGGACAGTGGCTTGTGACAGAGACGGACTGAAGATTTTTGTGAACACCGGGGCAAGCTCAAAGGCACAGGCTTTGAGTACCTTTCCAAGTACTCCATCCGGACCAGCCGCCTTCCTTGGATTCATGGATCGGAACACTTTCCTCACCTCATACTTCTGTACAGACAGCACCTGGATGTCAGTGTCAGGAAGAGATGAGTATGGTAATGTTCTGGTCTTTCCTTCAAAACGTGCAAAAAAGCAATTTAGCTCCTCTGCCAGCAATGCCTTGGTGTCGGGGATGATGGATGTGCTGCCCTTGAAGTTGGTGATTTGCTGCACTCCCTGCCACATCCACCTTGTGTTGTTGTTTGTAAGATGCTCCTCGATTCTCCTCTTGTAGGTCTGTTTGGCCTCTTTAATGCCCCTTTTCAAGTCAGCTCTTGCTACTGCATATAAGGCCCTGTCACCTAATTTGAAAGCCATGTCACGAGCTCTAAGGAGGTTACAGATGTGTCCGGCCATCCAGGGTTTCTGATTAGAATAAACCCGGATATTTTTCTTAATTGTAACATTTTCTGTGCAGCTTGAAATATAGAATAACACCATCTGTGTATATTCCTCTAGATCATGGTGTTCAAATAAGTCCCAATTTGTCTCAGCAAAACAATTTTGCAATTTAGGGAGAGCATCTGCAGGCCAGATGTTAACAGTTTTTGTGGTGGGCTTTATTTTCCTCCTAAGAGGGGCATAGGCTGGGACCAAGAGCAGGGATGAATGGTCAGACAGACCAAGATGTGGAAGAGATACTGCTCTGTAGGCATGCTTGATGTTTGAATACACACGATCAAGTGTGTTCCCTCCTCTGGTGGAACATTTCACATGTTGGGTGAAATTGGGGAGAACAGTCCTTAAACATGCCTGGTTAAAGTCTCCAGCAATGATATGTACTCCCTTGGGGTAAGCCCTCTGATGTTTGTTTGCAGTGTCATACAGGTGGCTGAGAGCAGTGCTAATCTTAGCATCAGGTGGAATGTAGACAGCTGTAATAACCATGTTTGATAGCTCTCTTGGCAGATAGAAGGGTCTGTGTGTAACTGACAAAGTCTCTATATCCGGTGAACAGTAGCTGTCAATAATCCGGCTCTGTGAGCACCGCCTGCTTCATCATCAGTGCAATCAAACGCAGTTCAATCAGTGCAATCAAACGATTTCTGTAACTGTCAATGAGACTTCTGCACCTCTCAGCAGGTATTTTGGCCCACTCCTCATGAGCAAACTGCTCCAGTTGTCTCAGGTTTGAAGGGTGCCTTCTCCAGACGGCATGTTTCAGCTCCTTCCACAGATGTTCAATAGGATTTAGATCAGGGCCCATAGAAGGCCACTTTAGAATAGTCCAATGTTTCGCTCTTGGCCATTCTTGGGTGTTTTTAGTTGTGTGTTTTGGGTCATTATCCTGTTGCAAGACCCATGACCTGCGACTGACACCAAGCTGTCTGACACTGGGCAGCACATTTCTCTCTAGAATATCTTGATAGTCTTGAGATTTCATTGTACCCTGCACAGATTCAAGACACCCTGTGCCAGATGCAGCAAAGCAGCCCCAGAACATAACAGAACCTTCTCCATGTTTCACAGTAGGGACAGTGTTCTTTTCTTGGTATGCTTCTTTTTGCGTCTGTGAACATAGAGCTGATGTGCCTTGTCAAAAAGTTCGTTTTGTCTCGTCTGTCCATAGGACATTCTCCCAGAAGCTTTGTGGCTTGTCAACATGCAGTTTGGCAAATTCCAGTCTGGCTTTTTTATGATTTGTTTTCAACAGTGGTGTCCTCCTTGGTCGTCTCCCATGAACTCCACTTTGGCTCAAACAACAACGGATGGTGCGATCTGACACTGATGTACCTTGACCTTGGAGTTCACCATGAAAGTGTTTAGAGGTTGTTCTGAGCTCTTTTGTTACCATTCGTATTATCCGTCTTCTCCTGCGGCCACGTCCAGGGAGGTTGGCTACAGTCCCGTGGAGCTTAAATTTCTGAATAATACATGCAACTGTAGTCACAGGAACATCAAGCTGCTTGGAGATGGTCTTATAGCCTTTACCTTTAACATGCTTGTCTATAATTTTCTTTCTAATCTCCTGAGACAACTCTCTCCTTTGCTTCCTCTGGTCCATGTTTAGTGTGGTACACACCATGTCACCAAACAGCACAGTGACTGCTTGTCACCCTTTAAATAGGCCGACTGACTGATTACAAGCTTGTAGACACCTGTGATGTTAATTAGAGGACACATCTTGGTTGAACATGTCCCAGTGGTCACATTATTTTCAATCTTTTCTAGGGGTACCATCATTTTTGTCCAGGCCTGTTTCATGAGTTTGTTTTTTAAAGTAATTCTGTTGAACCACAATTCAAAAGCATTGTCTGATTTTAATTGGTTAATTTTCATAGAATTTTTATTTATTATCACTTTTGTCAGATTCAAGTTATTTCTGTGACAATTGTGGGTTTTTCTTTCATTAACAGAGGGGTACCAACAATTTTGTCCACGGCTGTACGTGTATATGCGTCACTTAAGCTGGCAAACCACCCACAGGACATAATTATGTGCAGCTGAATGTGCCTATAATCTTCCATATGAGTGTCTGTGTGCCTCCAGTCAGTGACGAGGCCACTCCATCACACCACCCACCACCAGTTTGACCTGCTTACCTCTGGATGATGGTTCAGATCGATCAGGTCCCACACCTCCAGAATGACAAACAGTTTCTTCCCCTGGGCCATTCGAACTGCAAACAGTCAGAGGCCCTACCCCCCTCCCTCTGAATGCTCACATGCTCAGAACTGAGGACCTTTTAATTATCACTATAACTCACCTGTCTTTGCACTCCTCACTTTCATGTATATTGACCCATCTGTGAAATCACTACTCTACATATTTTCCATAATCCTTGGGCCATTTTACTCTAAATGTGTTCCACATTCTTATGTACATAGTTCCACCCACATAGCTACTACTTTACCTGTGTATATACCTATGGGGTATTTGTTATTTTTACTTTTATTTTTATTTCAGTCGTATAGTTAATTGTGTGTTCTGTAACTGTTTTATTTCAAATTCTTCTCTCTTACTTTATTGCGCAGTAGCCTGGTGGAGCACCCACAGTTTCGTTGTGCTGTACAACTGTACATTGACAATAAAGCCTATTCTGTTCTAATTGCTCACATTTTATCGCAACAACACACATACATTGGGCCAGTGTTGGCAAATTTACATCAGGAATACATCTCACAGAGGTCATTATATAGCGTTAACACCTTCCTTTTTGACATAGCCTATAGTTAGGGTGGGATCAGGTGCCCCTGAACCCTCCCTTAGTTATGCTGCTAATAGGTTTAGACAGCTGGGGGACCTCCAACAATGCACTGGGCTTCACTTCTTTCTTCACTCTCCATGAAATATTTTTGCTGGTCATTAACATCTGTTTGTTCTCTCCCATAGATTGAGTCCCTGTCGTGCTGTTTGCTCTCTACATGTCTGTTCTTTTCTTCTTCTTCTCTATCCCCTCACCCCCCAGCCAGTCACAGCCGATGGCTGTACCTCCCTGAGCCTGGTTCTGCTAGAGGTTTCTTCCTGCTAAAAAGGAGTTTTTCCTCTCCACCATCGCCAAGTGCTGCTCACAGGGGATTGCCTGATTGCTGGGGTCTTTCTGCAATTGTGGGGGTTTCTCCTGCAGTTGCAAGTGCTATGAGATGACTGTTGTTGTGAAATGGTGCTATATAAATAAAGGTGAATTGAACTGAATTTGTTTGCTCATTGGAAAGACATTGGGACATTGGGACATTGGGAAGACACTGACATTAGGCCATAAATTTGTGAATTTGTCTCATAAATTCACATCTTTCTTTTTACTAACTTTGTGACTGTTCATCAGAATTTTTCCCACTTTTGTCTTTCTGCTGACTTTTCTTTTTTTTTAAAAATTATACATTTTCTTATTGTAAAATTTTCATTTTCTCTTGGAATTTTGTGACATTTTCTCTAAAATCTAAATCATTTTTTCTGACAAATTAGTGCACTTTTTTAATTACATTTCCTCTTTTCTGATTCATTTTCATTGATTATATTTTTATTCTTTTAAATCAAAGCCACAGAGACCATCTGGTTATGCACCAAAGAGTCACATATTGGTCCAGAGCTTCAGGTTGGAGACCGCTGGGCTACTGACAATAGATGAGGGGGTTAGAGGACAAAGAGCAGCTGCTCTTCAACAATGTTCTCCTCCTGCTCCTCCTGATATTTCAAATATTCCAGGAATGAAGAACACGACAGTCCATGATGGAGCCTTGGCAGCTGTCCACTGTGTCCAGACTCCAGAACCACACCAGGAGTCCAGGAAATACAGTCTGAAGAACGACCAGGACCAGGACAGAACCAGAACTGATGCAGTCTGACCATAAAATTGCAACAGTGTTACAACTGAAGTGACTGCACCGTCATTTTAACTCATTGTTTTGTTCTGACTCTGTAAATTAACGTTCAAATATGTGTAAAAAAAAAAAATCACAATTTTACCACAAACTTTTCAAGAAAAAACATAATAAATCCATTATAAAATGAAGATGAATTTATGAATAAAAAACCAAAAACTGATGAGGAAAAGTAATAAAGTTACATGAAAAATGAAAGTTTTGAGAAAACTTCACAAATTTAAGAAAATAAAGTGTGAACTGTACAATAGTCATCCACCATAAGACTGACAGGAAGTCACACCTAAGCAGACTCTTCAGAGGGAGGGGTCAGCATGGAGGAGGAGGAGGTTCAGGTGTTCAAACTCAGTCAGATCTGCAGACAAGCTGTGTTGATGGGCTTCCTATGGATCTTCAGGACTTCAGCGATTCATCAGCAGGTGAAGCTGTTGAATGTTGAAGTGAACCTGTGATTATCTCCATATCCAGGTGTTTCAGAGGTCGTTTCCTCAGTGGCGAAACATTGGCTGGATGTCGGCGAAATAAGATGTGTTCTAAACTTTGTAGATTGGTGGGACGTACAACTGCTGTAGGCTAGTGACAACAATCTGAGGTGAAACCAAACTCCTGCACCCCCTTCTCTGACCTTCTCTTTACATGCTGCAGAATCACAAACAGATGGCACTAATGTGCATAAATCTGACCAATCAGAGACAGTCCTGGTGAAGTCAAGTCAAAGTTTATTTATATAGTGTAGCAGAAGGAAGAAACACACAGGAGACAAAGGTGGGTTTTTATCTTTACTCCTCAACTGCCACTAAACAACTAACTGCAAACACTCCCGGACTCCAAAACCAAGAAACACAAACCACGCCCCCCAACCCCAATACCACTGAGTTACCTCTTCAGTCTGCCACACAGCCCCCCCCAACACCCAGAGGGGACTCCCGTAGCCAAAATCAGTCTCTCGCTGGGGACCTGATGAGCCTGTCATAATGGCTGCGCCGTCCTCCACCCAAAGCCACCGGAGAAACCTGTTGAGTGGGGTGTCCTCGTGGATGACAAGCAGGTGAAACACAGTCCATAGCAGGCTGGAAACCAGAAAACTCATCTAGTGCAGACCTAGCCGGGGTCTCAGAAGGGGGGGCGACCCCGACAGGGGACCTAGGCTGGAACCGTAGGCTCATCCTCCATAACGTGCGCCGGCTTAAGCCTATCTAATGTGACCTGCTCTTGATGCCCACCCTTCTCTAGCACAAAACTCTTAAGACCCGTCTCTAGAACCCGAAATGGACCGTCGTATGGGGGTTGAAGAGGCAAGCGGTGAGTGTCATGTTACACAAAAATGAAACAGGCCCCACTGAGCTCAGTAGGCACAAACAATAGCAGAAAACAGTGGTGAACAGGGCTCAGGACCAGTGAACCACCGGACGAAAAAGGGTAGATGGCAGGGCCAGCCTGCGGGGTGGAGCTTTTGGGCAAAAACTCTCCCGGAATGCAGAGTGGTTGACCGAAACCCAGTTCAGCAGGTAAAGCATCGAGATTTTCCTTAGGAGCTGAACGCAACCCAAGCATCACCAAAGGCAAAAGATCCACCCAATTACCATTGGAGAGTGCAGCATGCAATGCCGCTTTCAGTGACCGGTGAAAACGTTCACACAAGCTGTTAGCCTGAGGGTGATACGCTGTAGTACGGTGTACTGTCACGCCGCGCCATTCATCAGCGGCGCCACCTGCTCACGCACCTGACAATCATCAGCGGCGAGGGATAAAGGCCGTCTCGCCCGGAGGCTCGGCCTGAAGCCGTCAGACTTCGTCCCTCACCGTTGTGAGCATACTTCTCTTCAGCATCACCTTTTTGGTAAGAAGATCGCTTACCTCTCTTCTTCAGTCTTCTCCCCTGTGCACAGGTGGATTCCCCAGCGGCGGACATCTCCACTCCATCGCCCAATCCTCGCTGCTGTACGGAGCTCTCCAGGTGGCTGTCTTCCGGGCTTCGCCCCCTTGTTGTGCCAGCTGTCCTGACCCACCAAGTAAGTCCTTCTCTCGCCATAAATCCCTCCTGTGTTGGTGTATGCCCGTCACCCTCTCCCTGTGCTCTCTCCATAGGGTTGCTCGGCTGTACGGTCACCTGCCTCTGTGCCTGGAGCAGACACCATCACCAACACATTAACATCCCGCAGACACGCACTCATTCACTCCTGCTGTTAATAAACTCTTTGAACTACTCTAAGCCTGTGTGTGTGCGTCTCCTGAGCCGTGCATTATGTCAGTACGGCTTCAGCAGAGCGGCTCGGCGGACGGCGGGCTCGCACACCGGTTTACCACTCTCGAGGCTAGAGTGGAGCAGATTGCTTATCAACAGCAGGTTATCCTAAATCAATTATTAAACTTAACTAACCGGTTGGGCCGCTTAGATCCTCAACAGCCGTTCCCCCCGGCTCGTCAGGGTGGCGCGGCTCCTGTCGTTCCAGCGGCCGTCCAGCCGGCTCCAGTGGCACCGGTTCGGCTCACACCGATTCCGACCCCCGCCCGCTTTAGCGGTAAGCTCGGCGGAGCGCGGGGGTTCATTATGCAGTGTGAGTCCGTGTTCCACCGTGTGCCCGGAGATTTTCCCTCGGATCACAGTCGGATTGGTTACATAGGGAATCTTCTGGAGGGGCGTGCGTTAACTTGGACCTACGCCGTAATGGCGAGGCCCAGTTATGCCACCCTCACCTATGACCAGTTCGTGAGGCGCTTTCTGGAGGTCTTTGACCATTCTCAAACCGAGACGGTCCAGGTCGATCGGCTTCTCGCTCTCCAGCAGGGAGGCCGGTCGGCAGCGGACTACTCGGTCGACTTCCGGGTAGCGGCGGAGGAATTGGGCTGGGAGGAACGCTCCCTCTGTGGCCTGTTCCTCCGCAGCCTCAATAATGATCTGAGGGATGAACTGGCTGGACGGGATATCCCTGGGACGTTAGCGGAGCTGACATCCTTAGCGATAAGTTTGGATAACAGGCTGCGCGAGCGCTCCTCGGGGCGGAAGTCTTCTTCTTCTCGCCCTCGTGGAGTCTCGCCGCACCTGTTCCAAGCTCGCCCCCTGGCGGCGCCGCCAGCATCGTGCCCCGAGGAGTCGGAGCCGATGGTGACGGGCTGGACCAAGCTTTCCCCTGCGGAGAAACAACGCCGCCGTGAGTTGGGCCTCTGCATGTATTGCGGAGGTGACCAACACACTGTGGAGCGTTGCCCGCGGAAAGCCAGTCGGCGGGGTCCGCGAATCGCTGTAGGGAGCCTCGCGGATCCCAACCGGTTAGACACTCTCACTCAATTAAAGCTGCCCATCCGTTTTTGCCACAATCCCACTGGGCACCTCACCCACGCACTGGTGGATTCGGGCGCAGAGGGCAGCTTCATTTCACAAGGCCTGGCAACCCGATTGGGCATCCGCTGTCAGGCATTAAAACACCCCATCTCCCTGGTCCATCTCTCCCGTGCCTCCCTTGGGAGAGTTTCTCACCAAACCATGCCTGTCCCAGTCATCATCTCAGGGAACCACCGGGAGGAGATGGTATTTTACGTCCTGCCCAACTCTGTGTCGCCCGTCATCCTGGGGTATCCCTGGCTACGCCTCCACAACCCTGTCCTGGACTGGAGGTCCGCTGGGGTATCGGCATGGAGTACCTTCTGTATGGGCACCTGCCTTCAGTCCGCTGCCTGCTCCCCGTCCGCGGCTCCCCCTGTGGCGGATACAGCACCTCCGGACCTGCCACTGGTGCCTCCAGAATTTCACGACCTGGGTATGGTATTTAGTAAATCGAAAGCTATGTCTCTTCCCCCGCATCGACCATATGACTGTGCCATCAATCTCCGCCAGGGGGCTCCCCTGCCATCTGGTCGGCTCTACAGCCTGTCGGCGCCGGAGAAGGAGACCATGAATACATACCTGAAGGAATCACTGAGCGCTGGGATTATTCGCCCATCGTCGTCACCCGTGGGGGCAGGGTTTTTCTTTGTCGGGAAAAAGGACGGATCCCTCCGCCCCTGCATAGACTACCGAGCGCTAAATGACATCACTGAGAGGGACCGTTACACCCTGCCCCTCATGGACACTGCCTTTCACTCCCTCCAGGGGGCGACCTGGTTTACCAAGCTGGATTTACGCAGCGCTTACCACCTCGTCCGGATCCGGGAGGGAGATGAATGGAAGACAGCCTTCCGTACCCCGAACGGCCACTTTGAGTATCTCGTCATGCCGTTCGGGCTGACCAACGCTCCTGCCGTCTTTCAGCGCCTCATTAATGACGTCCTCCGGGATTTCATCGGCCTTTTTGTGTTCGTCTACCTGGATGACATTCTTATCTTCTCCAGGTCCAGGGACGAGCACCAGGTCCATGTGAGGCGGGTCCTCCAAAGACTGCTGGAGAATCATCTGTACGTGAAGGCTGAGAAATGCGAATTCTACGCTAGGACCACATCCTTCCTGGGATTCATCATCACTCAAGACCAGGTGCTCCCAGACCCAGAGAAGGTGAAGGCGGTGGTGGAGTGGCCAACTCCCGCATCCCGGAAGCAGGTGCAACAGTTTGTTGGCTTCGCCAATTTTTACCGCCGCTTTGTCCCAAATTTCAGCTCGATCGTCGGACCGCTGACTCGCCTCACGTCCCCGAAGGTCCCGTTCCGGTGGACTGAAGAGGTCGCTGCTGCCTTTAGGGCGCTGAAGGCGGAGTTCTCCTCCTCCCGGGTCCTTCGCCAGGTCGACCCCGTGCTGCAGTGCATTGTGGAGGTGGATGCATCGGACACGGGAGTGGGAGCAGTGTTATCCCAGCGGTCACCTGACGATGGCGCCAAACGGCCGTGCGCCTTCTTCTCCCGGTGCCTGTCCCCGGCGGAGAGAAACTACGATGTGGGGGACAGAGAGCTCCTGGCCATTAAACTCGCCTTACAGGAGTGGCGCCACTGGCTAGAGGGGGCGGACCTGCCGTTTGTGGTCCTGACGGACCACAAGAACTTAGAGTACTTACGATCTGCCAAGCGCCTGAATGCCCGCCAGGCGCGCTGGTCTTTGTTCTTCGCCAGGTTCCGCTTCTCAGTCACCTTCAGGCCGGGCTCCAAAAACGGCCTGCCCGACGCCCTCTCTAGGCAGTTCACCCCCGTGGAGGCTGAGGAGACGCCCCACACTATCCTGCCCAGGTCGTGCGTCCTCGGAGCCATCTCTTGGGACATTGAAGACAAGATCCGGAAGGCGCAGGAGGTGGAACCTGATCCTGGCGGCGGACCGGAGGGAAGACTGTTCGTCCCATCTGCGGTCCGGGGAGAGGTCATCCACTGGCTCCACACCTCCCGGCTCACCTGTCATCCCGGCACCTCTCGGATGATCAGCCTCCTCCAACGGTCCTTTTGGTGGCCAGGCCTGCGGAGGGATGCAGCCCGCTACGCCCGGGCTTGCCCAATCTGTGCCACCAGCAAGTCGGGAAATGCCCCCCCAGCGGGTCTGCTCCAGCCTCTGCCCGTCCCCGGCAGGCCCTGGTCGCACATCGCACTGGATTTCGTCACCGGACTCCCCGTTTCCAACTCCTTTGACACCGTCCTGACCATCGTGGACCGTTTCTCCAAGGCGGCGCACTTCATCCCCCTGCGAGGTCTCCCTACTGCCCTGGAGACGGCGGGCCTCCTCGTCCAACACGTGGTCAGGCTGCACGGGATTCCGGTGGACGTGGTCTCGGACCGGGGTCCCCAATTTTCATCCGAGGTTTGGAGATCTTTTTGTAACGCCATCGGAGCCAAGGTGAGCCTCTCCTCCGGCCATCACCCCCAGTCTAACGGGCAGTGTGAGAGGACCAATCAGGAGCTGGAGGCTGCGCTCCGCTGTGTTACTAGATCCAAGCCGACGTCCTGGAGCAACCATCTCGCCTGGGTGGAGTATGCCCACAACACCGCCCGCTCTTCTGCAACGGGGATGTCCCCCTTCAAGGCGTCCCTGGGTTACGACCCCCCGCTGTTTCCAGCGCAGGAGAACGAGGTAACTGTCCCCTCTGTTAGGGCGCACCTTAGGCAGTTCCGCTCCACCTGGGCTGCCGCGCGTCATGCGCTTTTACGCACAGCGGAGCGCAACAGGACCGTGGCGGACCGGCACAGAAGACCTGCCCCGGCGTACAGAGTTGGGCAACTCGTGTATGTGTCTACCCAGGACGTCACATTAAAAGGCGAGAGGAGGAAGCTGGCACAGCGATTCATGGGTCCCTTTCCCATCACCCGGATCATCAACCCGCTGGCTGTGCGCGTGGCTATTCCCCCCTCCCTCCGCATCCATCCCACTTTCCATGTGTCGAAGGTGAAACTGGCAGTCACTGACCCCCTTTGCCCTCCTCCTGCAGCGCAACCCGCGCCCCGGATGATTGGTGGCCATCCGGCCTGGTCCGTCTCCTCCATCCTGGACTCCCGGCGCCGAGGTCGTGGGTTGCAATACTTGGTGGACTGGGAGGGTTATGGGCCCGAGCATCGACAATGGGTGCCCCTGTCGTTTGTGTTGGACCCATCGCTCATCGCGGACTTCCACCGAGCGCACCCGGATAAGCCATCGCCAGGAGGCGCTGCTAGAGGGGGGAGTACTGTCACGCCGCGCCATTCATCAGCGGCGCCACCTGCTCACGCACCTGACAATCATCAGCGGCGAGGGATAAAGGCCGTCTCGCCCGGAGGCTCGGCCTGAAGCCGTCAGACTTCGTCCCTCACCGTTGTGAGCATACTTCTCTTCAGCATCACCTTTTTGGTAAGAAGATCGCTTACCTCTCTTCTTCAGTCTTCTCCCCTGTGCACAGGTGGATTCCCCAGCGGCGGACATCTCCACTCCATTGCCCAATCCTCGCTGCTGTACGGAGCTCTCCAGGTGGCTGTCTTCCGGGCTTCGCCCCCTTGTTGTGCCAGCTGTCCTGACCCACCAAGTAAGTCCTTCTCTCGCCATAAATCCCTCCTGTGTTGGTGTATGCCCGTCACCCTCTCCCTGTGCTCTCTCCATAGGGTTGCTCGGCTGTACGGTCACCTGCCTCTGTGCCTGGAGCAGACACCATCACCAACACATTAACATCCCGCAGACACGCACTCATTCACTCCTGCTGTTAATAAACTCTTTGAACTACTCTAAGCCTGTGTGTGTGCGTCTCCTGAGCCGTGCATTATGTCATGTACCTGTACTTCTAAGGACCTTGCAAGCACCAACCAGAGCTCCAACACAAACTGGGGACCCCTATCGGAGGTAATATCTGATGGGGTGCCGAAACGCACAACCCAGGAAGAAAGAAACACGCGTGCTACGTTCACAGCCAAAGTGGAGGACAGAGGGACTGCCTCTGGCCACCTAGTGGTCCAATCCACTATGGTGAGCAGGTGCGTAAAACCCTGCAAAAGGGGTAGAGGACCCACCAGGTTCACATGCATGTGGTCAAAACGTTTAGCCGGAATCTGAAACGGTTCTAGGGGTACCTTGGTGTACTGGTGGATTTTGGCGTGTTAATACACCAAGCATGCAGCTGCCTACCCCTTGGCATCCCTGCGGAGACCGGGTCCGACAAACTTGGCTCCGGTCAGTTTTACCGAAGCCCAAACTCCAGGGTGAGAGAGGGAATGAATTGAGTTGAAAACTCGATGGCGCCAGGTCACAGGGACAACAGGGCGGGGGTGGCCAGTGGGGATGTCAAAGAGGAGAGTAGGACCACCCTCTTGCATCACCACCTCCTCGAGTTTGAGGGCTGTACCTGTAGACCAAAGGGCCAGGATGTCTGTCGTTGGGCTGCTCAGCAGCCATGGCAGAAAAATCCATCCCGAAGTAAATCAGACACACCAGCACACGTGACATGCAATCAGCAACAGGGTTGGACTTGCCATCCACATGATGAACATCTGTTGTGAACTCGGAGATGGCTGCCAGATGGCATTGTTGATGAGCAGACAACGGCCCAGTCACCTTGGACATAGCGAACATCAGTGGTTTATGATCTACATAAGCTGTGAAAGAATGACTCTCCAATAAGAAACGGAAATGACGGGTTGCCAGGAACAGCACCAGAAACTCTTGGTCAAAAACGCTGTACTTACACTCGCCATCCTGCAGCTTGCGACTGAAAAACACGAGGGGCTGCCACGCCCCTGCCATGCGCTGCTCGACCACTGCCCCCACGGCTATGTCAGAGGCGTCTGATGTCAAAGTTATGGGCACCGTGGGCACATGATGAGCGAGTAGTGTCGCGTTCACAAGGGCGGACTTAGCTCCGTCAAAAGCTTGGACCCGTTTGGGAGTCCAGGTGACAGGGTTGTTGGCTTTTTTTTAGCCTCAGCGTGACATGTTTCAGGACCCAGGAGACAGACACTGACAAGAGCAGATAGTGACAATAATCTTTATTTAATAGTGAGTGAGTGTAATGCGAGTGTGAGTGCGATGATATCGTTCTGGTCACTGGAGCTGAGCGACCTGGACGGAGACCCGGCAACCCTGGAACAGACAAGCAGAGACAAATTACTAATGCTCCACACTAGCAAAAAGCTGCAGATAACAAGGCTTACTTGAGAGCAGCACTGGCTTCGCTCTGCTGAGTTCCAGCGGCCGGGCAACGTGGAGGTGAAGGCGTCCGTGACCGTGCTGGGGTTACTACCCGTGGCTGTGACAATGAGAGTCCTGACGATGACACCGGCTGTGACAATGACAGCCCTGACGATGACACCGGCTGTGACAATGACAGCCCTGACGATGACACCGGCTATGACTCCACAGACCGGGATGACGATGATTCTGACGATGACGCCGGCTGTGACTCCACAGACGGGGATGATGATGACACAGATGATGATGCAGACAAAGACGAGGTTAGTGACTCCACACACAGTGGCAATGATGACACAGCTGATGCTGATGACAGTGATTCCACCGATAACGTTGGCCAATACTCCTGTAATTGATACAATAATAGTTCTGGCAATTGAGGAGCAAGACGTACCGGTAGGCGTGGTGGTAGCGAGCCGCTACGAAGACGTGATGGCGTTACCCCGTCAGCTGGGGACGCAGGTCCGCCGCCAAGGAGGTCCACCTGTGCACAGGGGTATAGGTTTGGGGTTGAGTAACAAACAGTGCGCTTACTTGCTGGTCGCTGGGAGGAGTTCCTGGATGAAACAAGTGAAGCTCTTGACGAGACAAACGAGGTTCCAGACGAGACAGACAAAGTTCCTGACGAGACAGACAAAGTTCTTGACGAGACAGACAAAGTTCTTGACGAGACAGACAAAGTTCCAGACGAGACAAGAGATGTTCTTGACGAGACCAGAGAGCGGAGTGCAGATTCATTCTCCGTTGAGGAAGACAGACGACTCCGTCCCGGGCTGTCAGCGACACTGGCTTTTAACAGCCGTTGAATCACACCTGTTGGTCTGTGCGCAGCTGGGGCTAATGACACTAATGACGGCCCAGAGGCCGCCATGACAGTACTCCCCCCTCTAGCAGTGCCTCCAGGCATCTGCCCAATCCTACCTGGATTCGCCCGATGACAATCGCGAATCAGCTGTTTATCCAAGATCAACGCTGGGCAAATCCAAGAGCGATCCTCCGGTCCAAAGCCCTCCCAGTCCACCAAATACTGAAGACCATGACCCCGCCTGCGTACATCAAGGACAGCAGTCACCCCCCAGGCCGGATGGCCATCGATCATCCTCGGGGGCGCGGGAACCGCTGGAGCAGGACACAGGGGGTCCAAGACGTATGGTTTGACCTGGGAGACATGAAAAATGGGGCAGATATGCATCGAAGAGGGGAGAGACAAGCGCACAGACACAGGGTTAATAATACGATTAATAGTGTAAGGGCCAATGAAGCGCTTCGTGAGCTTCCGTTCCTCGGCCGGTACACAAATATTCCGGGTTGACAACCAGACCTTCTGACCCACCTTAAAGTCCGGGGCGGGTCTCCTATGCCGGTTAGCCACCTGGATATTACATTGGGTAGTCCTCCTGATGGCGCACTGAGCGCAGGCCCGGATGTGATTAACAACGTCCTTCCGTAACCCTGGCCACCAGAAGGTCCTTTGAAGGAGATCCACGGTCCGACCCACTCCAGGATGACAGGCCCACTTGGAAGCGTGACCCCACTCAATCACCTTGCCCCGGATAGTGCGTGGAACAAACAAGCGGCCCCCCCCCCCCCCCCGGGGTCCGGCCCTGTCTTCTGAGCCTGGCAAACCGTCTTGCAGATTCCCCAGGACAGGGCGCTACGACGCAGGAAGGCGGCAGGATAGGGGTCTCCTGGTCCTCAGAGGATGGAGTGTCAAACTGCCGAGAGAGAGCATCCGGCTTACCGTTCTTACTTCCCGGCCGATACCTGATAGAGAAGTTAAAACGGCCGAAGAAGAGGGACCAGCGAGCCTGGCGGGCATTCAGGTGCTTCGCCGTCCTGAGGTACTCCAGGTTACGATGATCCGTCCAAACCACGAACGGCTGAGCAGCCCCCTCCAGCCAATGTCTCCATTCCTCCAAGGCGAGTTTTACTGCCAGTAACTCCCTGTCTCCGATGCAGTAATTCCTCTCTGCAGAAGTGAGACGGTGAGAGAAATAAGCACAAGGGCGAATTTTACCGTCCTCGGAAGACCGTTGGGAGAGTACCGCTCCAACTCCTGAATCAGAAGCGTCCACCTCCACCAAGCACTGCAGCTTTGGATCCACCTGAGTAAGGACTCGGGCCGAGGCGAACTCCCTCTTGAGTCTTTCAAATGCTTCAGCTGCCTCCTTACTCCAACAAAACGGGATCTTAGGGGAAGTAAGAGCAGACAGGGGACAGGCAATATTGCCAAAATTAGGCACGAACCTCCTATAGAAATTAGCAAACCCCAGGAACCCCTGAAGCTGCTTTCTGGAGGTGGGTGCAGGCCAATCCACAACTGCCTTGACCTTGGCCGGGTCAGGGAACACCTGGTTCCGAGCTAAAATAAACCCAAGGAAGGAGGTTTGATCAGTGTGGAACTCACATTTTCCAGCCTTCACGAACAGTTGATTCTCCAGGAGGCGCTGCAGTACCCTGCGCACATGCACTCAATGCTCCTCTAGTGTGCGGGAGAAAATGAGAACATTGTCGAGACAAACAAAAACAAACGAGTTCAGGAAATCCCGTAGTATCAGAATCAGAATCAGAATCAGAATCAGAATCAGCTTTATTGGCCAAGTATGCACAACACATACAAGGAATTTGACTTTGGCTAAAAACTTGCTCTCGTTGTTCAGGTGAAGGATTTAAATAAGGATTCAATGACAACCACAGTATGTACAGTAAACTGTGGTTGTCATTGAATCCTTATTTAAATCCTACATCATTTATCAGACGTTGGAACACGGCTGGAGCGTTAGTTAACCCAAACGGCATTACCAGGTACTCAAAATGTCCGCTGGGGGTCCGAAAAGCCGTCTTCCACTCATCTCCTTCCCTTATGCGCACTAGATGGTAGGCATTCCTAAAGTCCAATTTAGTAAACCAGGACGCCCCCTGGAGGGAGTCAAAAGCAGTGTTCATCAAAGGCAGGGTATATTTGTCTTTCACAGATATTTCATTCAATCCCCGGAAATCGATACAGGGGCGTAGAGAACCGTCTTTCTTTTCAACAAAAAAAAATCCAGCACCTACTGCCGAAGACGACGGGCGGATGATACCAGAAGCCAAGGACTCCTTAATATATGTGTCCATAGCCTCACGCTCCGGGGCTGACAGGCTGTACAGGCGGCTAGCAGGTAGAGGGGCCCCAGCCTTCAGGTTGATTGCGCAGTCATAAGGGCGATGAGGGGGTAAGGACAATGCCCGAGACTTGCTAAATACTAGCCCCAAATCGTGATAGACCTCTGGCACCTTGGACAAGTCCGGTGGCGATGAATCAGGCAGAGGCACCTTGACGGATGGGGCGCATGCCGCCGACTGAAGGCAGGCACTGAGGCAGAACGTACTCCATGCCGTTATTCTCCCAGCTTGCCAATCAATAGTGGGGTTATGTAGGCGCAGCCAGGGGTACCCCAGAATAACGGGCGAAGAAGAAACAGGCAGAACAAAAAACTGAATTTCCTCCCTGTGATTTCCTGATACAATAACTGACACAGGAACCGTCTGATGAGCAATAGTAGTCAACGACGCTTTAGACAAGGTGATCAGTTTGACAGGGGGATCTAGAGTCTGACAGCTAAGACCCATCCGGGTTGCCAGGTCTCTAGAAATAAAATTTTGCTCAGCTCCAGAATCTACTAACGCCAATGTGGAGTGTTCTGTATGTAAATGGATGAGCCTAAGAGGTAATCGACAACAAGTAAGGGGCTCTTTAGAGTTATTGCCCGTGAATCCCCCTACTCTGATCCACAGGCCCTCCCTTTTTAACTTATTGGGACATTCAAAAACCCCATGTGACTCTTTTCCACAGTAGAAACAAAGGCCCTGATCCCTGCGGCGTTGTTTCTCTGCTGCCGACACTTTAGACCGGCCACTGATTATAGCTTGCTGAACCGGAAGTTCCTCTGACGCAGATAGAGCGAGAGGAGGAGAGTTGGGGAGGCGAGGGTGGGGTTTAACCGAACGGGAAGTAGAACGCCGTTCAGCCGCCCGCTCCCTTAATCTGCTATCAAGACTAACCGCTAGGGCAATCAAATCCCGTAAATTATCCGGTTTGTCCCGTGTCACTAACTCATCCTTCAACTCATCATTAAGACTACGTAGAAAGATACCACATAATGATGGCTCCCCCCACCCAATTTCTGCAGCCAGGACCCGGAAGTCAATGGCGTAATCAGCAGCTGATCTCTTTCCCTGTTGTAAGCTCAGCAATCGTTCTGTCAACACCTCACCTCTATCCGTATGAACAAAAACAGACAAAAATTCATTCACAAACTCCTGGTAAGAGAGCAGGGAATAGCTTGGTTTCGCCCTAATGGAATACGCCCAGTCCAAAGCTCTTCCTGCTAACAAATTTATAATGTAGCCAATCCGGCTTGAATCAAGAGTAAAGTCCCCCGGAACACGAAGAAAAACTGACTCACACTGTAATATGAATCCACGAGCTTCCCCGAGTTTTCCGCTGAACCGGGCAGGGGTGGGAATAGGGGTGAGGCGAGAAGACGAGGAGATGTTAGTTTGTCCAGATGCTAAGCCCACAGGGGCAGAACTGTCTGCGGTGGGGGGAAACGTCTGGTGTCCCTCCAGACCACAGGTGTCAAACTCATTCCATGGAGGGCCAAGACCCTGCAGGTTTTACCTCCACCCAGTGTCTTCAACAGGTGATTTCTCTGAATTTCGTCCTACTGATTGCTGATCAGTGAAAACACCTGCTGAAGAGACTGGGTGGAAGTAAAACCTGCAGGGTCTTGGCCCTCCATGGAATGAGTTTGACACCCCTGCTCCAGACGATCCAGCCGACCAATTATTACAGATAGCTGATTAAAGATTACTGTCTGTTGGTGTGCAAATAAATCTACCCGGGCGCTAAGAGTGTTGATTTGGCGCGACAGTGAACTGTCCGCTGGGTCTTCATGACGGAGTCGTACTGACATGTTTCAGGACCCAGGAGACAGACACTGACAAGAGCAGATAGTGACAATAATCTTTATTTAATAGTGAGTGAGTGTAATGCGAGTGTGAGTGCGATGATATCGTTCTGGTCACTGGAGCTGAGCGACCTGGACAGAGACCCGGCAACCCTGGAACAGACAAGCAGAGACAAATTACTAATGCTCCACACTAGCAAAAAGCTGCAGATAACAAGGCTTACTTGAGAGCAGCACTGGCTTCGCTCTGCTGAGTTCCAGCGGCCGGGCAACGTGGAGGTGAAGGCGTCCGTGACCGTGCTGGGGTTACTACCCGTGGCTGTGACAATGACAGTCCTGACGATGACACCAGCTGTGACAATGACAGCCCTGACGATGACACCGGCTGTGACAATGACAGCCCTGACGATGACACCGGCTGTGACTCCACAGACCGGGATGACGATGATCCTGACGATGACGCCGGCTGTGACTCCACAGACCGAGATGACGATGACACAGATGATGATGCAGACAAAGACGAGGTTAGTGACTCCACACACAGTGGCAATGACGACACAGCTGATGCTGATGACAGTGATTCCACCGATAACGTTGGCCAATACTCCTGTAATTGATACAATAATAGTTCTGGCAATTGAGGAGCAAGACGTACCGGTAGGCGTGGTGGTAGCGAGCCGCTACGAAGACGTGATGGCGTTACCCTGTCAGCTGGGGACGCAGGTCCGCCGCCAAGGAGGTCCACTTGTGCACAGGGGTATAGGTTTGGGGTTGAGTAACAAACAGTGCGCTTACTTGCTGGTTGCTGGGAGGAGTTCCTGGATGAAGAAAGTGAAGCTCTTGACGAGACAAACGAGGTTCCAGACGAGACAGACAAAGTTCCTGACGAGACAGACAAAGTTCTTGACGAGACAGACAAAGTTCTTGACGAGACAGACAAAGTTCCAGACGAGACAAGAGATGTTCTTGACGAGACCAGAGAGCGGAGTGCAGATTCATTCTCCGTTGAGGAAGACAGACGGCTCCGTCCCGGGCTGTCAGCGACACTGGCTTTTAACAGCCGTTGATTCACACCTGTTGGTCTGTGCGCAGCTGGGGCTAATGACACTAATGACGGCCCAGAGGCCGCCATGACACAGCGCTTCATAAAGCGGTTGCAGGAGGTGGGCCGCGTGAGAGAGGAAGCGATTGCAAAAATTTACCATACCCAAAAATTCCTGTAGTACCTTAACAGAGTCCGGGAGAGGAAATTCCGCCACCACTTGAACCTTAGAAGGCAGCAGAATCACGCCTCGAGACGAAATGCGGTGGCCTAAGAAGTCAATCACCAGCAGCCCAAACTGATACTTAGCCGGGTTGACAATCAGGCTGTGTTCTTCAAGGCACCCAAAAACTTGTTTGAGGTGCGACAGATGCTCTTCGGCTGATGGACTGGCCACTAATATGTTGTTGAGGTAGACAAACACGAATGAGAGGTTGCGTAACATCAAGTCCATCATATGAAAAGTCTGGGCCACGCCTTTAAGGACAAATGGCATGTGCAGGAATTCAAAAAGCCTGAACGAGGTTAATTACCACAGTCTTGGGGATGTCCTCCACGCGCACGGGAAGCTGGTGATAACCGCACACCAGATCCACCTTTGAAAAAATGGCAGATCCTGCCAAACACACGGAAAAATCGTGAATGTGCGCAATAGGATAACGGTCATTAGCGGTGACTTTGTTAAGCCGACAAAAATCACCATACAGCTGCCACGATCCATTCGCTTTAGGTACCATATGAAATGGCAATGCCCATGGGCTGTTACAACGCTTCACTATTCCCAAACGTTCCACAGTGGCAAACTCCTCTTTCGCTATGGCCAACTTAACCGCGTCGAGGTGTCACAAGTGCGCAAAAACCAGCAGTCCCGCGGTGGGGATGAAATGCTCCACCCTGTGCTTAATAGCCACAGTGGAAAAAGCAGGTGATGTAAGCGATGGAAAGTTTGTCAGCAAACGCAGAAAAACATTATCCGACACTAAAAAGTTAGTGTGTGACAACAGCCCAGCTCCCCCAGTCTCACGCAGAAAAGTGGCAAAAGACACAGCTTCAATCAAATGGTGGTTAGCAACATCAACAAGAAAACCATTTGCACATGGAAAATCCACACCAACAATAGGTACTGTAATAGAAGCAATTACAAAGTCCCACTCAAAACTGTGCCCCTGGAAACAAAAAGTCACAGATCTTGTGCCAAATGTCTCAATTGAAGAACCACTAACGGCACTCAAATGTGGGCCATTGCCTGCTGCCGCTCTGTCTGTGCTGGTTGGCAGGAGCAGGCTCTTTTGTGAGCCAGAGTCCACTAGGAAATGTCTCCCTGACAGCAAGTCTTTAATGAAGAGCAGCTCACCTCGTCCGCCAGCACCCACAACTGCCACTGAGTGCTGACTCCAGGGTTTTCTCGTTGTCTCAAACGTGCATAGAGGAATGCAGCACTTAGCCTTGCTGCCAAACTGCAAGTGGAAGAAACAGAGACCTTTCTCAAGTTGGCTCCGGGCTACCACTCCAGCTACTGCCACCGGGTTTGGGTCCTCCTACGTGGGTTGCAGGATATCCAATGCCCCACCTTGCACAGCAAACTGCCTGGTAACCAGCAGGACCTGATCAGCTTCCTCGACTAAAGCTCGGTTGTCACCGGTAGCTACATGCGGGGAGTTAACCAAAACTGCGTGCACAGGTGCTGGGAGCTGGCGCAGGAATATGTGTGGAAACAGGAAAACACTTTTGTCTGCTCCAAGCAGCAATAGTATTCTGTCCATAAGGTCCACAGCCATGCTGTCACCTAGGCCTGACAGGGAGAGGATTTTTTCCGCTCTTTCCACAGCCAATAGGCTATACCTCAGGAGCAGGAATTGTTTGATGGTGGTGTATTTACCGTGCTGTGGGGGCACACGAAGCAACTGCATGACATGCCGTGTGGACTGCTAATCCAGAGCAGTGACGACCAAGTAATACCTGGTTTCATCTGCAGTGATTCCTCACAGGTGGAATAGTGCTTTGATATGCTGGAACCACAAAGTCGAGCTGCTCTGCCAAAACTCCGGAAGCTTCACAGTCACAGTGCAAGCGGCCAGTTGTGAGGGTGAGGGCGACACGGCTGATGAGGAAATGCAGTTTTCTCCTGTGTCGGACATGCCCGAATCGGGGTCACCAATGTGGCAGGAAGAAGAAATACACAGGAGACGTAGGTGGGTTTTTGTCTTTACTCCTCAATTGCCACTAAACAAATAACAGTGAACACTCCCGGACTCCAACTCTGGGAAACACAAACCACGCCCTGTTATGTATGGTAAAATACCTTGGGTGAAGGATGAGGCAAGATGACTGGACTAACACAGCTTTATTGAAGATGTAGAACAGCGGTAACACGGTAGGCACCTGGCAGAGGGCACCGGTCAAAGAGGCCGCAATATGGATGCCCTCTGCTTTATATAGGGCGGTGCAGTGATGTGACGGGAAGTGCATGTCACTACACCGCACTACACAATAATGTGCCAAAACACTATATAACATCCCCCCCCACCCCTTAGAAAAGTCCGAAACCACACACACGATTGAAACACCCCCAAATTTAGGACCCGAATCATGCACTAGTATAACAAAAAACAATGTTCTAAAATGACCGAACACATTCACACAAAACAACCTAAAATAGGGCTGATGGGTGGACTACCATGCAGCCTGCATGGCGGGGTGGATTATTCTGCCACCCAATAAACTAAAAAGAGTCCATACATAAACTAAAATTACACGCCGTGCTCCTAAATGGAGCAAAACAAACAAAATAATCCCATTTTACAATATACATATACCATAACATAAGAACTATAAACACACGATTATTTACAGCACTGTTCCTGGGCAGGAGGAGTAGAACCAGCATGGGGGGCCCAGGGCAACCCCTCAGCAAGTGCGGCCCTGGAAGCAGCAGATCCCCGGGACAATGGCTGATCTTCCGGGCAACAGAGCCTCGCCTCTTCACCACCAACACTTGCTCTCGTTCAGCCCGTCACTTCAAGCTTTCTCCCGGACCCGCCAAAGCTCTTTGGCGTGCCTTGCCGACCCATCGGACAACCTGAAATATGCTGTGCCCAGCTTAGCCACTATGCGCAGGCACCCTCGATGTTTAGCTGGCTGTCGTCTGGTCCATCTTCACCGTGGACGTTCTTCACCCCAAACCCAAACCAAATCCAAAACCCTCAATGGGACCCGGCTTGGTCTGAAATGGTGCTGCTGAGCATGCGGTTCCTCCACGCTCATAGGTCTTGCCCCGACCTCTTCTAAAACCATTGTAGCATTCACCATCGTAGCTGCAGACCCTCCATCCCCCTGTGGCCAACCTCCAGAGGCATCTGGGGCTAGCACATCGGTGTCACTCACTGGTGCAGATGCCTCGCCGCCACACTCGGTACCCCCCTCTACCACCTCCCAAGCGCCGGCACTGAGACCCTCCTGCGCCGAACCTGAGTGAAGCTGGTCCTGCTTGACTGCCATGGTGTCCGTTAGCTCTTCGTCCCACACAACGTCCTCATCAACCGCCGAAACCGGAGGGTTCCACTGGCCACAACCCGACCATTCATTCCTGTCATGGTCTTTTATGGCGAAGCCCAGTCTGTAAAACAAATCACAGCCCATGATGTTATCGCCTCGGGCCGTCACGTGGAACATGAAGTCAACCATCGTTGCAGACTTGTACCGAACCGTTAACTCCAAAGTCCCAATCGTGCACAGCCTGTCACCTCCATATCCATATAACAGTGCCGGGTTACCTCTCATCCTGTAGTGGGGGAAAAACTTCCTCACTGTGGCCCAATTCAGCAACAACCCCTCCGCTCCCGTGTTGAGCAGCAGTGGTACCTCCACGTCATCCAATTCCACTGTGCAAAATGTGTACCAGTTGGTACTGGGGGACACTGTATGGATGGTCGTTGGGGGCAGGTGGAGTGATTTCTTCCGTGGGCTCTCCAGTTCAAATACACAACACACTCTAGCATAATGGTTCAAGCGTCCACATCTGCTACAACTTTTTCCCCTAGCTGGGCAGTCTTTAGCCTTATTGTGGTGCGTCACGGACCCACAGCCCTTGCACAGGGGTTTTCCCGGGGCAGACCTTCGGCTGGCAGTGCTGGCTTTCATAGTATTCGTAGCATTGTCGTCCAAGCTATCTTTGCTATCCGAATCTGCAACATTTGCACCGGCAGGAGGCTCCGGCGGCCGCTGTGACTGGCGCCAGTTTAGCTCCGAAGCTAGCTTGTCTGCGGCTTCCAGCTGGAGAGCTAGTCCAACAAATCTGGCTAAAGTTAAGTCATTCGGTGCCGTGAGTAGCCTAGCCTGCAATACAGCGCCGCACGTGTGCTCCATAAGCTGGTCACATACCATTTCATCTTCCAATGGCCCAAAGCAACACTCGCTAGCTAGCTGCCTCAAGTCAGCAGCAAACTGATGAATAGGCTCACCTACTCGCTGATGTCGCTGCCGAAAACAAATCCTCCTGACAGTCACACTATCTAGGGTGTGAAAATGGTTTGCTAGCAGCTCCACAACATCTTCAAAAGAGTCTGAAGCTCCGAGTGTGCGCAGGACTCGCTGGCCCTCAATACCCAGGTTGTGAACAAGTAGAGCATGTGCTCCTAGCTTGTCGAGCTAACCCAGGTCCAGCGCGGCGATGCACACCTGGAAAGCTTTAAACCACATGGGTTAAGGCACCGGTGGCTCGCCTGGGAGCTCGAGAAAGGGGCGAAGTGGTGTGATACACGCCTCCATGAGTTAATCCTCGATCGCCAAATGTTATGTATGGTAAAATACCTTGGGTGAAGGATGAGACAAGATGACTGGACGAACACAGCTTTATTGAAGATGTAGAACAGTGGTAACACGGTAGGCACCTGGCAGAGGGCACCGGTCAAAGAGGCCACAATATGGATGCCCTTTGCTTTATATAAGGCGGTGCAGTGATGTGACAGGAAGTGCACGTTACTACACTGCACTTCACAATAATGTGCCAAAACACTATAAAACACACCCCCATCTCCAAATCCCACTGGGTGAGAGGTACCTCTTCAGTCTGCCACAATAGCACATTTAAAACAACCTCAGTTGACTAAAGTGTGGAACAGATAGCAAAAACATAGAATTAACCAAACAGACAAGCTAAAAGTATCATGATGTCCTAGCCTTTGTTTGATTTTTGGACTTTCTTCATTCTTGCTGTTAATATAATTGTTATTCCAATCATTGTCATTGTCTCCTCAGTTACGCTGGTATGGTTTATGTGTTGTTATTCCTCTCTTTATCGTCGTTTCTGAGTTGACATTTATTTTGACATTGTTATTTGTTTATATCCAGTTTTTCTGTTTTCCTCTTATTCTTGATTGCCCTCAGCTGTTTCTTGTTTGCAGTTATTTTATTTCTTATTCATGCATGTCACCCTCTACCCTCAGTGTGGCATCCTAGTCTTGTTCCTGCAACCTCTATCTAGTTTCTGCAACCAGAGTTCGAGCTATGTTGTTTCAGCTAACTTGTTCAAGCTACATGGTTTCCAGCCACGTTAAGTTAGCCACTTAATATTATTTGTGCTGAGTCTCCCATGGCACCATTATGCCTGGCATTGCCTCAGGAGATAATTAAGCAACCACTCCGGTAGCATCTGCCCCACACCCGGGAGGCAGGGGTTCAAATCCCAGCCGGGTCATGCCGAAGACCATATAAAAAATCAGAACTTCCTGCCGTCCAGCTTGGTGCTCAGCAATAATGGAATGGAGGAGGGAAATCTGTGGCGGCGCCTTGCATGGCAGCGGCCCTCTGATTCTACATATGGGGTGTGTGTGATTAACACTGTAGATAGGAAAAACACAATTTCGTTCTACTGTACATGTTTGGTTGTATGGCTGAATGACAATAAAGGGTGATTTAATTAATTACCTCCGCCAAGGAGGTTATGTTTTCATCAGCGTTGGTTTGTCTGTCTGTCTGTCTGTCTGTCTGTTTGTTAGCAAGATAACTCAAAACGTTATGGACGGATTTTCATGAAATTTTCAGAGATTGTCAGAAATGGGGTATCCTACAGATGATTAGATTTTGGTGGTGATCCGGATCACCGGGGGAACTGTGGCGCTTGGCGGAGGTCTGCGCTCTCCGAGTGCTTTTCTAGTTTTGTCTGCCGTTTTGGCCTTACTTGTGTTTACTCAGCTTCCAGGCTGCAAACCTTCAGTCCAGCATTTAAGGCGCTTTCCCACTAGGGTCAGTACAGTACGGTTCGGCACAGGATGGGACGGTAGGGGAGACCGGGTATGGTTGTAACATGGGGAGAGTTGTAACATCACCAATTCCACCAATCAGGGATTTAGATAGGAGTCATATGATCATTTCAGTATTTACCCACTTCCTCCCCGATCACACGTGCTGATTGTCAAGGTTGGAAACGGGTGCATGCAGATTCTATCAAGAAAAAAAGGATTTTGAGGTAAGAAAGTAAATTATTTTACCAAGACTATATTTTGTTTAGTACCTATACTATTGCAGATAAAACCATGTGACTCATATGAGAATAAACTGTAGTTTCTCATGCAAAATGTGATGCATTTCTCCCCTGCTAATTTCAAACCGCTAAGCTAATACAGGTAGCTAAACAATGGCAGACTGGAGTGGGGTAGGTTGTAACACATCTTTTAAAAGTGTTACAACCATCCCCTTCCATGCAACTAACAACACTTTCTTGACTTTAATATTGTTACAGAATGCCTAGGCATTGGAAAAGAAACACAGACAAAGATGTGCCTGCAGATGTTTTAAAAAAAGCATCTGATGAGGTCACAAAGAAGGGCAAGTCAGTTAGATCAGTCGCAAAGGCACATGCAAAGGGTTAGGGTTAGGGTTAGGGTATTACTCTGTGACTATGCACCCTCCCAAGTCACTGACCATCCAGACCCAGGTACCTCCTCTCCACCAACTCACCTGGCGACTTCCTCCTCTACTTCAACTCACTTGTCTCCACGTCAGGCGTTCAGTCCTTTGGCTGTACGACCATTTCCAAAAGCAGGGCCAAGGAAAACAACTGGCAGGATCAGGAAGAAAAGGCAGTCTGAAATACTCCCAGATACACCAGTGAAGCAAGCATTGATGGAAGAAGAACAGAGAAGAAGCAAAAATGTAGGAAAGAGTAGGCCTATCTTAGGCAAGAATAAAGGCAAGCAAAAGAAAAGTGGAGACAGCCCACCAAGAAAATGTTGAAAGCCAACGTTGAGGATTCTGAGACCTCAGATGAGGAAGCATTTTGTGTTGTCTGTATGGAGGCATTTGGAAAGTGGAAGCCAAAGGAAGTATGGGTAAAATGTGCCCTAAGCAGTCTCTGGGCCCACCAAGCCTGCACTCCAGGGTTACAAACATTCATTTGTCAGCATTGTGATTCTGATTTAAAAAAAATAAAAAAAATAAAAATAAAATTATATATATATATACAGTATATATATATATATATATATATATATATATATATATATATATATATATATAGAGAGAGAGAGAGAGAGAGGCTACACACACACACACACACACACACACACACACACACACACACACACACACACACACACCCTCCTGAGACAAACAAAGTGGATTTGAAAGTGGAGAGAGAGACATTGTTCTGGCTTGCTCTTTTATTTCAGTAAACCTCTTTATGAAACATATCACATGGTGTGGTCTCTGTTTTTGCTTTTTTTTGGCTAATTGTTACAACTTACCCCAGCATGTGTTACAACCTACCCCGGTAGTGGGGTAGGTTGTAACAAAGGCTCACCATGTATTTGACATCGCCTCATGAGGTCTGTGATATTCTTGCAGAGGTTTGAATTGGTGGCATTTGTAGTAAACAAATGTAGGTACCTTGTATTAAAGTTTGAGAACTGTAACTCAAAAATTCAGTGAGTTGAAGGTGCTTAAACAAAAAGTGTTACAACCATACCCGGTCTCCCCTACTGTTCGGCCTGCTTTGTGTTTCCACTGCACTAGGTCCCACTTGACGTAGGTGGGAATAGTTACGCGGAGGCGGCACAACCCTCTCCCTCCCGTTACGTAAAACAAGCGTAACTGGCGTAAAATAAGCGTAACATTACGCAAAACACAAGCTGGCAGGATACGAGGAGTCTGCATTCTCTGGCTTTTTTTGCCAGAATAAAGGCAAAAAAGGAGAACAGAAGGCAAAGGCAGCGATATGACACACTCTGGAAAAGTACTGGAGCATTTAGGAAACCATAGAGCAGTATAAAGGGGAAGACATGAGGATACAAACTACATCACGTATGACGGTAAGCTAATGATTGCTAATGCTACTTTGCTTTTAAGTCCGCCGTACAACATTGTAATGTTGGCAAGCTATCGGTATTAGGTACTAAAAAATGTATTCTCTGTGTGTGTGTTTCAGATGGCTCTCTTGTGGCAAAAATATCGCTTCAAACGGTTGGTCTGAACGTTCAACACAGTGATGTCACCCCAGCTTCACGAACGCAAAGTGGTTACAGAACTGCAGAATGTCTGTAGAAATGTTTAGCTTCCTGTGCAACAAATTGCTCTGATCTGTGTCAAAATCATGGAGAGACTGTTAAGATGTCATGGGATTTACCTGCTCCAGCCAGTGGTGTCATGGCAAGACATGGATCAGCTAGGTGCCATATTGTAGTATATGAGCCGTAAAATATATATTTCAACAGGTAAACAGTACTGAGTTAGGCATAAGATATATTTAACAATTATGATGCATTTTAAGCCAAATGGATTTAGGATTTAAAGTAATTGCTGCACTAAACCACTAAACCACTGCTGCACGGTGGCGCAGTGGTTTAGCACTGTGGCAGCACAGTTTTACCCTCGGCCGGGGGATCGCGGGGATCATGAAGTCGTGGGTTCGATCCCAGCCCCCGACCAACAGTGAGCTGTGTGGAGTTTGCATGTTCTCCCCGTGTTGCGTGGGTTTACTCCGGGATTTCTCCGGTTTCCTCCCGCATACCAAAAACATGCAGGTTTAGGGCGCTCGCGCACACAGCGACCATCAGACCAAATCTACCTACGGGTACAAATAAGTAACAAAAAAAAAAATAAATAAAATTAAAATAATGCAGTCACAAGGTTACATGGAGAAATACATGGATTAACTGGAAATATAGTGAGAACTGATGACTACATGTAGATACTGTATAAATATACTGTATATTCTCTGCATCAACAGTGAACTATACATGTATTCATATAGTATTGCCCTCGGAATTTTGACAATAAACCTTTGTACTTTTGCAGATGTCTCTACTTTTGTTTTATGTGTGAAGGTTACCACCAAGTGACATAAATACTAAAAGATTGGAAAAGCTGTCTAAGAACAATCCAGCAGTTTGAGAAATCACTTTTGGTTTGGTGTAAGTCTGCCAACAGAATTATGAACCATAAAGCAGTTTGTGTTAAAATGCTAAATCCCTTTAAACCCGAACTCAGGGGTGTCCAATCATGTGCCATGGAGGGCCAAGACCCTGCAGGTTCTCTCTTCTATCCCATTATTAGGAAATACAGATGCTAATATGGCCCAGAATTCCTCCATATACTGGGACTATCACTAAAGTGTGCAGTGTCTTCTGCACTGGCACATCCAACAATACAGTCTTCAGCAAATAATTGTTTTGGTTACTTTTCTTAAAAATGAGCCATTACCTTCAAAGTCACTGATAAATGGTTTGTACTGTTGACTCTTTTCACACCAGTGTCTTAACAAACAAAACAGAAAATCATGATGCAAACACATAAGTCACTAAATTGTTTATTACAATCAGCAGCAAATTCCAGATTATTTAGAATGTGCAAAATTCAAACTGTAAAAAAAAAAAAAAAATCTGAAATGGGTCACACACGCAGGCCACGCTGCCTCACTGAGCAGCAACTGGATCGACCCCTCGTACTGGTCCAGGTTCAGCAGATCTTCAGCCTGCATCTCTGTAAATAGTGAGGCAAGGTCTGGTTTGGGTAGATCGTTTACAGCAGATGTCTTTCAGATGATGTTGTTTACAAATTTTTGCATATTATTTCCTCTATACCATGTGTCAACACAACGGAAATAATAGATGGAGAGCTTGCTCCTTCCGTAATTGATAGCATGGTAGATAGTGTTACAGCTTCTCTGCATCAGACTCTAGACTTGATGGCCCCTTTAAAAAAGAAAAAGTCTAATCAGAGATTTTTAACCCCTTGGTTTAACACAGAAACTCGTAGCTTAAAACAGAAGACTCATCAATTAGAAAGAAAATGGCGTTTGACTAATTTAGATGAATTCTATTTAGTGTGGAGAAATCATCTCCTAATTTATAAAAAATCTCTTAGAAAAGCTAGAACAAGTTACTACTCTGCATTAATAGAAGAGAATAAGAATAATCCCAGGTTTCTTTTCAACACTGCAGCCAGGCTAACAAAGAGTCAGGACTCTGTCAATCCTCGCATCCCCCTAGAGCTTACTAGTCAAGACTTTTTGAACTTTTTCAATCATAAAATTTTATCTATTAGAGATAAAATCAATCAGATTATTCCCACTGTTAACTTAAGTACAGCAGCTATGACAACTCCTTCAATTGATATCTGTTTGCATAAGTTTACTCCAATTGACCTTTAGAGTTAGATACAATAATCTCTTCATTCAAGCCTTCAACTTGTCTTTTAGACCCTATTCCTACCAGCTTATTTAAAAAAGTCTTCCCATTTATTGGTAGCCGTATTCTTCAAATAATCAATTCTTCTTTAACCTTAGGTCATATACCGTGGGCTTTTAAAATTGCTGTAATTAAACCCTTACTTAAAAAGCCAACGCTCGATCCAGGAGTTCTAGCTAACTATTGACCAATCTCTAATCTGCCTTTCATTTCAAAAATCTTAGAAAGAGTTGATGCTATGCAATTATTTGACCACTTACAGGGAAATAGTTTATTTGAAGAGTTTCAATCTGGGTTCAGAATTCATCATAGTACTGAAACAGCCTTAGTGAAGGTCACTAATGACCTTCGTATCGCATCTGATAATGGACTTGTGTCTGTACTTGTCCTTTTAGATCTTAGTGTAGCCTTTGATACTATTGATCATGATTTTCTGCTTGATAGATTAGAACACTTTGTTGGACTAAATGGTACTTCACTGCAGTGGTTTAGGTCCTATTTGTCCGGTAGACTTCAGTTTGTTTATATCAATAATGAGTTTTCTTCCAACTCTAAGCTCAGTCATGGAGTTCCACAGGGATCAGTGTTAGGCTCTACTCTTTTTAGTTTATATATGCTTCCGTTAGGTAACATCATTAGAAAGCACTGTATACATTTTCATTGTTACGCAGATGACACACAATTATACCTGTCAATGAAGCCCGGTGATTGTAATCAATTAGCCAAGTTAGATGCCTGTCTTAAGGAAATCAAAGCTTGGATGACTTGTAATTTCCTGCTATTAAATTCAGATAAGACTGAAGTCATTCTTGTTGGTCCAAAAAACCTTAGAAATTCCTTTCCTAATCAAACTCTTAATTTGGATGCGGCTACTCTTACTTTGAATAGTTCTGTGAGGAACCTTGGAGTTATTTTTGATCAAGATCTGTTTTTTTAATTCACATATTAAATTTCTATCATTTGTATAATATTGCCAAGATTAGAAGCATCTTGTCTCTGAGTGATGCCGAGAAATTGATCCACGCTTTTGTTAGCTCTAGATTAGATTATTGTAACTTGTTATTATCAGGTTGTCCTAAAATATCTTTAAGAAGTCTTCAGTTGACCCAAAATGCTGCTGCAAGAGTTTTAACAGGTACTAGAAAGAGAGATCATATCTCTCCGGTTCTGGCCTCCCTTCATTGGTTTCCCATAGAGTTTAGAATTAAGTTTAAAATCCTTCTTCTCACTTACAAAGCTCTCAATAATCAGGCCCCCTCTTATATAAAAGATCTGATATTACCCTATCATCCTAACAGAGCACTACGCTCCCAAAATGCTGGATTACTTGTAATACCTAGAATCTCCAAAAGTACAATGGGAGGCAGAGCCTTCTGCTATCAAGCTCCTTTCCTGTGGAACGAGTTACCAATTTGGGTTCGGGAGTCAGACTCGATCTCTGTTTTTAAGAATAGGGTAAAATCCTTCCTCTTCAATATAGCCTACGATTAGGGAATGATCTTGTGTCTCTTAACCCTCCCTTTGTTTTGCTGTTATTAGATTTAGACTGCCGGGTGACCTCCAATAATGTACTCGGCTTTTCTCTGTTAATGTTTGCTCTCCTATGTCTGTTCTTTTCATCTTCTCTATCCCCTCACCCCCCAGCCAGTCGCAGCAGATGATTGCCCCTCCCTGAGCCTGGTTCTGCTAGAGGTTTCTTCCTGTTAAAAGGGAGTTTTTCCTCTCCACCGTCGCCTAGTGCTTGCTCACGGGGGATCGCTTGATTGCTGGGGTCTTTCTGCAATTGTGGGGTTTCCCCTACATTTGAAAGTGCTATGAGATGACTTTTGTTATGATATGGTGCTATATAAATAAAGTTGAATTGAATTGAATTGAATTGTTTTCCTCTTGCCTAGATGAAAGACAGAAATGGGTGGTGGATAATTAAAGCAAGTTTAAAACATATTTGAGAAATGAATGAATGAATCTTTATTTTGGATAGATTTGTCATGCTGCGGTCCTCGCAGACCGCAAATATGACACCATAGGCTACTGATGAGCTTGCATATGTAACTGGGTCATATTTATGGATCTTTGTTGATTTGATTTGCGTTTAAATATTTTGATTTGAACTTGACTCAACAGGAAGTGACTTCAGGGTGTGGGCGGGATATGCCAGGTAGAGGATTTTGAATATCTGGGTTTTTTTTCGGTTGGGAAAACGGTTCAGGAGACCGGATTTGAAAAGCAAGCAAGACGAGGAATAATCTTCATAAAGAAACGTTGTAAGTTCACCAATGCAGTTAAAATATATTGTTACTCTTAACGAACACGGTGAATTATGCCGAGGAGGATGTAATAAAGTCGGCCTAGTAACAGATAAGACGTAGATTGACCTACAGATTTGCTGCCTGACTAGCATGGTATACCGTGGCTGAACATAGTGCCTATCCAAGAGGATATAGTTTAAAATATCAGGCTATGTACGATGTAAGCATGAGTGTAAATGTAAAAGTGTGTTGTTTGCTACTCTGGTCACAATGTTATGATGTGTTTTTTTGTTTTACACGGTGACGAGTACTGAAACATTTTATACTGTCAATCAAACCAGGGAGACTCGGGTGTCCTGTGAAGATCAGTCAGTGATCACGCGCTGGTGTGGCGTCGTGTGTATGTTGTAAGTGAAAAGCTTTTCTTGTTAAGTTTTGAGCATAGTTGGAGTGTGAACTTAAGGTTTGTGGTGTACTAAAGCTATTATGTGCCTTTCTCATTTCCAGTATCACCACTACCGTTTGTACGGACTTATTTGGGGTCATTAGTTTACTGAGCATTTTATCAGATTGTATTTTTCTTTGTTAGTAATCCACCATTTTGTTTAAGATCCGCCTCCTGTGTGTTTGAGGCAGTACAAACTGTAACACAAACGTGAGAGTTATATACAAAGAGACAATTTGTACATTTCATTTTATTTTATTTACATTTAAAAATTATTGTAAATCTTTTCATTCCGAAGCGTGCTGCTCTTTATTTTCTATATATCAGATAAAACCCATAAAATACATTTGTTGTTCAGTGTGTATTATTTCCTGGCAACAAATTTTGGTACCAGGAGTGGGGTCAATTATCTGATAGTTTAGAGTGGGTTGGTGTACAGTAAATGGTAGTGGTGATACGAAGCAGACAAGAGCGGCTGGACGGTTGGAGCCTGACGGGGTGCAGACGGAGAGACCGGCCGGAGTGATCGTGGACCTTGGATCAGCGGAGAGGACTCGGGGCCAAGAGACTGCAATTCCCGGGGTTCCATCAGACTGGACAGTTCAACACAATATCCTCGACTACTTGTAAGAGAGACTTTTGAACATGGAAGAGGGCGCAGTGGGGGGCGTTGAAAACAGAGGCGTTGAGGACTCCTCTGCGAGCAGAAATGCTGAGGTATCACCTGAAAACAGAGACCTTTTAGAACAGGTTTCTGAACTGAAACGTAAACAAACTGAAGCCTTGACAGCCATCGCGGCTTTGAGTGAGGAACCACAGAGATCCTATGTTTATGCACCTAGAGAACGGCAAATCCCCCCTTTCAGTGGTGATTATGATAAGGATGGTCGTTCTGTTGAGGATTTTATTGAGGAGGTTGAGCGTGTAGTGCATTCTAGATACCAATCAAACAGTGACCGGTATGACTTCATAATGTCACTTCTAAAGGGTGCAGCTCTAGAGGAGATGCGATTTCGTAGTGGGGGGAAATCACTACCCGTTGCTGACCTGTTCAAGTACCTCAGAGAAGCCTTTAGAGATAAAAGATGCACCGCTCAGCTCTTACATGACCTATACAGTCGAAAACAAAAAGATGGTGAAGATATCCTTGGCTACTCACATGCCTTGTGTCAGATTTTGAGAACGATCTCAAAGCACGACGCAAATGCCTTAGCTAATGAGTGTCATATCCGGCTCTAGGGAGCCGGGCAATCAGAGCCAGGGACAAGCCAGTGAGTCGTGATGGTTTATTTTGGGTAAGGGATAAGGGATGAGGAGAGCACAGATACCCATGCAGAGGTACACTCACAGGTTGCACAGCGCAGAGGTAAGCAGCTCGTACCGGACGTGGGGGTAACAAGACGTACATACTCACAGCGGGATACAAACACAGGAATGCTGCAAGAGGAGTATAAGCTGACACCAGACGAAGGGGCTTCAGCTTAGCAATGTGTTTATGTCGCAGCCCCGAGTCATCGAGACTGCTCCTATTTATCCTCATTGGCAGCGCCCCAGCTGATGAGGACTAATTGGCCCCAGCCGTCTGTAATGCTGCCAGCTGGGAGCCTGCTGAGACGCTGCTCAACGGGAAAACATGGGCTGAGTGCCGAGATGGCATCCCAACCCATGGTGACAGAGCCCCCCCCTCAAGTTCGGGCTCCTGAACGACCAGGAACATCCCAGCCCCCCCCCCCCCCCACCTAGGGTGGGGGGAAGGGAGGCAGGACCGGAGGGGAAGAAGCCAAGGGAAGGACAACACCAATGGGGCAATGTAGGGTAGCGGGAGAAAAAAAAAAACCCAAATACAACACTGACAAAACAGGGAAGAATCAACCCAGGTTCGAATGGGGAGAAGAACTGGGTCAGCACGCCGGTTACACACTACTCAGAGAGTACCAACAATGCGTGACCCAGAGCAAGGAAAAAAACCACCAAAAAGGTACAGGGTAAAAATGCTGAGTAAGGTTAAATAAAGGGGAACACAATACACAGCACCACTAAGTACATACAGTCACCAAGAAAAGTGAAGGTGACTGTAACAAATTGACAACTACAGAGCATGGTGTTACGGAAAACAAGACACATAACTAACTCTATACTGAACCAACAGGGCATAAAAAAGAAATACTGAGTGCAGGCAAAGAAAAACCCCCACACACGAATATATAAATACCCACAGCCACCTAAAGAAATGAAAGTGACTGGAATAAATGGATAACTGCAGAGCATGGTCTGAAAGGAAACAAAACATAACTCTACAATGCAAAAACGGGACTAAAAACATGGTACAAAAAATAAGATGCTGAGCATGAGCGATGGAAAACAGCACTATAAAAACGAATCCACCAACAGGACAAAATATTACACCCGAGTGACCTTCACAAAGATAAAAGAAAAAGTGACACCCGAGGAACATGGCAGGCAGAGTCCACAAATAGCCGAGATGGCTCCGGAGATCTCCCCGCCCATCGTCCCGTTGGCGAATCAGGGAAAGAGAAGTGTTCGGACGGCGAACTCCGGACCCAGATCCCAGGAATCCAGTCCACCGGCAGCCGAACCAGGCTGCCCAGAGGGAAACAGACCAGTGGGGGGAACCAGATCACCGAACCGAAAGTTCTGTGGGTCGGGTCGTCGACCCGCATCACTCAACCACCAGGACCGTTGAGACGGGCGAAGGATCAGAGCGGATCCCGGTGGAAGAGGCTTTGGGGAGAGCCGATGACGAGGGCGGCGGGCGTCAGGCCGCAGGGAAACGGCCACCTCCTCACCGGACCTGGACAATACTGGGGCAGCACCCACGTCGGATCCCGATCGGGCCTCAGGCGAACCCACGTTGGACCCCGATCGGGTCTCGGGCGAACCCACGTTGGACACTGCACCAGAACCGACCTCCAACGTTGAACCCGGACCCTCCAGCACTACGAGGAACAGCAACTCCTCACCGGTGACCCTGGAAGAAGGCTCAGAAGAGAAAACAGAACCGGGATCAGGATCACCGGCAGCGCCAGAACCCGGCGAGACGAGCTCAGACGCAGCGGGCGGCTGCACCCGGCTCGTCTCCCCTGGAGATAGGCTGAAGTGCTCAAAGATAAAAAGAGAGAAAAGAAAGGAGAGCACTCGCCTGATCTCGGGTTCTGACGCCGTCCAGGACTGCGAAGATCCAGGATCCGTCGTCAGGTCGTTGTCAGGCTCCCATCTAGCCGCGTCGGGCCCCGCAGCCAGCACGATGGTCAGCGCAGCTTGAGATTCCTCCGGCTCCGGTGACCCCGCCGACGATCCACTCGACGTGAAGCCAGAAGAATCTCGTCCCGCTGGACCGAACCGCTCCTCCGTGGAGACCCGGGGACGCTCAATCGTCGGCGTAGACTCCACGCAGCAGTCAGTCCCCCTCCTCCGTCCGCAATGTAGCTGCGGAACCACAGGCCCTCTCCATATCCCACCACGTTGACCCGGAGCCGGGGACCACTCGGCGGAGAGAGACACAGAGGATGCGGGATTAGGAATACAGGTTACAGCAGGTGGGGAGAGTTCAGGGAGCTGCGAACCCTGAACTTCTCCTCCAGGGATGTGACAGAGCAAATCATTAAGCAGGTGTGAAAAAACACTGACTTGCCTGCCCCCTGGAGGTTGAGTATCGCCTGCTGTAGTGGATTCTGCTTCTTCCTCTCCCCGCCCGGCGATAACGGAGGACCCCCCCGGGAATTCGTCTGAGGATCGTTCGCGTTGTCTCCAGCAGAGAGCTCACCAGACCGGAATTCCAGGCACACACAACAGTCAGGAAGCGCGTCGAGGAGGAGGGGGAAACAGCCGGGGTGAGCCAGCCTGAATGTCCAGGAATGACAGCGGGGAAATGAGGCTCAGGGAACGGGGCTGTAGAATCTCCACACAGACGAGGCGAAGAGGTGACAGCTGCGTGGGAGGAACTGTCCTGACGATGGCCCAGAACTGGATCCGGACGAGGTTCGTGCAGAGGTGACTCGGCGATGTGATGGCGGCTATTCCCGGGGAACGAAGCGAGGGGGAAACCCAGGATTCGCCGCTCCAGATTGGAGATCGAGGCGAGGAAGGCGCCGAGCACGGGAAAGCTTCGTAGCCCTGAAGTCCTCTCCATCAACCTCACTGCCGCCGCCACATGCCTGAAGGTGGTGACAGGAAACACAGTGGAGCTCGCGACAGCCACTCGACCCCAGACATAACTGCTGTCAGCTGCGGCTCCTTGAAGGGAATCCCGAGTGACGTGGCGCAGGTCGGGGGAAGTCCTCTGGTTGGCGCGAACTCCCGGACTGGAATGGCGGCAGGAACGGGACTCCGAAGCGGGGAAAGACGTCGCCCACTTCGACTCCCTGCCGGGATTTCCATCCACCCCGTGGAGCTTCTCTCGCTGTGTACCTGCAGCGTCTATCCTGGCACTGTCCTCCAGATGGTACAGAGAGTGAGGGTGACAGTCCAGGAGTTCCTCAGCACGGCCCGGATGCCAGCGTCTCGCGTTGGAGGCGTCGTGCAGGGTGAAGAATGTCCCGTCGACAGCCTCCGAGATGGACCTCAGCTCGTCGCCCTGGCGCCGGAAGTGACTCCTGGGAAACGGCATGCTAGCAGCGCTGACACCCGGACAGAAAGGCACATTTCCACAGCGACTCACGGCCGCCGGCAACTCTTCTGGCTGCGACATACTGTCATATCCGGCTCTAGGGAGCCGAGCAATCAGAGCCAGGGACAAGCCAGTGAGTCGTGATGGTTTATTTTGGGTAAGGGATAAGGGATGAGGAGAGCACAGATACTCATGCAGAGGTACACTCACAGGTTGCACAGCGCAGAGGTAAGCAGCTCGTACCGGACGTGGGGGTAACAAGACGTACATACTCACAGCGGGATACAAACACAGGAATGCTGCAAGAGGAGTATAAGCTGACACCAGACGAAGGGGCTTCAGCTTAGCAATGTGTTTATGTCGCAGCCCCGAGTCATCGAGACTGCTCCTATTTATCCTCATTGGCAGCGCCCCAGCTGATGAGGACTAATTGGCCCCAGCCGTCTGTAATGCTGCCAGCTGGGAGCCTGCTGAGACGCTGCTCAACGGGAAAACATGGGCTGAGTGCCGAGACGGCATCCCAACCCATGGTGACAATGAGCAGAAAGTTCTTAGGGATCAGTTCATTGAAGGCCTTAGTGATCCACTCCTTAAGCGAGAACTGAGGAAGTTTGCAAGACAGAAACCAGACTCCACTATGATACAGGTCTGAGAAGAAGCCTATTTGTGGTCAGTGGAGGATGCTAGCCATTCCAGATCTTCTAAAAGCCGAAGTAAAGGAGACAGTGGAGATAGAGAGACCCAGTGCAGTGCCATAACGGCTCAGGAACAGCAAGTGGGAACTGTGGGTGATCTTTTCAAAGTAGTAGCAGAGCAAGGGAAGCAGATCAGTGAGCTGGCTGCTGCGGTTAAGACCCTAACTATGCAGAGAACAAATTCAAGTGAACATACCAATACCCGCCGTCGAGCTCAGTTGAAATTTACAGATGATAGAAAACCCATCTGTCTTAAATGTCAAGGGGAGGGGCATATAGCCAAGAATTGCACCCAGAAGCAAAAGGCACAGCAAAGCGGTCAGAATCAGGGAAACTAGAGGCCCCGGTTGCCGTGAGTCAAGCGATTAGGGGGAACACTTCAGACTCAGTTAAAGCACAGATTACTCAGGATCAGTTACTGGCCCGTGCAGTAGGAACATGTCCCACGGTAGAGATTAACATACGTGGTGTGGTAACCCGTTGCTTACTAGATACGGGCAGCCAGGTCAGCACCATAACTGAACAGTTTTTCCGTCAGCATTTGTGTGGGGAGGATGATGACATGGTGACTACAGCGGGGTGGTTAAGGTTGACTGCTGCTAATGGATTAGAAATCCCATATTTAGGATATCTTGAGTTAGAGATTGAGACCATGGGACTGAAAATACCTGATTGCGGTTTCCTCGTTGTGAAAGACCCACCGAATTCAGAAACTGCAGGGATTGTCGGCATGAATATCATTAGCCGCTGCCGTCAACTGGTGCATGCTGAGTTTGATACTGTCCTTGGGGGGAAACTCGATTCAGACTGGAGAAGTGCCTTTCAGCAGGTTCAGAAATGTACAGTCACTAGGCGGAGTGTGGCTAGGCTGGTAGGTAGGGATGGAGCCCACATCCCCTCAGCATCAGTAGTTACAGTCATGGCAAAAGGGTTTGCCAAGGTACAAGAGGGTAACGGCTTGAGATTACTAGAGCTGGGGAACATGACTTTGCCAAGTGGTCTGGTTGTCCTACCCACATTGGTTGAAGCTAGCAGTAATACTGTCCCAGTGCAAGTAGTGAATCTTTCATCGGAGGATGTGTGGCTAAACGCGAGGACCCGGCTTGGGGTATTTTGCCCTGTGGAGTGCTTAAGTGACGAACCCCCAGTTAAAGTAAAGTTTAACCGTATTTCAGCAAGTATCGAACATGTCTCAGTTGATCAGCCTAGTGCCCTTGATGCCAGCACCTCGTCTGTCTTGGACAAATTAGACATTGGAGGGAGTAAAGAGCAACAGGATCAATTGAAAACTGTGCTGGCCAAGTATGTTAATGTTTTTGCTGTCGATGATGATGACTTGGGGTACACAGACAGAGTCAAACATGACATAAACCTAGTGGATGATGTACCTGTGAGCCTACCCTATCGGCGAATTCCACCCAACCAATACACAGAGGTTAAAGAGCACATATCCAAGCTGTTGAAAAAGGGGATAATCAAGGAGTGTTGTAGCTCTTACGCATCTCCTGTGGTGGTAGTGAGAAAAACTGATGGTAGTATACGGCTATGTGTGGATTTCCGTAAGCTTAACCAGAAGACACGAAAAGATGCTTTTCCACTGCCGCGAATTGATGAGAGTTTCGATGCTTTGCAGGGAGCAGAGTTTTTCTCAACAATTGACTTAGCAAGTGGGTACCACCAGGTGGCAGTAAAAGAGCATGACCAACATAAAACAGCCTTCACAACCCCTTTTGGTCTCTTTGAGTACTTGCGCATGCCCATGGGTGTCTGTAATGGTTCAGCAACGTTTCAAAGATTGATGCAAACTGCGATGAATGATTTGATTTTCCAAATAATGCTGGTGTTTTTGGATGACATTTTGCTGTTTTCCAAGACATTCACGGAGCACCTAGAAAGAGTTGACATAGTCTTGAAACGACTACAAGATACCGGTCTTAAAGTCAAACTAGAGAAATGTCACTTTCTGCAGCAGAAGGTTAAGTTTTTAGGTCACCAGGTTTCAGCAGATGGAATTGAAACAGACCCAGGTAAAATAGAGGCAGTGAAGCAATGGCCAGTGCCTACCACACTGAAAGAGTTGCGCTCGTTCCTAGGCTTTTGCGGTTATTATAGGCGATTTGTTGAGCACTTTTCCCAGATAGCTAGCCCGCTTCACGACCTGGTGAATCTCTGTTTGAATTCAGGGCCTCCTTCCAAGGTGAATCAATGGATGTGCAGTCTATGGACGCCGCAATGCCAAAGCTCGTTTGATATTCTGAAACAGAAACTCACTAGCGCCCCAGTACTAGAGTATGCAGATTTTACTCGTCCCTTTATTGTTGAGACAGATGCCAGTAATCAAGGGTTGGGAGCAATATTATATCAAGAACAAGGGGGAAAGAAAAGAGTAATTTCATATGCAAGCCGTAGGCTCAGAAATGCAGAGAGGAATGACAGAAATTATAGCAGTATGAAATTAGAACTTCTAGCTCTGAAATGGGCAATATCAGAAAAATTCAGAGGCTACCTACTAGGTTCTAAATTCACGGTCCTTACTGATAACAATCCGTTGTGTCATCTCAACACTGCTAGATTAGGAGCACTAGAACAGCGATGGGTGGCTCAGTTAGCAGTGTTTGATTTTGATGTTCAGTATCGGCCTGGCCGGTCTAACCGGGCTGCTGATGCATTATCTAGGCACCCGTTTGCAGGGGAGCAGGAACCAATGTCGGACGACATGGATTATGATGGGTGTGTGGCTATCTGCAATGTGATACATAAAGGGACAACACTTGGCACTGAGCTAACCAGTGCTGGTCTTGAGAGTTGCAGGATTAGGCAAATGCGGGCGAACGAAAAGGGAGATGGTTCCGGTTCTGGAGCCCAGGGTAATACTCCTACCTTACCTGGCTACTCAAAAGAGGAATTAAGGGAATTTCAGGGGCAGGATCCAGTACTGGGAGTTTTTAGAAGGTTTTGGGACGGCAAAAGTAAACCTAACTTTCAGGAGAGGAAAGACCTTGAAAAACCAGTGCTCTCTTTATTGAAACATTGGCCACATATTAGGGAGAAGGAGGGACTGCTTTATCGGGTGGTTGAGGATGTGAGGTATGGGGAACGTTTTCAACTACTAGTGCCAGGCTGTTTAAAGTCTCAGGTGTTAGAGAGTGGGCATGACTCGATGGGGCACCAAGGCATTGAGTGTACTCTGGAATTGCTACGACAAAGATGTTTTTGGGTAGGGATTCATGAGGATGTCAAACAGTGGATAAAGAAATGTGAACGCTGTGTGTTAACAAAAATGCCAAATCCCAAGATTCACCCCCCCATGAAATCATTTCTAGCTAGTAGGCCCTTAGAGGTAGTCGCAGTTGATTTTACTCTTCTAGAACCCTCTAGCGATGGTAGAGAAAATGTTCTCGTGATCACCGATGTGTTTACAAAGTTTACGCAGGCTTTCCCAACACGTGATCAAAAAGCTGACACAACAGCCAAGGTTCTGCTGTGAGAGTGGTTTCTCAAGTATGGTGTCCCTGAGCGTTTGCATTCGGACCAGGGCCGGAATTTTGAAAGCGAGGTGATCTCAGAACTCTGCAAGTTGTATGGTGTAAAAAAAAGTCGTACAACCCCCCATCATCCTACTGGGAATGCCCAATGTGAACGTTTTAATAGGACGTTGCATGAACTCTTGCGCACCCTCCCGCCTGAGAAAAAACGCAGATGGCCAGAGTCTTTGCCAGAGTTAGTCTATGCGTACAATGTTACCCCGCATTCAACAACAGGCTACTCCCCTTACTACCTTCTGTTTGGTGTGGACCCACACCTTCCTGTTGATGCCCTTTTAGGACAGGAGTCCACTGCAGAGCCCAGTCACGACTGGCTGGCGATCCACCAAAGGCGTCTGAATGATGCTCATGCCAGGGCCAAAGAGTACTGTGAACAGAAAGCTGCTGAACGCATTTCAATGCATAACGAGAAGGTGTACTGTCCCCCTATTGAGCTAGGTCAGATTGTGTATGTCAGAAACCGGCCCCCAGGCAGAAACAAAATTCAAGATGCTTGGAAACCCATTCCCCACCGTGTGGTGCAGATTCAAGGAACTACATACACTGTAGAAACTGTAGAAGGAGGACCGACAAAAAGAGTTAACAGAGTTGACATCAGACCATGTGTGTCCCCACCCGTCTTCAGGTCACGACCGAGTAGCCAGTGTCTTAGAAAGTCCCCAGAGTCCCCGCCGGAGGACAGTCTAAATTCAGAGGACCCTACCGATGGTTTAGTTTTGGAAGAAGTGAGGGCTCTTAGTCCCATCCGTAACCCAGCTCACACTGATGGTCAGGTCAGGATCCCTAGCAGTGAGAATAGTGCGGAAGGTAGCATCAATGGTGAGTCAGAGCAGGATGATGAATTTCCTGAACCAGAATCTGAGGTAGACTCACAAGAAACACGGTCTGATACAGAAGATGAAGCCATGCCTGAACCTGTTCCCTTTCCCCGCAGGAGTCAAAGGTCAACAGCAGGCCAGCACTCAAACCCGTACCATGAGCCAAAGTCAGTTTTGGATCCCAGTTCTTCAGCTATAATCGCTCAGATTTTTGCAAACTTAGGCACGGTCTTGTTTAGAGAAGCTGTGAGGGAAATCAAAAACTTATTTGTAGTCACCGAGGCCGTTGACTTGTAAGCAGGGGAGAATGTAACCGGGTCATATTTATGGATCTTTGTTGATTTGATTTGCATTTAAATATTTTGATTTGAACTTGACTCAACAGGAAGTGACTTCAGGGTGTGGGCGGGATATGCCAGGTAGAGGATTTTGAATATCTGGGTTTTTTTCGGTTGGGAAAACGGTTCAGGAGACCGGATTTGAAAAGCAAGCAAGACGAGGAATAATCTTCATAAAGAAACGTTGTAAGTTCACCAATGCAGTTAAAATATATTGTTACTCTTAACGAACACGGTGAATTATGCCGAGGAGGATGTAATAAAGTCGGCCTAGTAACAGATAAGACGTAGATTGACCTACAGATTTGCTGCCTGACTAGCATGGTATACCGTGGCTGAACATAGTGCCTATCCAAGAGGATATAGTTTAAAATATCAGGCTATGTACGATGTAAGCATGAGTGTAAATGTAAAAGTGTGTTGTTTGCTACTCTGGTCACAATGTTATGATGTGTTTTTTTGTTTTACACGGTGACGAGTACTGAAACATTTTATACTGTCAATCAAACCCGGGAGACTCGGGTGTCCTGTGAAGATCAGTCAGTGATCACGCGCTGGTGTGGCGTCGTGTGTATGTTGTAAGTGAAAAGCTTTTCTTGTTAAGTTTTGAGCGTAGTTGGAGTGTGAACTTAAGGTTTGTGGTGTACTAAAGCTATTATGTGCCTTTCTCATTTCCAGTATCACCACTACCGTTTGTACGGACTTATTTGGGGTCATTAGTTTACTGAGCATTTTATCAGATTGTATTTTTCTTTGTTAGTAATCCACCATTTTGTTTAAGATCCGCCTCCTGTGTGTTTGAGGCAGTACAAACTGTAACACAAACGTGAGAGTTATATACAAAGAGACAATTTGTACATTTCATTTTATTTTATTTACATTTAAAAATTATTGTAAATCTTTTCATTCCGAAGCGTGCTGCTCTTTATTTTCTATATATCAGATAAAACCCATAAAATACATTTGTTGTTCAGTGTGTATTATTTCCCGGCAACACATAATTTATTAAAGGAACACAAATCAAAATAAGGAACCACGGGGGACAAAAACACAACTAAGGTTATAACTAGACACGGGCTACAGAGTCCCAGGGAAAACACTTACTGTGAAGAATAAAGACGATGAATATCAGACGAGAATTGTCAGACGATGTCAGACGAGGTCGCAGCCCGGAGTAACCAAAGCTGCTCCCTTAAATAGGGCCAGGGATGAAACAGCTGATGAGGCAGTCATCAACTCCATTGATTTCAGCTGTCACAGCCAGCTCCGCTATGACAGCCGGAAGCCCCGCAGAGACGCTGTCAGAATAAGAGCCCTGTGGGACCATAAGGAATACTATCGAATGGGAGGAAAAACACTGCATGACCCGAGCACAGACGAGATCGGCGCTCAGGCCATGACAGTACTCCCCCCTGAACGATGCACTCTGGGCGTAAGTAATAGTAACATCCAAGCCTCCCCCCCCCCCACCCAGAAGGATACGAAATCTCACCCAGGGCGGACGGATGGAGGAAAAAGGCTCGGCGGGCAAGAATCAAAGAAAAGACACAAAAAACAACGACCAGGGCCCAAAACAGAACAAATACAGGCATAGTGCACAACAGAGCAAGGAAAAAAAAATACACTCCAACATGAACAGGCAAAGGACAACCGGGACAATAAATGCAAATAACAGGAGTACAAGGCCTATAAACCAAGATACACAGGCCCATAAGAAACAAAGTGGCAACCACATATCATCCCTCAGACAGAGGAGGGGAGAAAAAAAAAAACAAATAACGGTGAATACACACAGATCAACACAGATAACCTGTTATAGGCAACAAAAGAACACCTCCCAGACAACGGAGGGAACAACCAAAAGGAGGGAGAGGGAAAAAAAAGAAAAACACACGCTAAGGAGCGGCGAAATACAAAGTCCACTAACAAACACCAGCGCATCCCAAAAATTACAGAAGAGGAGAGGAAAAAAAACACAGTGATGGCAGCAGGCAAAACACAATTGCATAGAAGCAAACAGTTCAGGGGGTCGTCCTGCGTCCAGCGTCCAAATTGCTAATAGGGGAAAAAGGGTGAGTTTGGGCGGCCTACCCCAGTCCCAGGCCCAGAGAAACAGTACTTCTGGCGGTTGGACCAGGCGCCTGAATCGAAAGGCCAAACTGTCGGGCGGCCGACCCAGAACGCCAAATGGGCGAAGCAATGTCCCAGGCAGCCGACCCACGTCATTCCGCCACCAGAACCACAGGGGAGCCCTCGGAGACGGCCTCCCTATGGAGAGGGATGGTGAGGGAGAGCCGAGCCAAAAACGGGAAGTCCCAGCAGCCCCCGATGGACGGAAACAAGGAATGGGGAGGACCCGAGGGTCCAGTCCAGCTGTGATCAGTGGGGAATCTGCAGCTCCACCTCCGAACCTCACTGGATTAGGCGCTGTCCTCCTATCGGATCCCACGTGAGCCCGAGCTGCACCCATGATGGACCCCGACTGGGTCACGGCTGCACCCCCAATGGACCCCGACCGGGCCGCGGCTGGACCCATGATGGACCCCGACCGGGTTGGAACAGCAACAGGAATAACCTCCAAACCCGAACCCGGAACCTCCAGCACAGCGACCGGAATCGTCTCTGCACCGGTGACCCTGGGAGAAGGCTCAGGAGGAGAAAAAGAACCGGCATCAGGATCACCGGCAGCGAAAGATCCCAGCGAGACAAGCTCAGATGCAGCGGACAGCTGCGCCCGGCTCCTCTCCCCGAGAGACAGGCAAAAACGCTCCAGAATTGAGAGAAGACAGACAAAACAGAGCACTTGCCTGATCTCGGGTTCTGTCGCTATCCAGGACTTCGACGATCCGGGTTCCGATGGAAGAAGGTCGTCCCCTGGTTCTCGCTCGGCTACGGTGGGCTCCGCAGCTGGCATGATGGTGTCCACAGTCTGGGGATTCCCTGACGCTGATGTCCACGCCGAGGGCCCGCATGGCGAGATGGCGGGGAATAAATGACCTGCTGGATCGGACTGTCCCTCCGTGGAGCCCCGGGGACGTTTGCTCGTTGGCGCAGGCTCCAATCTGCAGTCCGCCCTCCTCCTCTGCCCATGTCGTGGCTGCAGGGCTAGAACCAGGCTCTCCAGGCCCGCAGGCTCCCTCCTCGTCTGGCGACGTAGACCTGGCGCCACGGAACGCTCAGGGGAAGGAGACACAAAGGTAGCAGGTTCACAATTAATGTCTGCAGCAGGTAGAGGGAGCTCGGGGGACTGTGAACCCCGAGCTCCACCCCCAGGAATCAAACAAGGCGCTTCACCCAGTGAAGGAAAAGAATGAAGGGACACTTGCTTGATCCGCTGAGGGCCGATGGAACCTGCGGCAATGAACTTGGTTCTCCCCTTCCCCCGCTGGATGGAGACGGAGGACCCCCCGGGAAGACGAAGAGGAGCCTCTCGCACCGGATCAGGGACGGGGGCAGCCTGAGACGGACTCGTGGAGATCACAGCAGCTGAGGGGAGCGTCGAAGAGGAGGGAGAAACAGCCGAGGCGAACCGGGAACGAGCAGCTGACGGAACAGCGGGGACAGATGACCCAGGGGCGGAGGTGGCTGTTTTACCTCTCCGATGAGACACGGAGGCTGCAGCTGGCTGGGAGACAGAGTTCGTGCGGCTACCCAGAACTGGATCTGGACGGGGTTCTCACTGAGGCTTGCAATCTGCGTGGGAATGACGTTTACCGGCAGAGGGCGAGGTGAAGGTGAGATTAGGGAAATGCCGCTCCTGCGCAGAAACAGAGGTGAGCAGGTCAGCGTATTCGGGGTAATCATACAGTTCCGGATTCCTCACCACCAGCCTGACCGCCGCCGTCACATGCTTCATAATCTGCGTAGGATGGAAGGCGGAGCGAGCTGCAGCCACTCGGTCCCGGATGGAAGCCGCTATCAGCTGTAAATCTTTCGGGGTCATCCCGACTGACGTCTCACTCCGTTGGGGAAAGCCCCTAGGTGGTGCAAACTCCTGGACTAGATCTGGAGCAGGAATGGAATCCCGAAGTGAGGAGCGAGGATGCCTCCTCTTCGGCTTCCTGCCGGAGTTTTCCTCCAGCCCATGGAGCTTCTTCCTGAGTACAGAGATGTCCACCATCCTCGCCAAGATTTCAAGGTGGTTGGAGTAGCGAGGATGGCGGTTAATGATTGCCTCAGCGAGGTCCAGGTACCAGCGTACATCGCTGGGAGCGTCATACAGGTGAGTGGTAAAAAGGACTCCATCTATCTTGTCGAGGGCCCTCACCAGCTCGTTGCCCAGGCTCTTAGTGTTGCCCTTGAGAGGCGCCATCTCCCAGCGCACTGGTACGAGAACAGGGAAAAAACTCAAGTCCAACTCAAACTCACGGTCACCGGCGTCTCAGTCTGGCTGCGACCTACTATCATGCTGCGGTCCTCGCGGACCGCAAATAAGACACCATAGGCCACCGATGAGCTTGCATAATTTATTAAAGGAACACAAATGACAAAATAAGGAGCCACGGGGGGGGGGGGTGCAAAAACACAACTAAGGTTATAACTAGACACGGTCTACAGAGTCTGCGGCTCGCCAGCGATTCTGGAAAGTCAGCGTAACGCCCACTCTTATGACGCTACGCCTAGACCAATCAGTGGCCTGCAGTGTTTTTACATAACCGGGACGGTACCCTTGGAACCACAATCGAGCAGTTCTGAAAAAAATAGGAACAGTTCCAAAAAAAAAGAACTGAAAGCAGTTACGGTCCCTAACGGAAAAGCGGACAAACCGTCCCGTCCTGTACCGAACCATACCGTACTGACCCAAGTGGAAAAGCACCTTTAGTTGCTTCCTTAGTGCCCCGGAGGGACACTCCTTGACAAAAAGTAATAAAAATGCAACCATGTAAACATAAAATGATTAAAATAGTAAGAAATGAAATAAAAGCAGATATAAATACAGTAAAGTTTAAAAATATTAGTAATAATTAAGAACAAAATAAAAAGAACAGAGCATTGCTATTGGCTGTTCTTGGGATCAGGACATGGAGCTGTGCTCATGTCCTCGCTCTTAGTTTTTTTCAACCTTTATTTTCATTATTTTCATTGCAATTCCTGTCTTTTTCATTATTCCTGTGTTTGCTTTGACAGCATCCTTTGTTTATTTCCGTTGTAGCGCCGCTCACCCTTGTTTGGTCTTAATTATAGCTCACAGCTCTTTTGTATTTGATAATTATTTTCTTTCCTATTTATTGCCACTGTTTTTCCACCTTCATTGTGTGATCCTTGTCCTGCCTAACGTGTAGTGCTCTTGCACGTTTTTCTCCTCACCACTGCCTTGGCATTCCTCAACAGTGGGTGTTAGTCGTCATGGTGTCCTTTGTGTTTTCAGCCCACGAGCTGCTTTAATTTATTAATAAACTATAAGAAACAACCACCCTGCAAATGAGTCCATTCATATGCCCCGGAGGGGCGAAAATGACAGTAGGACTCCACCAAGAAAGGACCCGGCAGGCGGAAGGAGGTTCAGCTTGAGCATGAGGTGGGAGCTTTGCTCCGCTGCCATCCAAATTGACCAGCTGCTGGATGTGGCTCACATTGCTCCTACCATGAAAGACTCGCTGGGCTACCTGGAGGGTGCTGCAGCAGTCATCCGCCACCAGCCGTGATTGGGAGAGTTTTCTGAGGGAGCGGAGCTACTCTCCTCCATTGCTGAGCTGCAGCTCTCACTCCGCGGGCTGGGGAGGAGCTCACTGAGGAAGCTGAAGTCTGTGCTGACAAGACAGCATCCCTGACTTCGACATCACCCTCTTCTCCTCACTCTCCTGCTCCAACGCCAGCCTCACCAGCCCCGCAGCTACTTCACAGTCTGGGGAGGAGTTTGTCAGGAGCACCAAAGCTTGTGCTGACAAGGAAGCATCCCCTGACTCCAGCACCTCTTTCTTCACGCTGTGCTCAGTCACCCACACCTCCTTGCTCCACTCAAGCACCTGACACTCCCCACCAGACAATCTCCAGAGCCACCCGGAAGAAGTCATCTGGTTCTTCAGCGGCAGCAGAGTGGGAACTCAGGCAAGTACCCTTTCATTTTTTAACACCAGTCAACCTAAGCAGGGCTGCTCGCAGAGATAGCAAAAAGACGTAACAAACTAATAGTTTTTTTTTTTTTGTTTTGTTTTTTTTTTTTGAATGCAAAAGATGCAATAGACTTACACAATGGTCCTCTCCGGCATACAACTAGGAACATACCGGTCGCTATGGAGGGTGAGAATATGTATGGGCACATAATCATACCATGTAGGATAACTAAATAGACGGTTATGCTGTTTCATCCCACCTAGCAACAATGCTCTGCACTGTGTGTGTTTATATATTTACATATTTATTCCATCTAGCTACAATGCTCTGCACTGGGTGTGTTTATATTTATATATCTATATATTTATTCCATCTAGCTACAATGCTCCGCACTGTGTTTTTATATATCTACATATTATTCCATCTAGCTACATTGCTCCGCACTGTGTGTGTTTATATACTTGCATATTTATTCCACCTAGCTGCAATGCTCCATACTGTGGGTGTTTATATATTTACATATTTATTCCATCTAGCTACAATGCTCTGCACTGTGTGTTCATATATTCATATATTTATTCCATCCAGCTACAATGCTCTGCACTGTGTGTCTGTGTGTGTGTGTGTGTATATATATATTTTATAGTAATATGTACATATGTATATTAGCTGCTCTTGCTTGCTTGTTTTTTCTTGCCTTCTGATTGTTGCTCTGAGTGTTGCTATCCCTGTGCTGTTGCAATCCTGGAATTTCCCCGTTGTGGGACTAATAAAGGCTTATCTTATCTTATCTTATCTTATCAATGATGGGTCTCCCCTGGTTCCTGGTGAGTGTCACGCCGCGCCGTTCATCAGCGGCGCCACCTGCTCACACACCTGATCCTCATCAGCGGCGAAGGAGAAAAGCCGCCTCGCCCGGAGGCTCGGCCTGAAGCCGTCAGACTTCGTTCCTCACCGTTGTGAGTCATCTACTATCTTCAGCGCAATTATTTGGGTAAGAAGCCTTACCTTCTCTCTCCAGTCTGCTCCCCTGTGCACAGGTGGATTTCCCGGCGGCGGCGGACGTCTTCTCTCCAACGCCCATTCCTCGCTGTTGCACCGAGCTCTCCAGGTGGCTGTCTCCCGGGTTTCGTCCCTTGCTGTGCCAGCTGACCTGTCATCCAAGTAAGTCCTTCTCTTGCCATAATCCCTCCTGTGTTGGTGTATGCCTGTCACCCTCTCCCTGTGTCTTCTCCATAGGGTTGCCCGGCTGTACGGTCACCTGCCTCTGTGTCTGAAGCGGACACCGCCACCAACACATTTACACCCCGCAGACACGCACTCATTCACGCCCGTTGTTAATAAACTATTTGAACTACTCTGAGCCTGTGTGTGTGCGTCTCCTGAGCCGTGCGTTATGTCAGTACGGCTTCAGCAGAGCGGCTCGGCAGACGGCGGGCTCGCACACCGTCTTACCACTCTCGAGGTTCGAGTAGATCAGATCGCTTATCAACAACAGGTGATCCTGAACCAATTAGTAGCAATAACAAACCGATTGGACCGTCTGGACCCCCAGCAGCCGTTCCCCCCGGCTCCCCAGGGTGGCGCAGCTCCTGCTGTTCCTGCGGCCGTTCAGCCAGCTCCAGTGGCACCGGCCCGTCTCACACCAATTCCGACCCCCGCTCGCTTTAGCGGAAAGCTCGGCGGAGCGCGGGGGTTTGTGATGCAGTGTGAGTCCGTGTTCGACCGTGTGCCCGGGGACTTTCCCTCAGATCACAGCCGAATCGGCTACATAGGTAACCTTCTGGAGGGGCGCGCTTTAACCTGGGCCTACGCTATAATGGCGAGACCCAGTTATGCCACCCTCACCTATGCCGAGTTCGTGAGGCGCTTCCTGGAGGTGTTCGACCATTCTCGCACCGAGACGGTCCAGGTCGATCGGCTTCTCGCTCTCCAGCAGGGAAGCCGGTCAGCCGCGGACTATGCTATCGACTACCGGGTAGCAGCGGAGGAATTGGGCTGGGACGAACGTTCCCTCTGTGGCCTGTTCCTCCGCAGCCTCAATGACGATCTGAGGGATGAACTGGCTGGACGGGATGTCCCCGGAACGCTAGCGGAGCTAACCTCACTAGCCATTAGCTTGGACAACAGGCTGCGCGAGCGCTCCTCAGGACGGAAGTCGTCTACTTCTCGCCCTCGGGGAGCCTCGCTGCGCCTGCCCCAAGTTCGCCCCCTGGCGACGCCGCCACCATCGCGCCCCGAGGAGTCGGAGCCGATGGTGACGGGCTGGACAAAGCTCTCCCCGGCAGAGAGACAACGCCGCCGTGAGTTGGGTCTCTGCATGTATTGCGGAGACAATCAGCACACGGTGGAGCTTTGTCCGCTGAAGCCAAACGGCGGGGTCCGCGAGTCACTGTAGGGGGCCTCACGGACGTCAATCGGCCAAATCCCCTCACCCAATTGAAGCTGCCCATCCGTTTCTGCCACAACCCCACTGGGCATCTCACCCACGCACTGGTGGATTCGGGCGCAGAAGGCAGCTTCATTTCACAAAGCCTGGCAACCCGATTGGGCATCCGCTGTCAGGCACTGAGAAACCCCATCTCCCTGGTCAATCTCTCTCGTGCCTCCCTTGGGAGAGTCTCACATCAGACCGTCCCCGTCCCGGTCATCATCTCAGGGAACCACCGGGAGGAGATGGTTTTCTACGTCCTGCCCAACTCTGTGTCGCCCGTCATCCTGGGGTATCCCTGGCTACGCCTCCACAACCCTGTCCTGGACTGGAAGTCAGCTGGGGTAGCGGCATGGAGCACGTTTTGTATGGGCACCTGCCTTCAGTCCGCTGCCTGCTCCCCGTCCGCTTCCCCCCCTGTGGCGGACGCAGCACCCCCGGACCTGTCTCTGGTGCCTCCGGAATTTCACGACCTGGGTATGGTGTTCAGCAAGGCGAAAGCTATGTCTCTTCCCCCTCATCGGCCCTATGACTGTGCCATCAACCTCCGCCAGGGGGCCCCCTTACCTTCTGGTCGGCTCTACAGCCTGTCTGCGCCAGAGAAGGAGACAATGAACACCTACCTGAAGGAATCACTGAGCGCTGGGATAATTCGCCCATCGTCGTCACCCGTGGGGGCAGGGTTCTTCTTCGTCGGGAAAAAGGACGGGTCCCTCCGCCCCTGCATAGACTACCGTGCGCTCAACGACATCACTGAGAGGGACCGTTACACCCTGCCCCTCATGGACACTGCCTTCCACTCCCTCCAGGGGGCGACCTGGTTTACCAAGCTGGATCTACGCAGCGCTTACCACCTCGTCAGGATCCGGGAGGGAGATGAATGGAAGACAGCCTTCCGTACCCCGAACGGCCACTTTGAATACCTAGTCATGCCGTTCGGGTTAACCAACGCTCCTGCCGTCTTTCAGCGCCTCATCAACGATGTCCTCCGGGATTTCATCGGCCTCTTCGTGTTCGTCTACCTGGACGACATCCTTATCTTCTCCAGGTCCAGGGACGAGCACCAGGTCCATGTGAGGCGGGTCCTCCAAAGACTGCTGGAGAATCGGTTCTACGTGAAGGCTGAGAAGTGCGAATTCTACGCTAGGACCACATCCTTCCTGGGATTTATCATCTCTCAAGACCAGGTGCTTCCAGACCCAGAGAAGGTGAAGGCGGTGGTGGAGTGGCCTACTCCCGCATCCCGGAAGCAGGTGCAACAATTTGTTGGCTTCGCCAATTTCTACCGCTGCTTTGTGCCCAACTTCAGCTCGATCGTCGGACCACTGACCCGCCTCACGTCCCCGAAGGTCCCTTTCCGGTGGACAGAGGAGGTCGCTGCTGCCTTTAAGGCGCTGAAGGCGGAATTCTCCTCCTCCCGGGTTCTTCGCCAGGTCGACCCCGCGCTGCAGTGCATAGTGGAGGTGGATGCCTCGGACACGGGAGTGGGAGCAGTTCTATCCCAGCGGTCACCGGACGATGGCGCCAAACGACCCTGTGCCTTCTTCTCCCAGCGCTTGTCCCCGGCGGAGAGGAACTACGATGTGGGGGACAGAGAGCTCCTGGCCATCAAACTCGCCTTACAGGAGTGGCGCCACTGGCTAGAGGGGGCGGACCTGCCGTTCGTGGTCCTGACGGACCACAAGAACTTAGAATATTTACGATCTGCCAAGCGCCTGAACGCCCGCCAGGCGCGCTGGTCTTTGTTCTTCGCCAGGTTCCATTTTACCATCACCTTCAGGCCAGGCTCCAAGAACGGCCTGCCTGATGCCCTCTCTAGGCAGTTTACCCCCGTGGGGGCTGAGGAGACGCCCCACACCATCCTGCCCAGGTCGTGCGTCGTGGGTGCCATCTCTTGGGACATCAAGAGCAAGATCCGGAAGGCGCAGGAGGTGGAACCTGATCCTGGCGGCGGACCGGAGGGAAGACTGTTCGTGCCATCTGCGGTCCGAGGAGAGGTCATCCACTGGCTCCACACCTCCCGGCTCACCTGTCATCCCGGCACCTCCCGGATGATCAACCTCCTCCAACGGTCCTTTTGGTGGCCAGGCCTGCGGAGGGACGCGGCCCGCTACGCCCGGGCTTGCCCTATCTGTGCCACCTGCAAGTCGGGAAACGCCCCTCCAGCGGGTCTGCTCCAGCCCCTGCCCGTTCCTGGCAGGCCCTGGTCGCACATCGCGTTGGATTTCGTCACCGGTCTCCCCGTTTCCAACTCCTTTGACTCCATCCTGACCATCGTGGACCGTTTCTCCAAGGCGGCGCACTTCGTCCCCCTGCGAGGTCTCCCTACTGCCCTGGAGACGGCGGATCTCCTTGTCCAACACGTGGTCAGGCTGCACGGGATTCCGGTGGACGTGGTCTCGGACCGGGGTCCCCAATTTTCATCCGAGGTTTGGAGGTCGTTCTGTAACGCCATCGGAGCCAAGGTGAGCCTCTCCTCCGGCCATCACCCCCAGTCCAACGGGCAGTGTGAGCGGACCAACCAGGAGCTGGAGGCTGCGCTCCGCTGTGTGACCTCATCTAAACCAACGTCCTGGAGCAACCATCTCGCCTGGGTCGAGTATGCTCATAATACCGCTCGCTCTTCTGCTACGGGGATGTCTCCATTCAAGGCGTCCCTGGGTTACGACCCCCCGCTGTTTCCAGAGCAGGAGAGTGAGGTGACCGTCCCCTCGGTTAGAGCACATCTCAGGCAGTTCCGCTCCATCTGGGCTGCCGCGCGCAAGGCGCTTTTACGCACAGCGGAGCGCAACAGGACTGTGGCGGACCGGCATAGAAGACCTGCCCCGGCGTACAGAGTTGGGCAACGTGTCTACGTTTCCACCCAGGACGTCACCCTAAAAGGTGAGAGGAGAAAGCTGGCACAGCGCTTCATGGGTCCCTATCCCATCACCCGGATCATCAACCCGGTGGCTGTGCGCGTGGCTATTCCCCCCTCCCTCCGCATCCATCCCACCTTCCACGTGTCGAAGGTGAAGCTGGCAGTCACCGACCCCCTTTGCCCCCCTCCTGCTGCGCAACCCGCGCCCCGGATGATTGATGGCCATCCGGCCTGGTCTGTCGCTTCCATCCTGGACTCTCGACGCCGGGGTCGTGGGTTGCAGTACTTGGTGGACTGGGAGGGCTATGGGCCCGAGCATCGACAGTGGGTACCCTCGTCGTTTGTGTTGGACCCATCGCTCATCGCGGACTTCCACCGAGCGCACCCGGATAAGCCATCGCCAGGAGGCGCTGCTAGAGGGGGGAGTACTGTCACGCCGCGCCGTTCATCAGCGGCGCCACCTGCTCACACACCTGATCCTCATCAGCGGCGAAGGAGAAAAGCCGCCTTGCCCGGAGGCTCGGCCTGAAGCCGTCAGACTTCGTTCCTCACCGTTGTGAGTCATCTACTATCTTCAGCGCAATTATTTGGGTAAGAAGCCTTACCTTCTCTCTCCAGTCTGCTCCCCTGTGCACAGGTGGATTTCCCGGCGGCGGCGGACGTCTTCTCTCCAACGCCCATTCCTCGCTGTTGCACCGAGCTCTCCAGGTGGCTGTCTCCCGGGTTTCGTCCCTTGCTGTGCCAGCTGACCTGTCATCCAAGTAAGTCCTTCTCTTGCCATAATCCCTCCTGTGTTGGTGTATGCCTGTCACCCTCTCCCTGTGTCTTCTCCATAGGGTTGCCCGGCTGTATGGTCACCTGCCTCTGTGTCTGAAGCGGACACCGCCACCAACACATTTACACCCCGCAGACACGCACTCATTCACGCCCGTTGTTAATAAACTATTTGAACTACTCTGAGCCTGTGTGTGTGCGTCTCCTGAGCCGTGCGTTATGTCAGTGAGGGGGCCCGGTGGCAGCCGTTTGCCGCTGCTGGACCCTCGTTACCTGCCTCTGCCATCCTCTCTGCTACTGCCTCTATACCTCCATCCTCACCTGTGTCTCCCCTCTCCTTTTGTCCAAGCACCACATCAGAGAGGGTGGATGTCAGCACGCCTGATGCCCCACCAGCAGCAGCCATCTCCATGAGAGGGTTCCCAGCAGCTGTAGCCCCCAAGCTTGGTTCTCGACCAGCTGCTGCCTCTGGAGTCCATGGGGGTTATCCAGTGCTGGCTCCACGTCACTCTCTAGCTCCAGTTCCAGCTCCTTTGTTCTGGAGCTCCTCATCAGCTGTTCTATCAGCTCCTCAGATCTCTTCATTAGCTGTTTTGCCAGCTCCTCAGATCTCCTCACTGGCTGTCACGTCGTCACCTCAGTTCGAGAACTCCTCGTCTGTCATTACGTCAGCTCCTCAGCACCAGAACTCCTTTGCTGCTGTTTCATCGGCTCCTCAGCTCCAGAATTCTTTTGCTGCTGTTTCACCAGCTCCTCTGCTCCGTAGCTCCTCCTCTGCTGTTTCTGCTGCTTCACCGTGGACCTCCTCACCTGTAGCTCACCCTGAAATCGTTGCCTCTGCAACTCAACCTGAGGTCATCAGGGCTGCAGCAGAAGAGACACCTGGGTCCTCATCGGCAGTGGAACAAAAGCTAAGGCAAGTCCTCTTCTTTGTATTTTTAACATCTGTATTGGAGAGGTCTTGTCTAGCTCTTGGTGGGTAGACCCAGCTGCAGCTGCCATCTGCTTCTGGGCTCTCCCCATTGGGCTCCACTGTTGCTGTTGGTAGTGATCCAGGTTTTGTTTCTTCCTCACCATTCGAGGTGGCTGTGTCAGGGATAGCTCTTCAGGCATCTGGGCTTGATGCTCCCTTATCTCCACTGTCTGAGCTCGACACTGCTCACCAGCCTTCGCCCTCTGAGGACACTGCTCTCCAACCTTTGCCTCCTGTGCCCAAGGGGGCTCAATCATCACCTCCTGCACCCCAGAAGGCCCAACTTTTACCATCTGTGTCCTGGGTGACAGACACCCCATCATCCATGCTCTGGGAGGTGCACATCCCATTGACTTTGCTGCAGAGTGTTAATACGCTGCCATCTGTGTCCCCAGAGGTCAATGACTTTGCTCCTACCATCAAATTGTCTCCAGATTGGCCTCCTGGGGGTACCTCTGTGGCAGTCCAGCCAACTTGGGATTTTGGTCAGCCCCCTGAACTGTATTTCACTGCCAGGTGGGCCATGAGCCCTGGTCGGCCTCCCAACCCACCGTTTTGCCTCAGTTGGTGGTCTACGGACTTGGGCAAGCCACCCGAAAAATTGTGATTTCCCAGCTGGCCCTGGACTGTGTTTGGGGGGATGTGTTTCTGGCCCTTCTATCCTTGGGCCCCCACCACCCGCCTGGGGTAGAGGGGGTCCTTTCTCTTTATTCAGGGCCATCTGGTCTCCACCCCTTAAGGGCGGGTACTGTCATGATCAGGACATGAGGCTGTGCTCATGTCCTCACTCTTAGTTTTGGTCAACCTTTATTATGCCTCACTGAAAACTTTGTTTTCAAAATAAACAGAAATGTAAGTCACCTATACCGTCAATGGAGCCGGGAAAACAGGTATTGTAATAACTCTGCTGGGCCACTAGAGGCGGCAGTGTGACTTTTTTACAGCACACGGATGACTTCCTGTCACTTAGGGCTGGGCAATATACTGAATATATTTGATGTATCGGTACATTTGGCCACCCACGATACATAAATCATTATCTCTCAGATACTCCAATATTTATTACATTAAAATGAGCTGCTGCTGCGAGAGAGGTTTGTCTGCAGCTTGGCCTCTGAAGTCTGAAAGCAGAAGCTCTCTAGCTCAAAGCGGCTGCCCCACCCCCCTGCATGCTCACAGAATAATCTAAACTGCAGCAAGCAGAGATGAAAAGGAAGATAATAGAATAAACATAGGCTCACCTCAAGCACAGTAAATGGGAAGGGGGGGTGAACATTTAAAGTCAGAACGCTGCACATTCATTTGCTAAGTGAAGAACTTAGCAAACAAACTTTCAAAATGAAAACACTAAGGCACTTTTCCATGGGCCCCGGTCAGCCTCGGTCTTAGAACACGATTCGGCTCGGCGCGGCGCCATTGTCCCTTGATTCCTTTTCGGGCCGCAGGACTGTTGACTGTGGGTGGGATTTCTTAACACACAGGCGGGGCAACACTCTCGTGACGTGTAGCGCGCGCGACCATATCCTCCACAACAAACAAAATGACTGATTACGAGATGAGGATTATCATTTTTCTCGCTCTGTGGCTTTTTACGATAATGAAGGCCAGACAATTAATCCAGATAAAACGACGTGCACTGAGACGATGTGCGTTGCTACAAACGTTGGAGGCAGGGTCCATGAGGCTCTCGTCTGCCGTATTGGAATATGAAGCAGCAACTCTGAGGTTAAATGCTCAACAACTGATCGAGCGTGTCATGGTAAGCTAATGCATGCTAAATTTTTCACATCTAATTTTTTATTAACGTCATTATTAAGTACAGCATTTTTCAGGTTAGTGGTTTGAATTGCCTTACATTATATGTATGCTGTGTGTGTGTGTTTCAGTTGGTTGCTTCTTTACGCAATAATTGCTGCAGACCCTCGGTGTGGGCATTTCCCCGTGCTTCGCAGTGGTGGGAGGCTATAGTTCCCGGCTTCTCAAACACGGAGTGGTTGCAGAACTTCAGGATGTCCGAGGAGACTTTTACCTACCTATGGCACAAATTGCGTGCACGCATGGAGCGTAAAGATACAACATTCCGCCTATGTGTGCCTGTGAAGAAGAGAGTGACCATTGCACTGTGGAAGCTTGCTACTGGGTCAGAGTACCGGACTATTGGCCATCTGTTTGGTGTTAGCATCACAACGGTGTGCAGGTGTGTGCAGGATTTTTGTGCAGCAGCAGAGTCGTTGCTGGTTCCAGAACAAATCCATTTTCCTGATGAAGGGAGGTTCAGTGAAATGTCAGCCTACATGGAGAATCGGTGGGGACTTCCATTGTGTGTGGGTGCTATCGATGGCTCACACATACCCATCATAGCACCCAAAGAATGTCACATCGACTACTTTAATCGTAAAGGGTGGCACTCCATAATACTTCAGGGTGTTGTTGATGGAAAGGGCTTGTTCTGGAATGTGTTTGCAGGGCTGCCAGGGAGCATGCATGATGCTAGGGTCCTGAGACTGTCTACACTGTGGGATTTAGCCAGTCGGGGCAACCTATTTCCACCTTACATCAGGAACATAGGTGAGGTTGGTGCTGGATATTACATCCTCGGAGACTCTGCATATCCACTGCAAAACTGGCTGTTGAAACCATTTCATGACAATGGAGGACTGACTGCAGACAAGCACTTGTTCAACCAGACCGTCAGTCGAGTACGGGTGGTTGTGGAAAATGCTTTTGGGAGGCTAAAGGGACGGTGGCGCTGCCTTCTAAAACGGAATGACAGTGACATCGCACTCTTGAAATCTATGTTGCTGACTTGTTGTGCTCTGCATGATTTGTGTGAGAGTCATGGAGAGATTTTTGACAATACTTTGGATGATGCTGTAGATGAACCAGCGGTGGGCGCAAACCATGGATCAGAGGAGCAGGGTGCCCATATCCGAGATGCTGTGATGCAGTACTTGTGTAGCAATAGGTAGAATGTCATCCACATTTCTGTGCATACATCCTTGAAAAATGTCTTTGTTTTAAATAAAAAATTTTTCTATTTAAATATAGCTGACCTCTGTTGTTCATAACGCTTGTCTTTTAAAGGTACGTGTAATATCATGAAGAAAAACAGTATAGCCTATGTTCAATGTTTTTTCTGTTGACTGAAAAACTTTTTTTTTTAAATAAAATGTTCTTTTTAAAAAAAGCTCTCATCTGTGGTTCATAACGCTTAACTATTAGGCAAAGGGTAATTAAATGCAGAAACAGAGTGTAGGCCATGTTCACTGTGGCGTAAGTTGAATTCAAAAGAAATTTGAGTCAAGCGGTTTTACATGATTTAACAAGTAATGGTCTCCAACATTTCCCTCAAAAATGATTTTTCTAATATTAGATAAGCTAATATAATGTTAGGAGTAATTGTGGTTACAAAAATGATGGGCACTGTGAATTACATGCAGACACATAGCACAGACCATGTTCAATAGACAAGCCACTTTGGTTCCGGGTGAATTATCAATTGAATTAATGTCGGGATACTTGTGGTAACATGTAATAGTGTCCGACTATGTTTTTGAAAATGATTTTTAGAATTGTCGAAAAAGTAATATAAATTTAGCACCAATTCTGAGAAATAACATTTTTGTGAATGAGATTTAGATGCAGAAAAAACGCACAAACCATTTCCTAAATTGCATGTAGACAGGCCACTTTGGTTTCTATTTAATACAAAACTTAGGTGTAAATTATTTGTTGATACATGTTGTCACATGTAATGCTCGCTGAAATTTACTTTGAAAATGATTAGTATATTTTTGGAAACATTTAATTAATCTAGCAAAGTCTGTGGGTAATAACAGTTTGGGCAATGTGACTTACATGCTAAAACACCGCACAAACCATCCCCCAAAAATGTAGCTACACAAGCTACTTTGCCTTCGTTGGAATTATTAATTGAGGTATAAATCCTGTGGTGATAAATGATTTAACATCTTATGGTCTCCAATTTTTAATTGCAACCTGATTATACTTATTTAGCACTCATTGTTCTTAAAAGGATTTGTTGTACTCTGCTGCCCTTGGGGGAAATGCAAATACAATATAACTTTGGAACAAAATCATTGTAATAACAGCTGTGTGCTGTGTGCAACAAAAATTGATTGGTGTATCCTGCTACGACGTTTTAATTATTTTGTAATGCAACCTTTTGAAGTATTTTTTCTAGATTTATTGCCTTTCGAATGGAGAGGCAACATTTTATTTAAATATATTAACCTTTAACGGTGTCAACTATAGAAGTTAAAGCACACCAGTACCACTGCGTATATCATTAAAAATGTACAAGATATAGAGAATTGTATTCAACTATGCAAATTTTTTTCTAAAAATTTACATAAAGTAGAAAAAAAAGTAATTAAAGTTTTTGTGTGGTTAAACCCTAAAATACCATTATAATGCTATACACCAAACAAGATTAACATCATCATGTGGAATGAAGAAAGAATGTAATGTGTAATTTAGGTTTTTCTCATACGGAGTCATAACATGAAAAACCAGACTTTTTATTCTCAAATTATCATTTTAATACAAATCTTAGACAGAAACAGAAACTGGCCGTAAGGATACATGTTTAAAAACCCCGACTGCTAAGTGCGTCCACAAGCCTGCAAAAATTGGTCATAAAATCATTGTTGAATTTTGCATTCTCGGAAAGCTCTTCCTTTCGTAACAGAAAGTCCTGCTCCAGGGCTTTTTCAGCAGTTGCCTGCACATCTGCGGCCACCTTTTGCAAATGCTGCATATATTGGTTGTGGTGGCCTTCTCGCTGCTCATGCTGCTCCCGATGCATTTGGTACATTGCTGATGTTACGTCAGCAATGGAGTGATCACGTTTCCTCTTTCCTGTATGGGAAGACAAAGGCATGGTTTTTAAAGCTGTATAACAAGATATGTAAAATTGGACTGGTCAGGATCTATGGTGGGATGTCACTATTAAATTATGCTTCATTGCTGTATATAAGCAAAAATGTCATGTTACTGCACATCAGTACAGCGTTTTTTTCACACCCAGAGGTTGCTGGCATTAGGCTGCAGCACTCAAGAAACCGAAAAAGGAGTAAGACTATGGACATGGATGGATGGATGGATGGATTTTTTTTTTTTTGCCTAATATTTAAAATAATTGCTTGTAGTGGAAGTCCCAATAATCTGCCATTTTACTAATTAAAGATATAATTTTTGAATAGATAATATAGAGCAAGTAGAAATTATATTATGCAATTTTTGAAATAAATTGTTTCTAATGGATAATTTCAAGTCTGGACCCCGCTTGACCTGTTGAAAAAAAAAAGTAGTTATTGTGCCTTACCAGCACTTGAACGTGATGCCCAAGTTGCTGATGGAGCTGGAGAAAAGGCAGACATAAGTGTCGATTCTGCTGGCGCTTCAGCAGACGCAGGAGAGTCCGGTGTGGTAGGTCCGCTGAGGTGGACCTCAGTGATGTCCGCTGAGGTGGATGCCTGTGACATGAACTGTGATTCTAGAAACAAAATGCATGAAATGTAAAACTCATCCCAACAGTGAAACATGTAAACAAAAGTCACAATTATTTAATCACAATACTCTTATAATTATTACTATATTAGGAATTTCTATAACATATTATTATAATATTATTTTAATTATAGATTAAATTTTTTATCGATTTATTATATATATATTATTATATATGTACTAAATATTTTATTACATATTAGTATTATTATTTTTAGCTAATTATATTCTTATATTTTACATATGTTATACATACGTATATTATACTAATATTATTGTAGAGTGCCTTATAGCCACTATACAATAATTACTTCGGCCTTTTCGTTCGCGAAAATACTTCACACAAAGCAAGCGTGAATCAGCAGTGGGCAGCTAGATAGCTATTAGCTGGCTAGCCATTGTCGGTAACAAACATTAGCCATAGTATAACAACCTTCCTATTGCTTAAAAAAATATTAAGCTTGCTACAGAAGGGATAAATTGGCGCTAGCACGTGCAATATCAAAATAACACTCACCGTCCACGTTTTCCAATGGAGGGACTGCGGCCGTGTCAACACCGAGGTGTCTGGCATTGCTCGCAGGCCTGTGTCCATAGATCGCGTCCATCTGGTCGAACCACCTCCACTCCTTACGATTCAATCCACTACGACCGTTGTGATCCTTCACTGCTCGGTAATCGCTTTTCATTTTCTTGAGTTTCTTACGACACTGCTTCGGAGTACGAAGGTGTCCTTGTAAACCCATGCGCTCTGAGACCTGCTGATATATTTTCTCATTTCTTGTAGCTCCGTCCAACTCCCGCTGGATGCGATCATCAGCTAAGATCGACAGAAAACAGCGCACCTCATCGTTTGACCAGGGGATACCCTTACGACACGACATTTTTTATTGAAAATACTAAAGCCGCCTATTGTGTGTTTACTGGCTGAAGGACTACAGAAAATGGTGGCGGCATCGATCCAGCGGAAAAGGTCGCTTTTTTCATGACGTTACGGCCTGACCAATCAACGGCGACCAGTCTGTTGACGTAACATCACACCCCGGGGCCGGCCGAGCCGGGGCCGAGACGGACCCTGCCCTCGATGAGGTACGAAAATCGCGCCCGCTAACCGGTGCTGGGGCTCATGGAAAATACACAAACACCGGGGCCCTGGTGCGGTGCTGGGGAAAGCGGGGCCCGTGGAAAAGGCCCTTAAGGTGCTGGTGCCTCAGTGCCAGAGCCTTGGTGGAGGTATGCTATCTCACATCATCGCCAAAATGTTATGGGTTTCTCTCTAGCCCAAGGGCCACCTCTGGTAAAAAAAAATTCATCCAAATCCATCCAGTAGTTTTGGAGTATTCTTGCTAACAGACTGTGAGAAGTTAAGAGCCTTGGCGAAGGTATGCGTTCTCCAATCATCACCAAAATGTTATGGATTCCTCTCTAGCCCAAAGACCACCTCTGGTAAAAATTTCATCTAAATCCATCCAGTAGTTTGGAAGCACACGCATGGACAGTGAAAATAATCTGCAGTTCACATCCCCGTACTGTCAGCGGCAGCCAAGAGCCACCAAACTGATTTGAATAGCTGCAATCCAAACATAAAAGAAGAGCACTAAATGGTGGAAGTGATGGAGGTACATGAATAAAAGACAATCAAGACGAACTATCACAATAACACACCTGTCTTTGCACTCCGCACTGCCCGTCTGTCCATCTGTCCGCCTCTCTGTTTCAGCTCTACCCGGTCAAAATTAAGTGTAACAAAAGGCTTGTATCATTGCCTTGCCATATTTTCTCGACTTTTAATTTGCCAGAATTTTGAAATAAGGTTTTCTTTTCAAAATAAACACAAATTTAACTCACCTTTAACGTCAATGAAGCCGGCAGAAAAGGTATCATAATAACTATGCTGGGCCACTAGAGGCGGCAGTGTGACTTCTTTTTAACAGCACATCGATGACTTCCTGTCACAGTCGATCTCTAGCTGAGAGATAAATAGCGGTTATAAAATAGTGGTTACTGAAAAAAGGAAAGCACCAAGGTACTGATGACTTGGTGCCAGAGCTTTGGCGGAGGTATGTGTTCTTGGATCATCACCAAAATGTTATGGGTTTCTCTCTAGCCCAAGGACCACCTCTAGTAAAAAATTTCATTCAAATCCATCCAGTAGTTTTGGAGTACATGCATGCGCAGTGAAAATAATCTGCAGTTCACATGCTCATACTGTCAGCGGCAGCCACGAACCACCAACCTGATTTGAACAGCTGCAATCCAAACACAAGGAGAAGGGCACAGTGGCAGACATTTTAAATGGCGGAAGTGGTGGCGGTACGTGAATACAATGACAGTCAAGACGAACAGAAACGTTTGCTGTTTAGTGGCAGAGGAAGAAAACAGACGGGCAAAAAGACAGACATTTGTTCACCTAGTATTGGCGGATTGTGCAGTACTTCCCTGTGGTGGGAGTTTCCGGGCACATGCGCAGTACCATTCCGTTGACGGTAGAGGTGAGCTATTTTTGTGTTTATTTCAAAAACAAAACGTTATTTCAAAATTCTGGCAAATTAAAAGTCGAGAAAATATAGGGATACAGTGATACAAGCCTTTAGTTCTACTTAATTTTGACTGAGTGAACTGAAATAGAGAGGTGGTGTGGCTTATATTAATCATATATTCCATACCTACATATGTATAGACATATTAGAATGTTTAGTGATTACATATGTGGAATGACCTCACGCCTATGAACAGGACAAAGAGGTCTCAACCGCCAGCGAGGATCAAAGAGTAGACAGAGTCGCAGCGGTGGAGACCGGATCGATCTCCCTGACCACCCAGGGTCAGGTGGAGGAGACGGAGGACAATGGAGGGGGGATTATGTTAATGCGGGGATGTCAGCTTTGATATGCAATGTCTTTTGTTGAGTGTGGGTATAAGTATGAAGGTCTGACTGCGCTCGACCTCTTATTCTGCTTCTGCACCGAGATGAGACATGTTAGGGAGGTGAAGCTGATATTAAACTTTGATTTATAAAGTCACATCGCTTCTTCATTTCTAACTCCCTACAGTGGACAGACAGTCAGATACACAGAGCCACAAACAGATGCACTAACTGATGACTGTATGCCTCTCTGTTTCACTGAGACATAAAAACACGTATTCAGCAACTCCACCATTTATTCATCACGTCGATTGTTTTCACACTGGTTTTGCCATTTAGTTTTGTAGAAGAAGGACGAGATAATTTCTTTCTGGAGGTTTCAGTTCGCTAAAAACTACAATTCCCAACATTCCTTGCCTCAAAAACATTTGCAGGGTTGGTTAGGTGACCGTGCTGATGCCTGTCCAAAATTAAGCAAACGTAAATAAAGTCTTTGACAAACGTTTGTGTTGTAATTATTTATATTTGTTTCTCATACAGTTACTCGGGGAGTAACAACTGTTTTCACTGTATTCAACAACTGTATGACAACTGTATTCAACTGCTGGACTAAAGTGGCCAACCGGTGGAAAAGTGCTATTTGCCAGTGGAGAATCAGCATTTGCCACTCTGCTGAGACCGGCCTACCATTGGCCACTCTTCTATCTGGCTGTCTCTCCTCAGCAGACCACTGCAGCAGACACCCGCGCGGAGTAAGTTTTGGGCTTAAATTATGCAGTGAATTCAATATTAAAACACCAATTGTAGAAGATGCCTTACAAACGAGACTGAGTTTATTTCTCAGGAAAGCTTTATTGGAAGTCACATCTTCTATCATCAAAGTTCTCAGCAGAAAAGAGACAGAACCAACTTTCCCCACAGCTTTTATAACCCAGAGATACAAAACCCCCACATCAAGTATCTCACACCTTCACCCCACAGAAGTTTAGCAAACACATGAACCCACAGTCCCCGAGACTTGCTGGCGCCTTGGTTCCCTTCTCCACCTCGGGGCTGTTGTTGGGACATTGTCTCTGACCTCCGTCTTCCTCCAGCACCCATCTCCTAGCCGAGGTCCCTGCTGGGGCATTGTTCTTTTGGACGTTTGATCTGTAGGGTCTGCACCGTCATGCCTACTGGAAGCATGTGGGGGAGAATGCGTACCATACAAGCATGCCATATATGTGCCTTAAATATGCACCATATAACCCCCCCCCCCCAAACGTTCAAATAAGGACAAGTTACATTTCAAATGCATAGAATCATGACACCCCACACAGAACAAGAGAGAGAAAAAAACTTGGTACAACAGATCACATTTCCCACTGCTTGGGCTTCAACTCTCTGCCATATCTGCTGTGAGCAGGTCTCACTCTGCCTGTGGCTGTCTGCTGCATCTGTGAAGTAGAATCATTAACACATCGTCGTGAAAGCTTAGCAGAGCGCCTCCCGGGTGGCCTGCCGCGGCGGGGGGCTCTGGCCAACTGGACTGGGTCGTCAGCTAACACAAAAGCGGGTTTGAGTCTGTTAATGCAGACTAAGTCCCTCCTGTCTCCCAAATCGAGCAAAAAATGCTTTTCCCCGGTTTCTAACACTCTGAACGGTCCATCGTAAGGTGGCCTTAAACCTAACCTCTGTCCGTCGTGTCTAACGAAGACAAATTCTGCATTCTTTAAGGCTTTGGGCACAAAAACACGTGGAAAACTGTGATGAACGGGACCGGGGAGGGTGTGTGACCCCGCTTCGCTCTGCAGCAGCTGAGCGGGGAGGTGCTCCGGAGCAGGGTTCTCAGGGAGGAAATCTCCCGGTAACCGGAGGGGTTGGGCGAAGACGAGTTCTGCCGGAGAGGTTTGCAAATCCTCTTTAGGTGCTGAACGCAACCCTAATAAAACCCATGGGAGTTTATTAACCCAATTTGTGTCCGTGAGAGCCGCTCTGAGGGCTGCTTTCAATGACCGATGGAAGCGCTCGCACAAACCGTTGGCCTGGGGGTTATATGCGGTCGTGCGATGAATTTTCACCCCCAGGCTGAGTGCCATGGACGACCAGAGCTCGGAAACAAACTGGGGTCCTCTGTCAGACGTTATGTCTGACGGGATACCAAAACGTGCGACCCAAGTTGTTAAAAAGGCACGTGCAACATCTGCCGCTGTGGTTGCCGCCAGAGGGACTGCCTCTGGCCAGCGCGTGGTGCGGTCTACCATGGTTAAAAGGTGTGTGAACCCCTGGGACAGCGGAAGAGGTCCCACTAAGTCGATATGCACATGATCAAAGCGTTTGGCTGGGATGTGAAAAGGTTCAAGAGGGGCTCGTGTGTGTTTGTGTACCTTTGCTCTTTGACACGCAGCGCAGGCAGCAGCCCACTCTTTGACTTGTTTACGCAGCCCCGGCCAAACAAACTTCTCTCCTACCATTTTGATAGACGCGCGGACGCCCGGGTGTGCCAGTGAATGTATTAAGTCAAAAACACGGCGACGCCACGCAGCCGGGACCACGGGACGGGGACGCCCCATGGAGGTATCGCAGATTAGGGAGGGCATGCCTCTTTGAAGCACCCTGTGCTCCAGCCTTAGCCCTGTTGGCCCAGACTGGAGCGCGCGCACGTCCGCGTCGCCAACCTGTTCAGCGGCCATGGCTGCATAATCTAACCCGACGCAGACCGGAGCTGTGAGCGCTTCCGCGCCGCAAGCCTGACCTAGGTCTGCAGCCGCCGAATCTGCCCCCTGGGGGCCTGTCGCTGCAACTGCACGCGAGAGGCAATCAGCCACTACATTGTGTTTACCCGCCACGTGTTGAATGTCAGTGGTAAACTCCGAAATTGCAGCCAGCTGCCTCTGTTGTCGGCCCGACCAAGGCTCTGAAACCTTAGCCATTGCAAAAGTTAAGGGTTTATGGTCCACGAACGCGGTAAAACGGCGCCCTTCCAACCAGAACTGGAAGTGGCGGATGGCCAAATGCAGGGCCAAAAGCTCCCTGTCAAACGCGCTGTATTTACGCTCGCTATCGCGCAACGTTTTGCTGAAAAACGCAAGTGGTTGCCAGCATCCTGCCACCAGTTGCTCGACAACCGCTCCCACTGCCACGTTGGAGGCGTCTGTGGTTAGCGCCATGCGAGCTGCTGGCACCGGGTGTGCCAATAACGCAGCGTTCGCGAGGGCTGATTTGACCTGTGAAAAAGCGTGCTCCCGATGCGGGGACCACTCGACCTTAGATGCAGGTTTTTGCTTCTTTAATGCCGCGTACAATGGGTGCATGAGCCATGCCGCGTTTGGGAGGAAACGGTTATAAAAACTGACCATCCCCAAAAATTCCTGCAGCGCCAGGAGCTTCTCTGCTCGCTCTTCCCGCGAGGGAGTGAAGGCTCGGATGAGGGCAGCTTTCAGTGTGCCATACTTGTTGTCTTGGGCCGGGTGGTTGGTCAGGCTCTCCACCCGTTGCACTGTGAGGCTGTCCAGCTTCGCGACGACATGGTAGAACCTCGTTGCATCCGTTGAGATTCCCCGAAGGTGGAATTGCGCCTCCACAGTGGTAAACCAGGAGCGCGGGTTATGTTGCCAGAAGTCGGGCAGCTGTAGCATGGTAGCTGCGTTAACCCGGTTGGCTCCTGAAGAGTCCGGTGCGGAAAGCTCGCCGTCACCGGCCATAGGTAGTCGTAGGTCACCAGTGTAGAAGATGCCTTACAAACAAGACTGAGTTTATTTCTCAGGAAAGCTTTATTGGAAGTCACATCTTCTATCATCAAAGTTCTCAGCAGAAAAGAGACAGAACCAACTTTCCCCACAGCTTTTATAACCCAGAGATACAAAACCCCCACATCAAGTATCTCACACCTTCACCCCACAGAAGTTTAGCAAACACATGAACCCACAGTCCCCGAGACTTGCTGGCGCCTTGGTTCCCTTCTCCACCTCGGGGCTGTTGTTGGGACATTGTCTCTGACCTCCGTCTTCCTCCAGCACCCACCTCCTAGCCGAGGTCCCTGCTGGGGCATTGTTCTTTTGGACGTTTGATCTGTAGGGTCTGCACCGTCATGCCTACTGGAAGCATGTGGGGGAGAATGCGTACCATACAAGCATGCCATATATGTGCCTTAAATATGCACCATACAATAACTCCTACAACTGCAATATTTGATTCTTAAAGTTTAAGTTTCATTTTTTTCCAATGTCTGAATTTTTTCCATATGGGGACAGCTTGGTTACATTAATTTAACCTGTTAAATTGTTTTCTCCAAAGTTCAGCTAATTTTTTTTAAGTCTAAATACTAATGTCAGTCATATAAAAACACCATGGTGTGACATGCTTCATTCACACAAAATGATTCACTCATGAAACCAAACAATTTATTCAGCTGAGGAGAAACATGACATTGTAGGGAACCCACGCTGGGATAATCATCTCAGACTGGAAGCAGAGGGGAGGGGAATATTCTCTCTGCTGGTAGAGCGTGGGGGATTAAATGGAAGACAGTACGTATTGTAATGTGTAAATGTATTGTGATGCAAGATTTCAGGCAACGGGGGAAGGAATGGAGTGATATAAAAGGAGACCCTGGTGTATGAAGAAAGTCTTTTTCTGTGTATGAATGCAGTGAGAGAGAGAAATAAAGTCGTCTGTCGTGCAGATCTGGTTCCTTTATTTGCACTCTCCACACTGGTGACCCTTGACGAATTATGGAACACGAGGCAAGAACCCCGGAGTCAGCCTGGACGGGAAGTCCCAGCAACGTGGCAAGCATCCCAGAGACGGCCCGGATGGGAAGCCCCAGCAACGCGTGCGCTGTTTCGGTCAAACTACCGGACTTTTGGCTGCACGACCCGCGGTCTTGGTTCCACCACACCGAGGCTCAGTTTGCCCTCCGGGGAATAACAGCAGATGACACCAGATATTACTATGTGGTCGCAGCGCTGGACGATCGCACGTCTCAGCAAGTAGCGAGCCTGCTCCAACAGCCTCCAGCCCACGATAAATACAGGGCTCTCAAGGCTGCGCTGACCCGGCGCTACACGCTCTCGGACTGTGAGAGAGCAGAGAGGCTCCTGAGGCGCTCCGAGTTAGGAGATGGGTCGGCAGTCAAACTGATGGAGAAGATGTTGGCGTTGATGGGCTTGGACGACAGGCATTTTCTGTTTGTCCACCTTTTCCTCCGGAACCTCCCAACAGAGACAAGAGCGGTCCTGGCCAACTCACCGTTGCTGGCTGCACGCGACTACCATGCACTAGTCCAGGAGGCAGATCGGATCATCCTCAAAACCAGAGCCCTCACAGTGAACGTGGTGGTGTTGGAACCCAGCGAGACGACCAGCGGAGGCGAGGAGCCGGCGACAGTAGCGGCAGCGGGGGCCAGAAGGCGCCAGGGAGACACGCTCTGCTTCTACCACCGCTGCTTTGGAGAGAACGCACGCAGATGTGTGCCACCGTGCCAATTCAAGCATTCGGGAAACGCCAAGGCTGGCAGTCAGTAGCAGCTGTGACTGCCGGTGAAGAAAACAAGCTGCTCTACGTGACGTACTCGCGCTCGGGGAGACGGTTCCTCATAGACACCGGCTCCCAAAAGAGCCTCATCCTGCCATCCTACGCCGACCAGCTAGCGGGAGCTAGCGGCCCCGAGCTGATAGCCGCAAACGGCTCGGACATTAGGACTTTTGGTGAGAGGACACTGACTGTATCCCTACACGGCCGTATGTACGAGTGGACTTTCGTCATAGCGGCATTGATTTTCCCAATCTTGGGAGCTGATTTTCTGTGTGCACATGGGTAGCTAGTCGATGTTGCTAACAGACGCCTGGTTAATGCAGTGTCTTTTGATTCTCTCCCCTGTACAGCTCGAGGGGCCAACGTCACAGCTCCAGGCGGTAAGTTCCACACACTGCTCACTCAGTTCCCAGCACTCACGGTCCCGACGTTTTCGGTGGCCATCACTAAACACGTGGTGGAACACTTTATCACCACCACTGGGCCGCCCGTTTTCGCACGACCTCGGTGCCTGAATGCAGCTAAACTGGCCATAGCACGCGAGGAGTTTGCCAACTTGGAAAGGTTGGGCATCATCAGGCGCTCAAACAGCCCATGGACATCCTCGCTACATATGGTTTCTAAGGCTGAGGGATCGTGGCGACCGTGCGGAGATTTCTGCAGATTGAATAACGCCACAGCGCATGACCGCTACCCGATTCCCCATATTCAGGATTTTTCCGTTCACCTCGCTGGGGCACGCATTTTTTCTAAAATAGACCTGGTCCGCGGTTACCACCAGGTCCCGGTGCACGTGGAGGACATATCCAAAACAGCGGTAATAACTCCGTTTGGCTTGTTTGAGTTTTTACACATGCCCTTCGGATTAAAAGGCGCGGCACAGACATTCCAACGCATGATGAATGCGGTGGTGCGTGATCTACCGTTTGTGTTTGTCTACCTGGATGATATCCTGGTGGCCAGCGCGTCCGAGGACGAACATGTAACCCACCTCAGGACGGTTTTCCGGAGGTTGGAAGAGTACGGGTTAATAATCAACCTGGCGAAATGCCAGTTCGGCGTGACGGGGTTTGACTTTTTGGGGCACCGCATCTCACCGGAGGGAGCGATGCCCTTGCCGGACAAGGTGCGCGCTATGGCGAATTTTCCCCGGCCTCAGACGGTCAGGACACTGCAAGAGTTTTTGGGGATGGTTAACTTTTATAACCGGTTCCTCCCCCGTGCAGCTCAGCTCATGCAGTCATTGTATGCCGCGCTCAAGAAATGGAAGCTGGCGGACAGAGTCAAATGGACTCCGGAGCGGGAGCAGGCATTCTCTGAGGTTAAAACAGCCCTGGCAAACGCAGCACTGTTGCTGCACCCGGACCCAGCGGCCCGGATAGCGCTCACTACCGACGCCTCGGACATGGCCATAGGGGCCGTCGTGGAGCAACGCGTCACCGGTTCTTGGCAGCCACTCGCTTTTTTCAGCAGGGCTTTGCGCGACAGTGAGCGTAAATACAACGCGTTTGACAGAGAGTTGCTGGCTCTCCACCTGGCCATACGCCACTTCCAGTTCTTGCTGGAAGGGCACAGCTTCACTGCGTTCGTGGACTACAAGCCGCTAACGTACGCGATGGCCAAGGTTTCGGAACCATGGTCTAGCCGGCAGCAGAGACAGCTGGCCGCGATCTCGGAGTTTACGACCGATATTCAGCATGTGTCTGGTAAACTGAACGTGGTGGCGGACTGCCTCTCGCGCGCAGTAGTGGACCCAGTCTGCGTAGGGATAGATTATACAGCCATAGCTGCAGAGCAGTTTGGCGATGCGGACGTGTGCGCGCTCCAATTTGGACCAACAGGGTTAAGGCTGGAGAGCAGAGTACTGCAAGACGGCAGCCCCCCCTTAATCTGTGATGTCTACACCGGACGCCCACGCCCGGTGGTCCCAGTTGCTTGGCGCTGCCGAGTGTTTGAGTCAGTTCACGCTCTGGCGCACCCAGGAGTGCGCACATCAGTCAAAATTGTGGGAGTGAAGTTCGTATGGCCAGGCCTGCTCAAACAGGTGAAACAGTGGGCGGCAGCCTGCGTAGCGTGCCAATGAGCCAAAGTGCACAGACACACGAAGGCCCCTTTGGAGCCATTTGGCATACCGGCTAAGAGGTTCGACCATGTTCTCGTGGACCTCGTGGGCCCCCTCCCGCCATTGCAGGGGTTCACACACCTTCTGACAGTGGGGGACCGCACCACCCGCTGGCCAGAAGCAGTCCCACTAGCGGCAACCACGTCTGTGGACGTGGTACGCACCTTTTTGACGACATGGGTGGCACGTTTTGGCATCTCGTCGGACATCACGTCCGATAGGGGCCCGCAGTTTGTTTCCGACCTCTGGTCCACGATGGCCCGTAGCCTGGGTGTAGCAATTCATCGCACAACCGCGTACAACCCACAGGCCAATGGGTTATGTGAGCATTTCCATAGGTCGCTGAAAGCAGCGCTCAGGGCTTTCCTTACGGATGCAAATTGGGTAGACCGGTTGCCGTGGGTTCTGTTAGGGTTGCGTTCCGCACCAAAAGAGGATTTGTAGGCTTCCCCGGCGGAGCTTGTTTTTTCCCAGCCACTGCGGCTCCCCGGGGAATTTTTACCAGATAATCCTGCGCCGGACAACTGTCTGTCTCAGCGTTTGCAGCATAGCGCAGATACAGGCACGCTACCGGGCCCGGCCCACCACTGTTTTCCACGCGCTTTTGTGCCAAAAACTTTGAAGAACGCGGCGTTCGTGTTTGTCAGGCACGATGCCCACCGCCCCCCATTGCGCCCACCCTACGATGGCCCATTCAGAGTGCTGGAACCAGGGGGACAAACTTTTTTTGTTCGATTTGGGGGGTCGTCGGGAGAAAATATGTATAGACAGACTTAAGCCCGTCTTTGTGGTGGCGGACGAGCAAGTGATGTTGGCTCAGGCCCCTCGGCGTGGAAGACCCCCACTGAGAACTCCCCAGGTAGAAGATTCAGCAAAGCAGCCACACGGGCAAGTAGAATGCTCCCCCCTTTCCATTGCCCACCCGCAGACAGACACACCCCCAAGAGTCCCCAACCAGCACAGCAGTGCCGCGGAGTCGAAGGTTCCTTGTTACAGCAGGTATGGGTGGAGACTGAAGCCAAAAGGACGTGAGGGTTGAAGCTCAGTCTGAGACTCGGGGAGGGGGGGGGCGCGGTGTAGGGAACCCACGCTAGGATAATCATCTCAGACTGGAAGCAGAGGGGAGGGGAATATTCCCTCTGCCGGTAAAGCATGGGGGATTAAATGGAGGACAGTACGCATTGTAATGTGTAAATGTATTGTGATGCAAGATTTCAGGAAACAGGGGGAAGGAATGGAGTGATATAAAAGGAGAGACCCTGGTGTATTGAAGAAAGTCTTTTTCTGTGTATGAATGCAGTGAGAGAGAGAAATAAAGTCGTCTGTCGTGCAGATCTGGTTCCTTTATTTGCACTCTGCACAACATCAATATTTTATATCTATCACATCTGTAACAATAATGACATTTTTATGCCATTTTTCCTTCCTCTTTGTCTCTGAGGTCCACGGTGGTGAACCTGAGGGTCAGCAGTCAGAGCAGCTGTGAAGAGAACAGGCTGGAAACTAAATAAGAATATTACATCTTTACGGTTTAGACCACAAACTGCTACTGTATTTCTGTCACGATATGGAGAGACTGGGCCCATTCGCTGGATGTAAGTTGTAACAATTTATTAGGAGCTGAGGCCTCATGTACACAGGGTACTTGCACACAAAAACATGGTGTACGTCCTTTTCCATGGAACATTTCAGATGTATCAAGAATGAAATGACCGTGGAAATATGCGCAGCCCCACAGCAACTTCATGGCTGGCGTACACAACGCTTCTACTGTTATTGATCCATTGGCAACACTTAGAGGTGATGTTGGGAGACTGATGCCATCCCAGTGCAGGTCAAATCAAATCAAATCAAATCAAACTTTATTGTCATATTGCTGTACATACAACTGTAGTGCAGGCAAGATGAAATTGCGTTTCTCTCGGCATCCATATAAATAGAAGCAGCATGATTTAAGACACACTCACACATAGCTTCACCCCCCCCACCCCCACCCCCCCATCCATTCACACATCCCTGAGACATACTTGGGGAAAAAACTAACTAACTATAATATACAAATAATATACATAATGTCCGTAGGTGCAGTAGTGTGTATGAGAGATTCCGGGTCAACTGTTCAGCATTCTGACAACTTGTGGAAGGAAGCTATTGGTCAGTCTGGTGGTTCTGCCTCTGATGCTCCGGAATCATTTACCAGATGGAAGAAGTTCAAAGTGTTTATGCAGAGGGTGAGAACGGTCCTTGACAATGTTCAGTGCCCTGCTCCTACAACGGTTCTGAAATAGTTCTTGGACAGAGGGGAGGGAGACTCCAATTACCCTCTCAGCCCCCTTGACTATCCTCTGCAGGGCTTTTTTGTCTGACATACTGCAGCTGGAGTACCATGTAGCAATGCAGTACGTCAGAACACTCTCCACCACACCTCTGTAGAAGGTCCTGAGGATGCAGATGGGGAGAGAGGCCTGTTTGAGTTTCCTCAAGAAGTGCAGTCTCTGCTGAGCCCGCTTCCTGATCCCCAAGGAATTCTTGCTCCAGGTCAGGTCCTGCGAGATCTGCACTCCGAGGAACTTGATGTTCTCTACTCTCTCCACTACACGGCCGCCGATGCTGAGGGGGACGTGCTCAGGCTGTGACCGCCGGAAGTTGATAATCATCTCCTTCATTTTGTCCATGTTGAGCACCAGATTGTTCTTCCTGCACCAGCCCTCCAGGTCTCTCACTTCTTCCCTGTACATTGATTCCTCATCCCTCTGAATAAGTCCCACCACCGTGGTGTCGTCTGCTAACTTAATGATCTGGTTTGTTGCTGACAACACTGGGGTTCCTGGCTACAGAGGCATTCCAGAAGGAGCTGGCAGACCAATCGGGAATTTCCCAGTCAACCCTAAGCCGAGCTATGCCAGCTCTGTGAGATGGCATTATCTGGCTGTCACCCAGGTACATCATAATCCCATACAATGCAGTTGAACAGGCCAACATCAAAGTGCAATTTGAAGCGAGAGCTGTTTTCCTAATGACTCTAATGAACAGCATTGTTGGGAACAAACTACAAGCTGGCATTGTGAAGCGGATGGGCGGCTTCTTGGTGAATAAATTCATGTAATTGTCCTAAATAACCCACCTCGCTGTGTACGTCCCTCCCGACGCGGACACGCGCGAAGCTCAGCGCGTGCTCGCGGATCACATCCAACACACGAAGCGGATTTTTCCAGACTCTCTGGTTATTGTGGTTGGCGACTTTAACCAGAGCAATCTGAGCCACGATCTCCCCCGCTACAAACAGTTTATTAAATGCCCCACCAGAGGAATAAACACGCTGGATTACTGTTACACCACAGTGAAAGACGCATATCGCGCTGTTCTCCGCGCTGCACTCGGACTATCTGATCACGTGATGGTCCACCTCATTCCCACATACAGACAGAGATTAAAGCTCACTAAACCTGTTGTGAGCACTACGAAGAAATGGACCAGTGAAGCTGAGGAGAAGCTGGAAACGTGCATGGAAATAACTGATTGGGGCATGTTTAAAGGAGCCACGCATGATCTGGATGAGTACACGGACACTGTGAACTCATATATCCACTTTTGTGAGGAGAGCATCCTTCCATCGTGCACCAGGGTGAGGTACTCTAATGATAAGCCCTGGTTCACTGCTAAGCTCAGACAGATCAGGAAGGAGAAGGAAGCAGCGCTGAAAAGTGGAGACAGGAGCTGCTACAGGGAGGTTAAATATTGGTTTAACAGAGAGCTGAGGAGAGCTAAATCTGTGTATTCTGAGAGATTCCAGCAGCAGTTCACTGCTAACGACTCTGCTTATGTGTGGAGAGGACTGAGGCAAATCACCAACTATCGGCCTCAGGCTTCTAAGGGTCAGGATGACAAAGCCCTTTGTCAAAGACTGTCCCAACACTATGCCCGTTTTGACACCTCGTCATCTGTGTCCAACTCCCCCCCTCCCTCCAGCTCCACAGCCTCCACGATCCCTACTTCATCAAAGGCGCCCCCCTCCCCCCCTGCCCTTGTCATCAGTGAGCAGGACGTGCTCAAACAGTTCTCCAGACTGAACCCGCGCAAGGCCCCCGGTCCGGACGGCGTGTCTCCCTCCACCCTGAGACACTGTGCGAAAGAGCTGGCTCCTGTCTTCACAGACATTTTTAACACCTCCCTTAAGCTATGCCACGTGCCGTCCTGCCTCAAATCCTCCACCATCATCCCTGTCCCCAAGAAGCCACGGATCACTGGACTTAACGACTACAGACCTGTAGCGCTCACCTCTGTAGTCATGAAGTCCTTTGAGCGCCTGGTCCTGCCCCACCTCAAGTCCATCTCCCCCCCCTCCTGGACCCGCTGCAGTTTGCCTACCGAGCCAACAGGTCTGTAGACGACGCAGTCAACCTGGCCCTCCACTCCATCCTGCAGCACCTGGACTCCCCGGGAACCTACGCCAGGATCCTGTTTGTGGACTTCAGCTCCGCATTCAACACCATCCGCCCCGCTCTGCTCCGGGACAAGCTGTCCCTGCTCAACGTGCCTGACTCCCTCTGCAGGTGGATCACCGACTTCCTGACGGACCGGAGGCAGCATGTGCGGCTGGGAAAGACTGTCTCAGACTCTGCTAGCATCAGCACCGGATCACCCCAGGGCTGTGTACTTTCCCCCCTACTCTTCTCCCTTTATACCAACTCCTGCACCTCCAGCCACCAGTCTGTCAAGTTGATCAAGTTTGCGGACGACACCACCCTCATCGGGCTCATCTCCAACGGTGACGAGTCCGCCTACAGGAGAGAGGTGGCCCAGCTGGCGTCCTGGTGCAACAACAACAACCTGCAGCTGAACGCTCTGAAGACAGTGGAGATGATTGTGGACTTCAGGAAAGTCACAACCCCTCTGCCCCCCCTCACCCTCACAGGCTCTCCCATCACCACTGCTGATTCCTTCCGCTTCCTAGGCACCACCATCACCAGGCACCTCAAGTGGGAGCCGACCATCAGCTCCCTCATCAAAAAGGCCCAGCAGAGGATGTTCTTCCTGCGGCAGCTGAGGAAGCTCAAGCTACCCACCAAGATGTTAGTGCAGTTCTACACGGCCACCATCGAGTCCATCCTCACCACCTCCATAACCGTGTGGTACGCAGGAGCCACTGCCAGGGACAGACTAAGGCTGCAGCGCGTCGTGTGCACTGCTGAGAAGGTGATCGGCTGCAAGCTCCCATCTCTCCAGGATCTGTACATCTCCAGGACCCGGAGGCGTGCTGGCCGGATCATAGCCGATCCCTCACACCCTGGTCACGTACTGTTTGCCCCCCTCCCCTCAGGTAGAAGACTTCGGTCCATCCAGACTAAAACCTCCCGTCACATGAACAGCTTCTTCCCCTCTGCCATCAGACTGCTGAACACTAAGTGACTTATTGACTCTCGTGCACTATGCACAGCAGCTTAACCAGACTCATGTCAATCATCACTGTTTTCTTCCTGCATTACCGATTTAACTATATGGTTCTCCACATTATCTGCTGCTCGCTAATATATTTAAACTGCTGACTAGTAGGACTTCCGGGAAGATGGCGGAGAGACATAACGCTTAAACAGAGAGCTCTCCCTAGCCGGATTAAAAATCATCGGTAAATGGCCAACTCGACATAAGCGGATCAATAAACTAAGGGATGAAAACACGAAGGAGCCGGGCACAAGGACAAAAGCAGGGTAAAATTAAAGAATTCCTCTTCAACAACGCAGGAAAAGCCGCTGAACACGAGGCCCAAAAAAACGAGGTGACTGCAGCAGAGAAAATGGAAGACGCAAAACTCGATACCATGAACACTGGCATCGCCAGTTTGGGTAAAGAGTTGAGAGACTTCAAGCGGCAGCTACAGCAGGATTTAGCGGCTCTTAAGGAGGAGCTGAAAAAAGAGATTAAGGAGGAAATTATGGGCCTCCGAAGAGAAATGGAGCGCAAGCTAGCAGAAAACATGGAGGAGCTGCGCTCTCAGCGGGCGTGTATGACAGAAGCACAGGCCCGAATATCAGAGCTGGAAGATTGGAAGAGCGAGGCAAGCGAGCAGCTACAGACCCTGACGGCACAAACGCAGAGGATGCAGGAGAAAATAACCGACTTGGAGAGCAGGTCCAGACGGAGCAATATATGCATCTTTGGAATCCCGGAGGGCATTGAAGGCAACTCGATGACGAAATTCATGGATCAGTTCTTAAAAAAAGAGCTGGAACTGCCCGGAGAAGCGGATCTGCAGATTCAATGAGCACACAGAGCCTCGGCACAGAACCCGAAGCCAAACTATCCACCCAGGTCAGTTGTGGTAAACTTTCTGAAATATGACATAAAGGAAAGAATCCTGACACAAGCATGGAAAAAAAAGATACGAATCGGCGACAAACAGGTATTCTTTGACCATGACTACCCGACAGAAATTGTGCAGCAGCGGAAGAAATATGCCAACATTAAAAAAACGCTGAAAGAGAAAAAAATTAGATTCCAAACGCCACTAACAAAGATGAGGATTCATTGGGAGGACGGCGTGAAGACATACAACACAGCCAGAGAGGCAGCGCGGGACATGATGGAGCGGGGCCTTGCGGTGAACGTGCCGGAGGAAACGGCTGGAGCAGCGGCGGCCCTGAACGCATCACGACAGCCGGAGTGGAGGCGAGTGAACGGCAAAAGACGGGGGAGAGACGTGGAGCAGCGGGCCCAGGACAAACTACAAGGCTTTCAACTGAAAGCCTAGATCATAACAAAGATTAAGAAAGGCACAGAAGAAATGAAGGCCAAGAAGACAAGGTAAAAGAGAAACAGACGGCTAGGAGAGGTTTAAGTGATATTTGTTGGACATTTCTAGACTAATGACTATTACTTGGATAGTAACTAGAGGTCTAGGGAGGGCCCTTCACTCTGTGAGGACATTCCCTCCACCCACCAACAGGGACAAGTGGGCAGAAGAAAGGCCCAAAGTACGGAGGTCGAGATTTTTTAATGTGTTTTTATATAAATATGTGTTATTTTTGTTGTTAAAGGGGCTAGGAGCACAAGTTAAAAAAATGGAAAAACATGAATATGGGTAAAAATCTTAAGATAATGACACTAAACGTGAATGGTCTGAACTCGCCTGTTAAAAGGGAAAGAATAAGAAAATTCAAGAAGGAAAAAGCTGAAATTATATTTATGCAAGAGACACATTTGAGCAAGACAGAACATGTGAAACTAAAGAGATTTGGCTATAAGAACTCCTACTACAGTTCATTTAAGGGAGGAGCTAAAAGGGGGGTTATGATACTAATTTCAAACAAAATACAATTTGAATGTGAACAGGAAATCCAGGATAAAGAAGGCAGGTATGTAATAATAAAGGGAAGAATAGATGGTATGCAGATCACATTAGTGAACATCTATGCCCCACCAGAAAGTGACAAGGGTTTTTTTCAACATCTGTTTGATCTCATAGCAACACACAGTGAAGGAGTCCTAATTTGTGGAGGAGACTTAAATGCTGTTATGGATCATGAAGTTGAAACTGCTGACTAGTATTACTCACTCTTATTCTACACTTTATTGCATGTATAGTTTATTTCTTTTATTTTATCATGTTTAATGTTGCAGCATTGCACCGAGACAAATTCCTAGTTTGTGTACTACATGAACAATGGCAATAAATCTGATTCTGATTCTGATTCTCATGTGCAACGTGCCAGTGCACCCCCAAATATCACCCTGTCTTCAAGGCTTCATTATAATAATAACAGTAGTTATGCCATAAACACATGCATAAAGTTTGAAATGCAACAGTGTCACCCTTTCCCCGGCACACTTCATTCATTTACAGTAGTAGTGTGTGTAATCCATGTAAGTTGTATGTAACTATAAAAGATGAGATTTCCATTTTGGACATAAAATATGTACTTGTCGAGTCTGCTTTCAGCTGACAGGTGACCATGGCTACCCACTTAATAGGTTCATATTGTCTTCTTTTTTGTGACTGTTTTCCTTTATTCAACCAGCTGATCCACCCAGTTGGTCACAGATCACAGCGATCAGCTGATGCTTCTGAGGATGACTGCAGATGTCAGTGGAAGCATGTCAAGGTCAAATAAACATCTCCTTCTCATCCCTGTCTGAATAAAGGAAAACAGTAAACTAATCTTATAGGGCTGTGAGCAGACTATTGAATTACCTGCATCCGGCGCTAATGCTTGAGGACAGCATGCCAAACAAAATGTTTTTACATGCTTCTACCTCATTCAGGAGCACCTCCAACTCACAGTCCGTGAAATTCCATTAAATCCATTGTTTTTGATTGTGGATACAGAAGAATCAAACGTGCAGTGCTTGAATATACAGTATCTATTTGCATATCAATTTGTATGTAATTGCATATTCAAATGGAGGCGTATCAAGGGAGGAGCCCGTTATTTCCTCATGTGCGTTCAATTTCAAGTAGATTGGGATGTACAAAGGAAATGTGCTTGGATTCCTGTGTATGCACCGTTTCATACATCTGGATTTTTTTTTTTTTTTTGCTTATGGCGTTTTCTTGATTTAAACATATGTTGTGGAGAGAGGAATAATCAGGCAGAGCAGTCCAGGGCAGAACAGGCTTTATTAATTTCTCTCTCTCTCTCATTCCTCAGAATCACAAGCATCAAAATAAAAAGATTAACAGGTCGTAGGCACCTCTCCTTTTGTATCATACAACTCACTCAGTCACCTGTGTTGCTGCATTAACATGAAAGCCTTTGCAATTCCCATTCTCTTTGTCACTGCTCTCATCAACACACAACCCCCGCATCAACACACAAACCCCCCATGACGATTCCCCTTGTCCTTCCATCTGAGTGGAAACATACTGAGTGGATCCCCCGCCCCCCCCCAGAAACTCAGACTGAGCCTTAACCCTCATGTCCTTTGCTCTTGGGGGTGCGTCCATCTGTGGGGGAACATTGGGAGGGGGGGAAGCATCTTTAGCATGCCATTGTGACTGACCTGATGAGTCATGTACCTGGGGAGTTCTCAGTGGGGGTTGTCCATGCCGAGGAGCTCAAACCAACACCACCTGCTCATCTGCTAAAGCAAAAGCGGGCTTAAGCCTGTCTATACAGACTGTTCCGCTGCGTCCCCCCAAGTCTAAACACAAAATGTTTCTCCCTGGGTTCCAGCACTCTGAACAGGCCATCGTAGGGTGGGCGCAAGGGAGTCCGGTGGGCATTATGCCTGACAAATACAAACGCTGCGTCCTTCAAGGCCTTTGGCACAAAACCGCGTGGAAAACAGTGGTGGACCGGATCGGGTACCATCCCTGCCACCGCCCTATGTGGTGAAAGCGGGGATGGATCGGTGTTTGGCACGGGGCTGTCCGGCAAAAATTCCCCTGGGAGCTGCAGCGGCTGGGAAAAAAACAGCTCTGCTGGGGAGGCCGCCAAATCCTCATTCGGTGCTGAACGCAACCCTAATAGAACCCACGGCAACCGGTCCACCCAATTTGCATCTGTAAGCGAAGTCCTGAGCGCTGTTTTAAGCGACCTATGGAAACGCTTGCATAACCCATTGGCCTGGGGTTTGTACACGGTCGTGCAATGAAGTGTGACGCTAGGCTCTGGGCCATGGTGGACCAGAGGTTGGAAACAAACTGCGGGCCCTGATCGGACGTAATATCCGAAGGGGCGCCGAACCGTGCCACCCATGTCGTCAAAAAAGCGCGTGCAACTTCTGCGGATGTGGTGGAAGCTAGCAGGACTGCTTCGGGCCATCGCATGGTGCGGTCCACCACTGTCAGGAGGTGCGTGAACCCCTGCAATGGTGGGAGGGGGCCCACGAGGACCACATGAACGTGGTTGAACCGCTTAGGGGGGATATGGAACGGCTCCAAGGGGGCCTTTGTGTACCTGTGCACCTTGGCTCGTTGGCACGTTACACAGGCTGCAGCCCACTCTTTCACCTGTTTGTGCAGGCTCTGCCAGACAAACTTTGCTCCCACCATTCTGACTGACGCATGCACTCCTGGGTGTGCCAGGGAGTGAACCGACTCAACAAACGCGGCGGCGCCAAGCACGTGGGACCACCGGGCGCGGGCGGCCCGTGGAGACGTCACAGATTAGGGGGAGCCCCCCCGTCCTGCAGTACTCTGCTCTCCAGCCTTAACCCTGTTAGTCCAGACTGGAGCACGCAAACGTCCGCATCGCTGATCTGCTCAGCGGCCATGGCCATGTAGTCTATCCCCATGTAGACTGGGGCCACTAATGTGCGCGAGAGGCACGTTGAGTTTACCGGCCACATGCTGAATTTCGGTCGTAAACTCCGAGATCGCGGCCAGCTGTCTCTGCTGCCGGCCTGACCATGGTTCTGAAACCTTGGCCATCGCGTACGTTAGCGGCTTGTGGTCCACGAACGCAGTGAAGATGCACCCTACCAGCTAGAACTGGAAGTGGCGTATGGCCAGGTGGAGAGCCAGTAACTCTCTGTCAAATGCGCTGTATTTACGCTCACTGTCGCACAAAGACCTGCTAAAAAAGGCAAGCGGCTACCAAGAACCGGCAACGCTTCTCTACTACGGCCCCTATGGCCACGTTCGAGGCATCGGTAGTGAGCGCTATCCGAGCCGCTGGGTCCGGGTGTGCCAGCAGTGTGGCGTTTGCCAGGGCTGTTTTAACCTCCTGAAAACGCCTGCTCTTGCTCATGAGTCCAGTCAACTCTGTCTGCCGGTTTCCATTTCTTAAGCACGGCGTACAACAGCTGCATGAACTGGGCTGCGCAGGGGAGGAAACGGTTGTAAAAGTTAACCATCCCCAAAAACTCCTGCAGCGCCCTGACCGTCTGAGGCCGGGGAAAATCTGCCACTGCGTGCACTTTGTCCGGTAAGGGTATTGCGCCCTCCGGTGAGATGCGGTGGCCCAAAAAATTGATTTCCATCACCCCGAACTGGCACTTCGCCGGGTTGATTATTAATCCGTGCTCCTCCAACCTCTGGAAAACTGTCCTGAGGTGGGCTACGTGTTCGTCCTCGGATGTGCTGGCCACCAGGGTGTCGTCCAGGTAGATGAACACAAACGGCAGATCGCGCAACACCACATCCATCATGTGTTGGAATGTCTGCACTGCACCTTTTAACCCGAAAGGCATGCTTAAAAACTCAAAAAGACCAAAAGGGATATTACCGCCGTCTTAGGTACTGTATGTCCACAGCACGCACCGGGATCTGGTGGTAACCGCGGACCAGGTCTATCTTGGAAAAATTGCGTGCCCCGGTGAGGTGAACGGAAAAATCCTGAATATGGTGGATCGGGTAGTGGTCATGCGCTGTGGCGTTGTTCAATCTGCGGAAATCTCCGCACGGTCGCCACGATCCCTCGGTTTTAGGAACCATATGTAGTGGGGATGCCCATGGGCTGTTTGAGCGCCTGATGATGCCCAACTTTTCCAAGTTGGCAAACTCCTCGCGCGCTATGGCCAGTTTAGCTGCGTCCAGACGCCGAGGTCATGCAAAAACGGGCGGCCATGTGGTGGTAATGAAGTGCTCCACCACGTGTTTAGTGACAGTCGCCGAAAAAGTCGGGACCGTGAGTGCTGGGAACTGGGTGAGTAGTGTGTGGAACTTACCCCCTGGAGTTGTGATGTTGGCTAGCGTTGTTGGCCCGGCTCCTCTAGCTGTACAGGGGAGAGAATCAAAAGACATTGTGTTAATCAGGCGTCTGTTAGCCACATTGACTAGTAGACTGTGTGCACACAAAAAATCAGCGCCCAAAATGGGGAAGCTGCATGCCGCTATGACGAATGTCCATTGGTTTGCACGGCCGTGCAAGAATACAGTCAGCGTCCTCTCACCAAAAGTCTTAATGTCTGAGCTATTTGTGGCCGTCAGCTCGGGGCCGCTAGTTCCCGCCAGCCAGTCTGCGTAGGACGGCAGGATGAGACTCTTTTGGGAGCCGGAGTTGACGAGGAACCATCTCTCCGAATGTGAGTCTGTCACATAGAGCAGCTTGCTCACTTCACCGGCGGTTGCAACTGCTACCTACTGCTGGCCCTGGCGTTTCCAGAGCGCTTGAATTTGCATGGTGGCACGCATTGGCGTGCGTCCTCTCCAAAACGGCGGTGGTAGAAGCAGAGTGTGTCTCTCCGGTGCTTCTTGGCCTCCGCTGCAGCCTTCGTCGTTGGCTCCGTGCCCCCGCTGGCCGTCTCGCTGGGTTCCGACGCCGCTGCGTTCACTGCGAGGGCTCTGGTGGTGAGGATAATCCAATCTGCCTCTTGCGCTAGCGCCCGGTAGTTGCATGTGGCCAGCAGTGGCGAATTTGCAAGGACCGCCCTGGCCGCCGTCGGGAGGTTCTGGAGGAAAAGGTGGGCAAAGAGGAAATGCCCGTCATCTGTGCCCATCCACGCCAACATCTTCTCCATTAGCTCGACCGCCGACCCGTCTCCCAACTCGGAGTGCGTCAGGAGCCTTTCTGCTGTCTCGCAGTCTGAGAGCGTATAGTGCTGGGTCAGCGCGGTTTTGAGAGTCTTGTATTTGTTGTGGGCTGGGGGCCGTTGGAGCAGGCTCGCCACCTGCTGAGTTGTGCGTGCGTCCAGTGCTGTAACCACGTAGTAGTATCTGGTGTCATCCGCTGTTATTCCCCGGAGCACGAACTGGGCCTCGGTGTGGAGGAACCAAGACTTCGGGTCATGCAGCCAAAAGTCTGGGAATTTGACTGAAATGGCACACACGTTGCCCGCACCTCCAGTCCGGATCATCTCCGGGTTGTTCGCCTCGAGTTCCATTGTGCGTCAAGGGTCACCAGTGTGGCGAGAGGAATAATCAAGCAGCGTGGTCCAGGGCAGAACAGGCTTTATTAATTTCTCTCTCACATTCCTCAGAATCACAAGCATCAAAAAGACTAACAGGTCATAGGCACCTCTCCTTTTATGTCATACAACTCACTCAGTCACCTGTGGCGCTGCATTAACATGAAAGCCTTTGCAATTCCCATTCTCTTTGTCACTGCTCTCATCAACACACCAACCCCCGCATCAACATACAAACCCCTCATGACGATTCCCCTTGTCCTTCCGTCTGAGTGGAAATATACTGAGTGGATCCCCCACAATGTTATCTTTCAGTAGGAAATCCACGCAAGTCTTTGTACATGAGGTCCCTGGTCACCCACACACAGCTCGAGTGCTAAACAGAAAATAATAAACAGCTCGGGAGCTGAACAAAACTTACACCAGGTCAGGCAGGATCAGACAGAGATAAACTGATCAGATCTGAAGTGTGTTGTTCACACAGCATGACTTAAAGAACCCGAGCAGAACCGAAGTGGAACAGAACTTAAATAGTCAAGGGGACAATCAAGATAACACGGCACAGGTGGAGAGATCAGTGATGACTGACAGCTGACACATGAAGAAAACAGATGACAGGATGGGCAGGACTACACACACACACACACACACACACACTCGCACACACACACACACACACACACACACACACACACACAGACAGTCACAAACAGAGGAGACATGGACATGAGCAGGGAATCAGGGGAGACAAGACCATGACAGTCATAATACAAATAATGACCAAAGTAAACTCCTGATCATAATAATAATAATAATAATAATAATAATAATAATAATAATAATAATAATAATAATAATAATAATAGGTAGCGTGGTGGCGGAGTGGTTAGCACTGTGGCATCACAGCAACTCACCCTTGGCCGAGGGATCCTGGGTTCGATCCCAGCCCCTGACCAATAGTGATCTGTGTGGAGTTTACATGTTCTCCTCGTGTCTGCATGGGTTTTCTCCGGGATTTCTCCGGTTTCCTCCCACATGCCAAAAACATGCAAGTTAGGTCAATTGGCATCAAACTGGGGATTCTAAATTGCCCTTAGGTATGAATGTGAGAGTGAATGGTTATCCGTCTCTCTGTGTTGGCCCTGAGATGGACTGGCGATCTGTCCAGGGTGTACCCTGCCTCTCACCCAAAGATGCTGGGATAGGCTCCAGCCCTCCGTGACCCGAAAAGGATTAAGTGGAAGAAGATGGATGGATAATAATAATAATAATAACAGTACTAAGAATAGAGTCATGAGTCTCACAAATAAATGCAGAAAATCCAAAAATGTAATCTCAAGGCAAGGACAAGGGTTGGGACCTATGGTGTTTTAAACCACAAGTTTGGTCAGAGTCGGCGTGATGACGCGGCCGCTTGGTGACGTCATCACGCTGAACATATAAATGTAAGGGACGGCCATTTTGCAGCCTCTCTTTTTCGGTTCTCTCTGGCTCGGCCTCCCAACCGATAATATTCTGCACCACCATAATAAGAGCTTATGTGTGGCTTATATTAATCATATATTCCATACCTACATATGTATAGACATATTAGAATGTTTAGTGATTACATATGTGGAATGACCTCACGCCTCAGAACAGGACAAGAGGTCTCAACCACCAGCAAGGATCAAAGAGCAGACGGAGTCGCAGCGGTGGAGACCGGATCGATCTCCCTGACCACCCAGGGTCAGGTGGAGGAGACGGAGGACAATGGAGGGGGGATTATGTTAATGCGGGATGTCGGCTTTGATATGCAATGTCTTTTGTTGAGTGTGGGTATAAGTATGAAGGTCTGACTGCGCTCGACCTCTTATTCTGCTTCTGCACCGAGATGAGACTTGTTAGGGAAGTGAAGCTGATATTAAACTTTGATTTATAAAATCACATCGCTTCATCATTTCAAGCTCCCTACATTATGTAGTAAAGTTCGTGTTCTCAGCAAACTCCACTCTCCATTGGTCCTTCCATGTTTTCCAGACATAACAAATGGCGGTGAGGATGAGCCATGCAAAACCGAGGATGAAGAACCATTCACGAAGGTGCCGCCATTCCTCAGTGAGCCTGGTGAGCTGCCAATCCCTTGGTCCCACTGGTATTATGGACCGTTTGTAGAGTTCATAACCACCACCAGCCTGAGACACGCTACTGATGCTAAGCTAAAGGGTGTGCTTCTCAGAATCAGAATCAGAATCAGAATGAGATTTATTGCCATTGTTCATGTAGTACACAAACTAGGAATTTGTCTCGGTGCAATGCTGCAACATTAAACATGGAGTAGCACTAAAGATAAAAATAAAAAACTATGCATGCAATAAAATGTAGAATATGAATGAGTAATACTAATCTATGCAATTTTTAAATATATTAACAAGCAGCAGATATTGTGGAGTTCCACATAGTGCAGTTGGTAGTGCAAAAGAAAACAGTGATAATTATCACGAGTCCGGTTGAGCTGCTATACGTAGTGCACGAGAGTCTAATAAGTCACTTACTGTTCAGCAGTCTGATGGCAGAGGGGAAGAAGCTGTTCATGTAGCGGGAGGTTTTAGTCTGAATGGACTGAAGTCTTCTACCTGAGGGGAGGGGGCAAACAGTGCGTGTCCATGGTGTGAAGGGTCGGCTATGATCCGACCTGCACGCCTCCGGGTCCTGGAGATGTACAGGTCCTGGAGGGATGGGAGCTTGCAGCCGATCACCTTCTCAGCAGCGCGCACAACGCGCTGCAGTCTTAGTCTGTCCCTGGCGGTGGCTCCTGCGTACCACACGGTGATGGAGGTGGTGAGGATGGACTCGATGATGGCCGCGTAGAACTGCACCAACATCTTGGTGGGTAGCTTGAGCTTCCTCAGCTGCCGCAGGAAGAACATCCTCTGCTTGGCCTTTTTGATGAGGGAGCTGATGGTCGGCTCCCACTTGAGGTCCCGGGTGATGGTGGTGCCCAGGAAGCGGAAGGAATCCGCAGTGGTGATGGGAGAGTCTGTGAGGATAAGGGGGGGCAGAGGGGCTGTGACTTTCCTGAAGTCCACAATCATCTCCACTGTCTTCAGAGCGTTCAGCTGCAGGTTGTTGTGGCTGCACCAGGACGCCAGCTGGGCCACCTCTCTCCTGTAGACGGACTCGTCGCCGTTGGAGATGAGCCCGATGAGGGTGGTGTCGTCCGCAAACTTGATCAGCTTAACAGACTGGTGGCTGGAGGTGCAGGAGTTGGTGTACAGGGAGAAGAGCAGGTGGGAAAGTACACAGCCCTGGGGTGATCCGGTGCTGATGCTAACAGAGTCTGAGACAGTCTTTCCCAGCTGCGCATGCTGCCTCCGGTCCGTCAGGAAGTCGGTGATCCACCTGCAGAGGGAGTCAGGCATGTTGAGCAGGGACAGCTTGTCCTGGAGCAGAGCGGGGCGGATGGTATTGAATGCAGAGCTGAAGTCCACAAACAGGATCCTGGCGTAGGTTCCCGAGGAGTCCAGGTGCTGCAGGATGGAATGGAGGGCCAGGTTGACTGCGTCGTCCACAGACCTGTTGGCTCTGTAGGCAAACTGCAGCGGGTCCAGGAGGGGAGTGGCGATGGTCTTGAGGTGGGGCAGGACCAGGCGCTCAAAGGACTTCATGACTACAGAGGTGAGCGCTACAGGTCTGTAGTCGTTAAGTCCAGTGATCCGTGGCTTCTTGGGGACAGGGACGATGGTAGAGGTTTTGAAGCAGGTCGGCACGTGGCATGACTTCAGGGAGGTGTTAAAAATGTCTGTGAAGACAGGAGTCAGCTCTTCCGCACAGTGTCTCAGGGTGGAGGGAGACACGCCGTCCGGACCGGGGGCCTTGCGCGGGTTCAGTCTGGAGAACTGTCTGTGCACGTCCTGCTCACTGATGGCAAGGGCAGGGGGGGAGGAGGGGGGGCTGCCTTTGATGAAGTGGGGACCATGGAGGCAGTGGCGCTGGGGGGAGGGGGGGAGTTGGACACAGCTGACGAGGTGTCAAAACGGGCATAGTATTGGGACAGTCTTTGACAAAGGGCTTTGTCATCCTGACCCTAGAAGCCTGAGGCCGATAGTTGGTGATTTGCCTCAGTCCTCTCCACACAGAAGGACTGCCTTGGCAGTGAGGGATGGCATATCTTCCAAATGTTTGGACCCGCGGATGTCTATGACTACTACGATGAGTGTGTTGGTTTACTAACCAAACACTTCGATGTACCAGAGAGTGTGATGGCTCGAAGACGTGTGTTTTACCAGTGCTGACAGCATGCGGGTGAGTCAACTCAACGTTATGCCACGGAGCTCCGAGTCTTAGCAAGCACATGTGCCTTCGGACCCTTAGAAGATGAGCTAACCCATGACAAACTAGCCGAAGACCACAATGCAGAGAGAGAACACAGCACAGAGAGCGAACGCAGCATGGAGAGAGAGCACAGGTAGGACTCACCTCAGATCCTCGCCCAGCATAAGCCTCAGGGAGCCACTGCAAAGCTGCAGGAGAGGGAGCCCGTGTCTATCGGGAACCCCGGGACACAACGACCCAGCGCAGGTTCTGCCAACGGCGGCAGCAACACATCGTCACAACCAGACTTCCCAGGAGAGGGGGAGAAGAGGCCGGGCTACTTCCCAATCCACGACCGGCATTAGCCTCTAGAAGCCACCGCTGAGCTACAGGATGAAAAGTCCGTGATCCAACAGGACCCAACAGAATCACCACAATCCGGTGGATGCTCCACAACAGACGTGAGAGCCATACCATCACAGCCACAACACTGAATGCAGCCAAACAGAGTGCCACTCACAGTAATGGACTGGGTTCAGGTCTGGAGAACTGAACAACCTGCCCTGCAGGCGGCCTCAACACCATCTCCACCACTACCAGCACTCATCAAGATCACCGCGTAACTGGGGCCAGCGACCTTCCAGCTGCCAAATTAGAGCAGCTGCCCTGGATGACACGGCTACATGGGAGTCGACTCGCACAGTGTGGGACCCGGACTGGGGTTTCAAAGAAGACGATCTCGGTTCGCAGGCTTCTGCACTTCCAGGGGTGTGTCCATCACAGGCTCACCTCAGGATCCCTCCAACTGAACTGCCTTCCTCAATAAAAAGGACTGTTTAGCTAGGAGCGCAGCTGCCAGTGAATAGTGGCACAATAAACCACTCAGCTGTACTGGGCCACGCGGTCATCTACCCGCTGGCCCTAGCTAGTTTGGGAATTTCACTGTACCAAATTGTGGAGAGTCAATTTGGCTATACTATATGTGTTGTTCTGTTTTTTCAAGGGACGGGGGGTGTGGTGTTTTGAAACCACAAGTTTGGTCAGAGTCGGTGTGATGACGTGGCTGCTTGGTGACATCATCACGCACAACATATAAACGTAAGAGATGGCCATTTTGCAGCATCTCTTTTTCAGCTCTCTCTGGCTCGGCTTCCCAACGGATAATATTCTGTACCACCATAATAAGAGTTTACGTAATAAAGTTTGTCTTCTCAGCAAACTCCACTCTCTGTTGGTCGTTCCACATTTTCCAGACATAACGGGACCCAAGCCCTGGAAAAAGTAAACACACAATAAATCAGGATGAGGGCATGGGGCCCAACCCACACCCTGACAGTTTCAATAAATTAATGTTTGGACAAACCTTGTTTTTTGCTAGATTATTTAAGACACTCTCAATATTCATTACACATAAGTGTGAAACATTCCAAACCATTCTGATGGTTCAAATATTCATAATTATGCTTTTACTTTTGGAAATTTTGATGTTTACCTGCCATTGCATGCCATCGTGTAACTATACATGAGTTCAGTCAGGGGCGGTTCTAGAATCAGAGCTTTAGGGGTGCTGGCACAAACTGAGCTCCACGACACACCCACCCTTTACACACACACACACACACACACATGCACGCACGCACGCACACATACTTGCACATGTGCGCGCGCACACACACACACACACAATTTTGTTGGTTATCTTTCATACATCTCCTCCCTGGCTTCTAGTTAGTGAACATGGTAGCTGATGATACAGTGGTGTGAAAAAGTGTTTGCTCCCTTCCTGATTTCTCTTTTTTGTGTGTGTTTGTCACATTTAAATGTTTCAGATCATCAAACAAATTTAAATATTAGACTGTGGCAGGAGGAAGAAACACTGGAGACGAAGGTGGGTTTTTATCTTTACTCCTCAAGTGCCACCAAAACAACTAACAGTGAACACTCCCGAACTCCAAAACCGAGAAACACAAACCACACACCCCAACCCCTCTTCAGTCTGCCACACAGCACCCCCCCCCCCGAACACCCAGAGGGGACGCTCGTAGCCAAAGTCAGTCTCTCACTGAGGGCCTGATGAGCCTGCCATAACAGCTGTGCCGTCCTCCAACTGGAGCCACTGGAGAACCCTGTTGTGCAGGGCGTCCTCGTGCACGACAAGCAGGTGAAACACAGTCCATAGCAGTCTGGAAACCAGAAATCTCATCTAGTGCAGACCTAGCTGGGGTCTTAGAAGGGGGGTGACCCCGACGGTGGACCTGGGCTGGAACTGTAGGCTCATCCGCCATAACGTGCACCGGCATAAGCCTATCTAACGTGACCCGCTCTTTACGCCCACCCATCTCTAGCACAAAACTCTTAGGGTCCGTCTCCAGAACATGAAATGGACCATCGTATGGGGGTTGGAGAGGCCAGCAGTGAGCGTCATGTCAAACAAAAATGAAACGGGCCGCACTGAGCTCAGTAGGCACAAACAATCATAGAAAACAGTGGTGAACGGGGCTCAGAGCCAGTGTGCCGTCAGACAAAAAAGGAAAGAAGGCCGGCCTGTGGGGTGGAACCTTTGCACAAAAACTCTCCTGGAATGCGGAGCAGTTGACCGAAAGCCAGTTCAGCAGGCAAACCATCAAAATCTTCCTTAGGAGCTGAATGCAACCCAAGCATCACCCAAGGCAAACAATCCACCCAGTTACCATCGGAGAGTGCAGCACACAATGCCGCTTTCAGTGACCGGTGAAAACGTTCACACAAGCCATTAGCCTGAGGGTGGTACGCTGTAGTACGGTGTACCTGTGCTCTCAAGAACCTTGCAAGCACTGACCAGAGCTCCAACAAGAACTGGGGGCCCCTATCAGAGGTAAGACTTCAGGAAAGTCACTACTCCTCTGCCCCCCCTCACCCTCTCAGGCTCTCCCATCACCACTGCTGATTCCTTCCGCTTCCTAGGCACTACCATCACCAGGGACCTCAAATGGGAGCCGACCATCAGCTCACTCATCAAAAAAGCCCAGCAGAGGATGTTCTTCCTGCGGCAGCTGAGGAAGCTCAAGCTACCCACCAAGATGTTAGTGCAGTTCTACACAGCCATCATCGAGTCCATCCTCACCACCTCCATAACCGTGTGGTACGCAGGAGCCACTGCCAGGGACAGACTAAGGCTGCAGCGCGTCGTGCGCACTGCTGAGAAGGTGATCGGCTGCAAGCTCCCATCTCTCCTGGATCTGTACATCTCCAGGACCCGGAGGCGTGCTGGCCGGATCATAGCCGATCCCTCACACCCTGGTCATGTACTGTTTGCCCCCCTCCCCTCTGGTAGAAGACTTCGGTCCATCCAGACTAAAACCTCCCGTCACATGAACAGCTTCTTCCCCTCTGCCATCAGACTGCTGAACACTAAGTGACTTATTGACTCTCGTGCACTATGTACAGCAGCTCAACCAGACTCATGTCAATCATCACTGTTTTCTTCCTGCATTACCGACTGCACTATATAGTTCTCCACAGTATCTGCTGCTGGCTAATATATTTTAACTGTCGACCAGTATCACTTAATCTTATCCTACACTTTATTACATGTATAGTTTATTTCTTTTATCTTATCATGTTTAATGTTGCAGCATTGTACCGAGACAAATTCCTAGTTTGTGTACTACATGAACAATGGCAATAAACCTGATTCTGATTCTGATTCTGATTCTGATTCTAATATCTGATGGTGTGCTGAAACGCGCAACCCAAGAAGAAAGAAACGTGCAGCCATGTTCACAGCCGAAGTGGAGGACAGAGGGCCCACCTCTGACCACCTAGTGGTCCAATTCATTATGATGAGCAGGTGCGTAAAACCCTGCAAAGGGGGTAGAGGACCCACCAGGTCCACATGCACGTGGTCAAAACGTTTAGCCGGAATCCGAAATGGTACTGGGGTTCCTTGGTGTGCTGTTGGACTTTAGCGCATTGACATGTCAAGCATGCGGCCACCCACCCGCTGACATCCCTGTGAAGGCTGGGCCAGACAAACTTGGCTCTGACCAATTTTATAGACGGCCCAAACTCCAGGGTGAGAGAGGGAATGAATTGAGTCAAAAACTCGACGGTGCAAGGTTGCAGGGACAACAGGGCGGGGGCAGTCAGTGTAGATGTTGCAGAGGAGGGTAGGACCACCCTTCTGCATCACCGCCTCCTCAAGTTTGAGGGCTGTACCTATAGGCCGAAGGGCCAGGATGTCCGGGTTATTGGGCTGCTCATCGGCCATGGCAGAAAAATCCATCCCGAGGTGCACCGGACACACCAGCACACATGACAGGCAATTGGCAACGGGGTTGGACTAGCCAACCAAATGCTGAATATCTGATGTGAACTTGGAGATGGCCGCCAGATGGCGTTGTTGACAAGCAGACCACGGCTCGGTCACCTTGGACATAGTGAACATCAGTGGTTTATGATCTACATAAACCGTGAAATAACGATCCATCCATCCATCCATCCATCCATCCATCCATCCATCCATCCATCCATCCATCTTCTTCCGCTTAATCCTTTTTCGGTCACGGGGGGGCTTGAGCCTATCCCAGCATCTTTTGGGCGAGAGGCAGGGTACACCCTGGACAGATTGCCAGTCCATCACAGGGCCAACACAGAGAGACAGACAACCATTCACTCTCACAGTCATACCTAAGGACAATTTAGAATCCCCAGTTTGATGCCAATTAACCTAACTTGCATGTTTTTGGCATGTGGGAGGAAACCAGAGAAATCCCAGAGTAAACCCATGCAGACATGGGAAGAACATGCAAATTCCACACAGATCACTGTTGGTCGGAGGCTGGGATCGAACCCAGGATCCCCCGGCCAAGGGTGAGTTGCTGTGCTGCTGCAGTGCTAACCACTCCACCACCGTGCTGTCCTGAAAGAACAACCCTCCAATAAGAAATGGAAATGACGAGTCGCCAGATATAGCGTCAGCAACTCTCGGTCAAAAATGCTGTACTTACACTCGCCATCCCACAGCTTGCGACTGAAAAATGCAAGGGGCTGCCACGCCCCTGTCATGCACTGTTCAACCACTGCCCCCACAGCTATGTCGGAGGCGTCTATTGTCAAAGCTATGGGCGCCATGGGCACAGGGTGAGCGAGTAGTGCCGCATTCGCAAGGACTGACTTAGCTCCATCAAAAGCTTGGACCCGATTGGGAGACCAGGTGACAGGGTCGTTGCCTTTTTTTTAGCCTCAGAGCCTCATAAAGTGGTTGCAGGAGGTGGGCAGCTTGACGGAAGAGGTGATTGTAAAATTTACCATGCCCAAAAATTCCTGTAGTGCCTTATTGGAGTCCGGAGGGGAAATTCTGCCACTGATTGAACCTTAGAAGGCAACAGAATTGTGCCTCATGATGAAATGCGGTGGCCTAAGAAGTCAATCACCGGCAGCCCAAACTGACACTTAGCCGGGTTGACGATCAGGCCGTGTTCTTCAAGGTCCCCAAAAACGTGTTTGAGGTGTGACAGATGCTCTTCGGTTGACGGACTGGCCACTAATATGTCATTGAGGCAGACAAACACGAATGGGAGGTCACGTAACACCGAGTCCATCAACCTCTGAAATGTTTGGGCCACGCCTTTAAGGCCAAATGGCATGGGCAGGAATTCAAGAAGCCCGAACAAGGTAATTACAGCAGTCTTGGGGACGTCCTCTGCGCGCACGGGAACCTGGTGATAACCACGCGCCAGATCCACCTTTGAAAAAAATGGCAGAGCCTGCCAAACGCACGGAAAAATCTTGGATGTGCACAACAGGATAATGGTCATTAGCGGTGACGTTCTTAAGCCGATGAAAACCACCACGTCCCATCCGCCTTAGGTACCATGTGAAGTGGCGAGGCCCATTGGCTGTTAGAACACCTCATGCACAGGCGGCAGGAGCTGGTGCAGGAATACGTGTGGAAACAGAGAGCCACCTTTGTCTGCTCCAAGCAGCGATAGTATTCTGTCCATAAGGTCCACAGCCGTGCTGTCACCCAAACTTGACAGGCAGAGGATTTTTTTCCGCTCTTTCCACGGCCGATAGATGATACCTCTGGAGCAGAAACTGTTTGATGGTGGTGGATTTACCGTACTGTGGGGGCGCGTAAAATAACTGCATGACACGCCATGTGGACTGCTGATCCAGAGCAGCAACGACCAAGTAATACCTGGTTTCATCTGCAGTGATTTGTCACAGCAGCGCTTCGATATGCTGTAACCATGAAGCCGGGTCGCTCTGTCAAAACTCTAGAAGCTTCACAGTCACAGTGCAAGCTGTCAGTTGTGAGGGTTGGGTCGACACAACTGACAAGGAAACACAGTTTTCTTCTGTGTCGGACATGCTCGAATCGGGGTCACCAATGTGGCAGGAGGAAGAAACACACAGGAGATGAAGGTGGGTTTTTATCTTTACTCCTCAACTGCCACCAAAACAACTAACAGTGGACTCTCCTGGACTCCAACACCACGAAACACAAACCACGCCCCCCCCAAGCCCAAATTCCACTCGGTGAGAGGTACCTCTTCAGTCTGCCACAAGACAAAGATAACACAAGTAGACACAAAAAGCAGTTTTTAAATGAAGGTGTTTATTATTAAGGGTAAAAAATAAGCCAAACCTACATGGCTCTGTGTGAAAAAATGATTTCCCCCCATTAAAACATAAATTAACTGTGGTTTATCACATTTTTGGAAAGCTGAGTTCAGTTTCTCTAGCCACACCCAGGCCTGATTACTGCCACACCTGTTCTCAATCAAGAAATCACTTAAATAGGACCTGCCTGACATAGTGAAGTCGATCAAAAGATCCTCAAAAGCTAGACATCATGCTTTGATCCAAAGAAATTCAGGAACAAATGAGAAACAAAGTAATTGGTAAATGGCATTCACTTATATAGCGCTTTTTCTCATCTCTGGATGACCAAAGCACTTTACAGATCCTGCTATCCACCCATTCATGCACACATTCACACACTGATGGCCCCAGAGCTGCCATACACACACAGGCACTAGTCTGGCCACCAGGAGCAACTGGGGGTTCAGTGTCTTGCTCAAGGACACTTCGACATGCAGACTGCAGACAGAGCGGGAATCGAACCCATGACCCTCTGATCAGTAGTCAGTCACACTACACCTACGCCACAGTGGCCCCCATTAATTGAGATCTATCAGTCTGGAAAAGGTTACAAAGCCATTTCTACAGCTTTGAGGCTCCAGCAAACCACAATGAGAGCCATTACCCACAAATGGAGAAAATATGGAACAGTGGTGAACCTTCCCAGGAGTGGCCGGCCAACCAAAATTACCCCAAAAGCGCAGTCACGACTCAGCCAAGAGGTCACAAAAGACCCTACAACAACATCCAAAGAACTGCAAACCTCACTTGCCTCAGTTAAGGTCAGTGTCCATGACTCAACCTTAAGAAAGAGACTGGACAAAAATGACCTGCATGGCAGGGTTCCAAGACGAAAACCACTACAGAGCAAAAAGAACATAAAGGCTCATCTCAGTTTTGCCAGAAAACGTCTTGATGATCCCCAAGAATTTTGTGAAAATAATCTGTGGACTGACGAGACAAAAGTTGAACTTTTTGGAAGGTGTGTGTCCCATTACATCTGGTGCAAAAGTAACAGCATTTCAGAAAAGGAACATCATACCAACAGTCAAATATGGTGGTGGCAGTGTGATGGTCTGGGGCTGTTTTGCTGCTTCAGGACCTGGAAGACTTGCTGTGGTAAATGGAAGCATGAATTCTGCTGTCTAGCAAAAAATCCTGAAGGAGAATGTCTGGCCATCTGTTCGTGACCTCAAGCTGAAGCGCACTTGGGTTTTGCAGCAGGACGAAGATCCAAAACACATCAGCAAGTCCACCTTTGAATGGCTTAAGAAAAACAAAATGAAGACTTTGGAGGGGCCTAGTCAAAGTCCTGACATAAATCCGATTGACATGCTGTGGCATAACCTTAAAAAGGCAGTTCATGCTCAAAAACCCTCCAATGTGGCTGAATTACAACAATTTTACAAAGATGAGTGGGCCAAAATTCCTCCACAGCGCTGTAAAAGACTCATTGCCAGTTATTGCAAATGCTTGATTGCAGTTGTTGCTGCTAAGGGTGGCCCAACCAGTTATTAGGTTTAGGGGCCAATCACTTTTTCACACAGGGCAATGTAGGTTTGGATTTTTCCCCCCTTTATAATAAACACCTTCATTTAAAAATTGCATTTTATGTTTCCTTGTGTTATCTTTGTCTAATATTTAAATTTGTTTGATGATCTGAAACATTTAAGTGTGACTAACATACAAAAAAGTGAGAAATCAGGAAGAGGGCAAATATTTTTCCACACCACTGTAGTCATGAAATGTTTTGATTGACTGGTGTCCCAGCACATCAGGGACTGTCTTCACCCCTCCTTTGACCCCCATCAGTTCGCCTACAGGGAGAACTGGTCTACGGAAGATGCCATCGCCACCACTCTCCACAGAGCGCTGAGCCACTTTGAGAACACAAGGAGTTAGGTGAGGATGATCTTTGTGGACTACAGCTCAACTTTTAACACCATCATCCTGGACATCCTGATCAACAAACTGCACCTCCTCCAGATTCCCCCCCTTCCCACTACTTGCTCCTGGATAAAGAACTTTCCCACCAACCGCTCACAAACAGTGAGACTTGGCCCCCACCACTCTGCCACACTGCCCCTCAGCCCTGGCTCCCCCCAGGGCTGCGTGCTAAGCCCTCTACTTTACTCCCTGCACACCTTTGACTGTATTCCAACCCACCCAACTACCGTCATCGTGAAATACGCGGATGACACCACCTTGGTTGGGCTCATCAGTGACAATGATGAGAAGGCATACGGGGTGGAGGTAGAGAATCTGCTGCTCTGGTGCCAAGCAAATAGCCTGAAACTGAATGTCCAAAAAGCAACTCATTCTGGACTTCAGGAAGAACAGACAGGACCGCCCCCCCCCCATCAATGGCGACCGCTTGGAAAATGTCCCCGCCTTCAGGTTCCTGGGCACCCACATCTCCTCTGACCTCTCCCGTACTATCAACACCAAGGCTATACAGACTACATTTGTACTGTTTTGAAACCACTGCCTGGGAGCAGCTCTGCGAGCCACATGGTGAGGACATCGATGGCCTCACTCACACCATCACGGACTACATCAGCTTCTGTGTGGACAACACCGTACCCACCAAGACCATACGGTGTTGCTCGAACAACAAACCCTGGATCATCCCTGAGATAAAAACACTTCTGAGAGAGAAGAAGAGGATCTTCAGGTCGGGGAACAGGGAGATGCTGAAGTCCATACAGAGGGAGCTGAGGAAGAAGATCAGAGAAGGCAAGGACAGCTTCAGGAAGAAGATGGAGGACAAGCTGCAACAGAGCGACATCGGTGGGGTCTGGAGAAACCTTAAAACCATCTCTGGGCTCCAGAATACCTCCTCCCAGGCCACGGGGGGGCAGGGAGTGGTCAAACAATCTGAACCTATTTTTTAATAGGTTTGACCAACCGCCCTCCCCCCCGACTGCACAACAGCCACTGCTGCCTCTGAAGACATCGAGTCCTGCTGCCCACACCCCACTCCACCATCACCCCCCCACTCCCAACACACAGCCCCCCAACATGACCCTCACTAAGACCCAGGTGAGGACGGAGCTGAGGAAGATCAAGGCGAGGAAGGCGTCGCGACCGGACGGCATCAGCGCACAGCTCCTCAAGTCCTGTGCAGACCAGCTGTGTGGGATTGTGGAGCACATCTTCAACCTGAGCCTGAAGCTGGGGAGGGTACCACAGTTGTGGAAAACATCTTGTGTGGTACCTGTACCAAAGACTTCCCACCCCAAAGATCTGAACAGTTACAGACCAGTGGCCCTGACATCCCACATGATGAAGACCCTGGAGAGACTGCTCCTTGCTCACCTCCGCCCCCTGGTGGGACCAGCGATGGATCCACTCCAGTTCGCCTACCAGCATGGCATTGGGGTGGAGGATGCAGTGATCTTCTTCCTTCACCGTTCTCTGTCCCACCTGGAGAAGCCCGGGAATGCGGTGAGGATCATGTTCTTTGACTTCTCCAGTGCTTTCAACACCATCCAACTGATGATCCTGAAGGACAAGCTACTGTGTGCAGGGGTGGACCAGCACCTGTCATCATGGATCCTGGACTACCTCACTGGCCACAGTTTGTGAGAACCCGGGACTGTGTGTCCGACACGATCATCGGTAGCACGGGGGCCCCCCAGGGAACGGTTTTGGCTCCTTTCCTGTTCACCCTTAATACTGCGGACTTCTCACACAACACAACACACTGCCATCTACAGAAGTTCTCTGACGACTCTGCGATCGTTGGCCTCATCTCCAACGGAGATGAAGCTGAGTACAGAGGACTTATCCAGGACTTCGGGGAGTGGTGCCATCGGAACTGCCTCCAGATCAACGCGAGGAAAAGTGGACTGCCGCAGGCAAGGACAACCCCTCACAGCACCAGTAAATATACAGGGAACAGACATTGAGATGGTGACATCCTACAAGTACCTGGGTGTTCATCTGAACAATAAACTAGACTGGTCACACAATACTGACGCACTCTACAAGAAGGGACAGCGCAGGCTGTTCCTACTGAGGAGACTCAGGTCTTTTGGTGTACAAGGGGCGCTGCTGAAGACATTCTATGACACGGTGGTGGCATCAGCCATCACTTTTGGAGTGGTCTGCTGCGGCAGTGGCGTTACAGCAGCCAATAGGAAGAGACTGAACAAACTGATCAAGAAAGTTAGCTCTGTCCTGGGGAAACGCCTTGACCCAGTGGAGGAGATGGGAGAGAGAAGGATGGTGGCTAAACTGTCATCTCTGCTGGAGTCTGAGTCCCATCCTATGCAGGAAATACTGAACGCACTGAGGAGCTCATTTAGCAGCAGACTACATCATCCTAGGTGCACAACCGAGAGGTTCCGCAGGTCCTTCCTACCTACGGCTGTCAGACTGTACAACCTAAGCAGGGCTGCTCGCAGAGATTGCAAAAAAAAACCAAAACGTGACAACCTAATAGTGGTGAATGCAAAAGACGCAATAGACTTACACAGTGGTCCCCTCCGGTATACAACTAGGAAAATACCGGTCGCTACGGAGGGTGACATTATGTATGGGTACATAATCATACCATGTAGGATAACTAAGTAGACGGTTATGCTGTTCATTCCATCTTGCTACAATGCTCTGCACTGTGTGTGTTATATATTTATATATTTATTCCATCTAGCTACAATGCTCCGCACTGTGTGTGTTTATATATTTATATATATTTATTCCATCTAGCTACAATGCTCCGCACTGTGTGTTTATATATTTATATGTACATATGTATACTCGCTGCTCTTGTTTTTTTTTCTTGTCTTCTGATTGTTGCTCTGAGTGTTGCTGTCCCTGTGCTGTTGCAATCCTGGAATTTCCCCATTGTGGGACTAATAAAGGCTTATCTTATTTTATCTTATCTACACAGACTACATCTACATAGACTACATCTGTACAGACTACATCTACACAGACTATATCTACATAGACTACATCTATACAGACTACATCTACACAGACTATAGCTACATAGACTACATCTATACAGACTACATTACACAGACTATATCTACATAGACTACATTTACACAGACAACATCTACACAGACTACAGCTACATAGACTATATCTATACAGACAACATCTACACAGGAAGTGTGTGGCGATATCTTGGCCTTGGCAGTTGCCATGGCCAAGATGTGTAGAGTGATGATATAAAGTGAAGTGATGATATAAAATACAAGGAGACGAAGAAGAGTGATGTCTGAAGATAGAGTTGAGGTTCGATTGGACACAGCAATGATGATAGAAGGACTACAGCTCAGCTGTAGGCTGGTTGCCAACTGCCAATCAAGTCTAAAAGAAGAAGAACTCCTTATACAAAGATATAGCGTGAAGAAGACGAAGAAGAGGTTGCCAACCAAGAAGAATTCTGACTTTTGATACATAGAGTGATGCTAACTGAGTGAAGTACGTGGTGGTAAGGACTACAGCTCCTGACCAGATAGAGTGAGGATATAGAGTGAAGTACGTGGCGGTAATGCACTTGTAAACTGCTTGCCAACCGCCAATCAAATCTAAAAGAAGAAGAACATCTACACAGACTATATCTACATAGACTACCTACATCTCTACAGAAGACATTTACACAGACAACTATAGAGACTACATCTATACAGACTACAGCTACACAGACAACATCTACACAGACTACATCTACATAGACTACATCTATTCTGACCACATCTACGCAAACTACATCTACATCATCTACATCTATACAGACAACATCGTTTAGATTTGATTGGCAGTTGGCAACCAGCTTACAGGTGCATTACCGCCACGTACTTCACTCTGTGTCATCACTCTATCTGGTCAGGAGCTACACAGACTACATCTACATATACTACATCTATACAGACTACATCTATATCATCCACATCTATAAAGACTACATCTATACAGACTATATCTATATAGACTATATCTACACAGACTACATCTATACATTCCATGTGTGTATGTAGACGTAGTCTATATAGATTTGTAGTGTGTAGACTGAACCTCTCTAGTCATCTCTAACTGCTGACTAGAGTACATGTAAATCTATGATTGATGATGTCAGCATGGGGATGAAGAAGAGAGAGGGCAGAGCCTGGAAGGCACGCCCCTACCCATCATTGTAGAGTCTCTGATTAAAACTCAGATGGGTTTTTTTTCCTGTGAAACAGAATGACTGAGTGACTGCTGCAGCTACTGACCACCTGTCTCTGTCCGTTCACCCCCCCCCCCCCCATTCTCCTCAGAATAAATGTCTGGTGTGTGTTACAGTGTGGGGAGCTATTGTGTGTCTCTGGTATGTCAGTGTGTGTTACAGTGTGGGCACCTATTGTGTGTGTCTGGTATGTCAGTGTGAGTCTCTGGTGTGTGTGTGTGTGTGTGTAGTTGTGTATCTGTGGTATGTCAAAAACATTGTGGTTAATCCTGGGGAGGCATGTTGGTTCCTGTTGAGTCCTGTCCATGTGGAGGCTGTAATCTCTGCTCCTCTGGGGTGGGTTTTTCTCCTCCACTGTCAGTCCTGAAGGAGCGTCACTACGGTGACAGGCGGGAAGGAGAGAGGAGCGGGACCAAGGAGCAGAGGGGAGTCTAGGAGCAGCAGGAGCAGCAGAGGAAAGAACGAAGAAAACAAGGAGGACGAGGAGTTAAGAAGTGCAGGTAGGAATAGGACAACACACCTGAGGGTCACATGACCTCAGCTGCTGGTAGAGACCATTTAAAGAGACAGGAGGAGGTGACTGATAGGCTGTATTAAACCAAACAGTGATGTGTTGTCGTGAATATAAATTTACCATGTGATAACAGACTCACGACTCACATCAGGTGTTCTGTATACTGTATATTCTGTAGTAATTCTGTTAAACCTGTTACCATTCTGGTGTCGCACCCGTAGGACGTTTTACATTGGCTGGACACTGGCTGGAATGGTAAGGGGTTTAAATCTCGAGCTCTAAATCAGGTGTATGTGTCTGTTTGTATATTACCTATTTTCTCCAAAGTTTTGGAAAAAACTGTTGCTACACAGTTATTGGAGTATATGGAGTCTAATAATGAGTTACATTACTTACTCCACTCCCATCTCAGGGCAGCTTGATGGTTCAGGGTGGCTCGGTGGTGCAGCGGTTAGCACTGTGGCAGCACAATAAGAAGGTCATGGGATCGATTCCACCCCTGACCATTGTGGGTTTGATTTCACCCCCTGACCATTGGTGACCCTTCTGTGTGGAGTTTGCATGTTCTCTCCATGTCTGCGTGGGTTTACCCCGGGTACTCCGGTTTCCTCCCACAGGCCAAAAACATGCAGGTTCGGTTAACTGGAGACTCTAAAGCGGCCCAGGTGTGAATGTGTGTGTGAATGGTGAAGGGATTGGTGCTGCACCGTGGCTGCCTCGTCCATCCAGGTGGATGCCCTGAATAAGATCCAGTTGATTCAGAACTCTGCCACACGTATAATCACTAAAACTCCATCTATTCATCACGTCACCCTGTTTTACAGCAGCTTCATTGGCTCCCAGTTAAGTCCTGCATCACTTTCAAAATCCTTCTGTATACTTTCAAGGACATTCATAATCTTGCACCTTCATATCTATCAAACCTGGTCGACATTGCCACTCCGCTTCCTCAACTCCTCCTCCTCTCTTCATCTCACTGTCCCCTCCACCTGCCTCATCACCATGGGGAGCAGGGCATTCAGCTTCTCTGCTCCCCATCTCTGGAACTCCTTACCACCCGACAACAGACTCAAGACCCATCTGTTTAGACTAACTTGCCTCTCTTCATTGCCTCCACTCTGTCTCATTTTTAGTATATTTTAATCTTTGTTTTTGTGTTTTGATTTTATTGTATGGTGTCCTTAAGTGTTTTGAAAGGCACCTATAAATTAAATGTATTATTATTATTATAATTAATACATCCTCTCTATGGCTTTTGACCAAATTATTCAGCTGAGAGCGCTAACTCCTATTTGATTGAACAAATAAAAAAAAAAGTCAATAGATCAACGTCAGGTTGTGGGAGCTGTTTTACTGGACCTAAAAAAACCCTTTTGATGTAGTGAATCACCACATTTTAGTTACAAAAAAATATCTAGATTAATTTTTCTAATCTGGCCATACAATGTTTTCATCTTATCTATGTGACAGACAACAATGTGTAATAGTGAATAATGAAAGGTCTTCTTTCTTAGCCTCTTAAAATTCTAGTTTTCCACCCGCAGAACATTTCACGTTGGCTGGAAATTGGCAGGAATGCTAAGTCTGGTGTTCTCATGAGTCAATGGGCGGAGCCTTGTGAGCATCCAAACCCACCCACTGGCAGTGCTATATGGAGCTAGCTTAGCGGCCCACAGGAAAATTCTTTTTCTTCAGTCTAAACTCTGGTCAGCCTGCTGCTGATTCAGTAAATCATAGTTCATATAATAGCTGACATTGTTCTGGTCTGAAAAATTATGATGTTAGCATACTTAGCTTAGCAGCTCTAGCTGGTGCGATGACCATTTTCTACCTGACCAGGTATCCTATTGGCTGGGATTGCCAGGTAGAGCCGAGTTGTTTCTGCCTTGTTACACCCAGGGACTGATCTATTAACTGGTGACACCACACTCCTGTCTCTGATGAGGATTTATTTGGGATTTTATGAGTACACGCTAACAGCACAGCATTAGCATATAGTTCATGATTTACCACTTCCACCAAAATCACTGAGTGTTTAACGTCATTTTATTTCTACAGTAGTGAAACATGGACGCTGTATCAGCATGATCAGGCAACTCTGCACATCACAGCAGTGTCATCTATGCCTCGTTTTGAGCATCAGATGTGATCATTTTACAAGCAATGAAGAGGTGCTGAAGACACTGAACCACATTAATCAGAAGACGCATATGCTGGTTTGGACATATTTTGTTGGATGAATAGAGCACCCAGCAAACCCAACAGTACACATACGTATGTTGGACCAATGTTGGCCCGACGTCCAAAGTTTACGTTGTGAATACATCTTATGGAGGTCGTTTGCAAGACATTGGCTAGACATTGGTGTTATGCCATTATGTGTTTCCGATATAAACTTGCAGACATTGGCCCAACACTGGGTCAACGATGGGCTGATATATGTGTGCTGTTGGGGAACTGCTGTACAGTGGACTTTCCCATGGTTCTTGTCTAGTTGGTTCACAGAAGCTCCATTTCAATGACAGGTGTAAAAACGCACTAAAATGTAGCGATGTTCTTCACAGCGGGCAGTTTTCTGTCAACTGTATGCAGAGGGGCGGAGCCTGGTTGAGATGGTTTCTGACAGCTATGCTAATCAGAGAGTTGTTGCATATGAAAGGAGAAGGGTATCTCAGAGAGACAAGAAAGACTGCAGGTGTGAGACGTATTCATACATGCTAACATTCAGACAGTTTTATGTTAGTTAGCTCAGAGACATTAGCTAACTAGCTAACATTAGCCTTGGTATGGCATCAACCACAGATCTCAGCAGTAATGATGGAGGGAGGGTGGGGTGAACTGGGTCAGGGGTGGGGACATCTGTCAAGGTGGTTGTGATGTTGGTCAGTCATCTCCTGGTTGGTCACATGTTCTTCATCCTGTCTGTGTGTAAAGACCCCCATTCTCTCTGTGGTCATCATGACAACATGCCGGGCTGCAGACGTCTCCTCAATGATGACCCCGATGATGATGATGATGATCTTCTTCCTCCTCAGCACCCCTCCCTGCAGGGGTGAAGATGAATCAGCTGGAGCAGGTAATGCTGCAGTTCCTCTGCTGTCCACTAGAGGGTCAGTGAATCAGTCCCCATAGACTTTAGTGTTAAAATGATTATAACTATTACAGCAGCTGTGTTTTCTTATTTAAGAAACTCACTAATGTCACCTATTTTCTAAAATTAATCTGGGATGATGGGGGGGGTGGGGGGGGGGCTGCTATACTCCTTGTTAACAAATGACCCCCCAAAAATCCACCTTGTTAATCTGCCATCCCACAATCCCCATTCATAGGTGTAAATCAAGGGGGTGGGGTGGGCGCAACACCTGGATAAAACAGAAAGCTGCCCCCTTCCCCCAATATTATCACAAACTGTTTTTTATCATGTTACAGAACTGAATAATATTTTTATTTTTTTAATTTGAAGCAACAATTATAAGAAACAATTCAAAAAAAGATTAGAAATTTTTAATTTTTTTCTATACATTTGTAACTTTTTTACTCAAAAATTCACAACAGTTTTCTTATAAATTTTCAACCTTTTTTCTATCCACCTTATTCCTGAGGGTGCTGCTGTAGAAACGATTATGGGCACAACTTCTGGTTTTGGTTGAAGTAGTGTTAAATCAGTCAGCAAGAGTGGAGTAGTGGGGCATTTAAAATAGTATTTTTAAAAGTGTTTTATATATGTTTTAATGTATAGTCTGCATACCTGTGTTGCAGTCAAGAGGCAGATAATTTCAGCACTTGTAGTTTTTGTATTTGTGAATGTTTTTGTGTAGTTCTGGTACTTGCTGCTGTTCCTGGTGTGAGACTCCTAAACCTCAGCTAAATCTGTGCTGGCTTCAACAGCAGTGCATAGATCATGCATTGAAAACTAAAAAGGACTGTTGGTGTGATCGGTGGTACAGACACAGGACAGACAACAGCAGCAGGTATGTTTTCACTTGTTTGAATCTCACAGATCTGACATTTATATACGTCACTAGATGCAAGGCAGCATGAAGTAAAATAATAAATAAAAAAATAGTAACAGTTTGCTTCCTAAGGCTTAACAATTTAAGAAAGATATCAGATAGGTGTTTTGTGTTTTGTTTTGGGGGGGGGGGGTTTGCATTCGTTGCACTGCATTGGAACAATATGGACTTGATACAAGCAGCTTCAGCATGCATTAATTTTTAAATGATCACAAAATAAAGATCAGTAATGTTTTGAATAATTGTCAGAAAAGTTAAATAACAAGCATTCACAGCATGGCAGCAGCATGAGCATTTTGATTTTGGGGTAAAACAAAAAGCTGCAGCTGTCTGTTTTACGGCGACATGAAAACAGCCAAGCAGGGTGTTGTGGTTCTTTGTGGCTCTGACTAGATTCTACATCTGCTCTGTGGTAAATTTGATTATGTCCAACATATTTTAACAAAATGCATCTGACCTTATAGTGGTGGAGACATTGATATATCTCAGAGCTTTTATTTGTTTACAGCGTTAGCGTCTTAGCAGCGGCGCTAACTAACGGAGCTACTGTCTGCCAGGCCACTTTTTGAGCTCATCTTCTCATCCCTCCATAGTTGTGGGAAGTGGTATGATTATATTACTGTTTTCGAGTTGCAAAAGGCCGTGTTCCCGCATTTTTGATGCTGAAGTCATTGTTTTTTTAACAAGGAAAAGTGTCCCATTCCTGTGACAACCCCACTTTCTAAACTAGTACCGGAAGTTGTGCCCATAATTCACGCAAGGCATTATGGGGGCTAGGAATAAGGTGGATAAATTTTCAACTTTTTTCTTGTAAATTTTCAACTTTTTTCATATTTTTTCAAAAAAATTGGGAACTTTTTTCCTATCCATCTTATTCCTAGGCCCCATGATGCTTTGCGTGAATTATGGTAGCAGCTTCCGGTACTAGTTTAGAACATATGGTTGTCACTGAAACGGGACACTATTCCTTTTTAAAAAACAATGACTTCGGCATCAGAATGCGGGAACATGGCGTTTTGCGCCTCTAAAACAGTAATATAATCATATCACTTCCCACGACTATCTAGGGATAGAAAGATGACCTTAAAAAGTGGCCTGGCACACAGTAGCTCCATTTGTTAGCGTCGCTGCTAAGATGCTAACGCTGTAAACAAATGAAAGCGCTGAGATATGTGACCCATGCTGGCAAAATGAGTCAGTTTGAGGAAATTATCAAAACTGATATGATATTTTTTCCATATTCTGTATTGAAAGACCTTCAAAATGATATTTAATTTGTAGGAAGTGCACAAAAACAGACCCGGAAAAAGCCGATTTGTTTAGATTTTGGCTAGGTTTAAAACTCACATTCGATCGGTTGTGAGTTACAGCTTCTGCCAAAACATGTATTTTTAGAATGTACGATTTCTGTGCTTTACAGTGATACCAGGCACTCACAGGGGTTTTCACGGGACTTGCCACTAGCAATCAAAGAAAGAGTCATGATTTATGATTTCTCGTGCCTGTAGCTCGTAATGATGCAGTGCGCATTCCAACTCACTTTGCCAGCACAGGTCACATATATCAATGTCTCCACCGCAATAAAGTTGGCTGCATTTTGTTAAAATATGTTGGACATAATCAGATTTACCTCAGAGCAGACGTAGAATCTAGTCAGAGCAACAAAGAAGCCTCCATTTATACAGTCTATGGCACAACCACGAACACCAGCAAGTACCAGAACTATGCCAAAACATTCAAAAAATACAAAAACTATAAGTGCTGAAATTAGTTGCCACTTGAGTGCAAAATATGTATGTGGACTATACATTGAAATGAATTTGAAAAACTTTTAAAAAGGCTATTTTAAATGCCCCTGCTACTCCACTCTTGCTGACTGATTTAACACTACTTCAGCCGAAACTGGAAATCCCGCCCATAATCGTTCTTACAGCGGCACCCCCAGGAATAAGGTGGATAAATTTTCAACTTTTTTCTCATAAATTTGTGCTTTTTCTCTTTTAAATTTTCAACTTTTTTCTTGTAAATTTGTCACACTTGTCTGGATGCTTCTTAAATGTTTATTCTGTGTAATTAATTTGTAATTTGTGACTTTTAAATTTTTAAATTGGCATCTTTTATCATAACTTTATTCTTGCAAATTTGCACCTAATTTACATTTATGTGTTTGTACCTACATGCTACATTAGTGAATACCACCCATCCCTCCTGCTGAAAAATAACAAACTGGTTATTGCACTTAATTTTTTAACTAATTATCTGTGATTAGTTGCAGGGAAACCAGGGGGTAAAGGTGCCGTGAACGTGCATAGGCACAATACACATAAACAGTTCTTTTTTTATGGCATTCACTTACCTGAGAACCAGTTTTAGAAGCTGTTCAGTCTTGACAGCGCTGCCTTCAGAGCTCTTATTGTGTAAAAATCTGAAGGGAGTCCCCATGATAACGGCTGTGTTTTCCCTGCTGTCATAATCATCATAATCATATATATGTACAGTGTGATTATAACAGCTTCTGTTTCTGATTAGAGAGCATCTGTACCCAACAAACAGACAAACATTTATTTCAGAGGATTTTACAACAGTAGAGTCTCACCTGTGAAATGTTCTGCGTTATTTAGTTTTCCTCATCTGTTCATTACAACACCTATATGTGGCACAAAAATCTGCCATCTTTGTTGAGATAAATGACCAGTTTGATCTTTGAATCCTGTACCAATATGGTGGTGGTATAGACACGTGTCGAGAAGCCAGAAGTTAGCCAACCACTCTCGCTTGAGATACATTCTCCACGGTAGCGCCTCTCAGTGTAGAATTAAACATAAACTATGGTCCAAATGTCCACATAGTATGACAGCATACTACAGTAAACTGATCTGAACACTAGGAGTGGGTTCAAAAAATCGATACAATGATATAGATCAATCCACGTTTGACTGAGCCAATATCAATCCATATAATCCGCAGATCGATCTTTTAATATAATGCTTTTATGTCTGTGAATGTCTGCTGAGTCTGATCGGGTCGAAACCGGGTCAGTGAGCCATGAACTGCAGCCAAGAACCAGAAACAGCCGGAGCGCTAATGGAGCTAACAAGCTAACGGATATGCTAGTTCTTCTTCTGTGGTGTTAAAACAGTTCTCATCCAGCAAGAGTTCCCTGTGGCCCGTGCACACGTCTTTACTTCCGTGTTTACATGAGCAGAATTATTAACGTACATGTCGTTTAATTTATCAACAAAAGTCACCGTAAAGACTGTCCTCAACAGCTTCCGAATATTTTTCATAAAGCGGGGATAAACGATTTTTTACTATGTGCAGCTCTGTGTTGGAACATAAGTTGACGATTGATAAACAGAAAACGCACGGGGACTGGCTGAAACCCATGAAGAGAGATGGAGACTTCGAGCTGCTGAAACTGTAAGTGTAATATAATTTGTTTGTTTTAACATTTGTCGTAAATTAATAATTTATCCAGCATGATGGTGTTTTCTTTTACAAACTATGGATACAGTAGTTAACTGTTGGTTAAGAGCTTTGAATAAATGCAGAATAAAGGTATATTTTATGAGATTATGGACTTCTAGCACTTAAGTGAGAGATTTGAAGATAATGAATCACAATAAAATGAAAATGGCAGAATTAATAAAGGCTGCAGTACGAGCAATTTTTACTCAATAGAACTAAATTGAAATAAACAAATCTTCCCAAGAAATGAATTGAAACCCTTTTCAAAAATTGAAAATTTATCTGTAGTTAAAATATAAATAACAAAAAGTAAAAGAAACTAAATTATTAAATCCTACTGTGGTGTGGGGATTTAAAAATATGATTATTAATTTTACTGTGAAATCTCTTCTTTTCATCTCCCTTTCACATCTATGAAGACTGGGTTTCCACTCCAAGATCAATCCTGCACTGAGACCTTCTGAAGGGAGAAGGATGTCAGTAGAGGAGCCATCCCTGCTTTGTTGTGGATTTCAGCACAGAAGAAGATCTCAAATTTTTCAGGGTCTTAGTTTGTAAATTCAAGATTCAAGAAGGTGCTGCCATAATTTCCTTCATACCCTAATATGTATTCAATGCAATTTAGTTGTTGTAATGACTAATTCTTGTAATTAATCTTGTAATCAAGCTCCTCTCCTGTGGAATCAGCTGCCAATCTGGATTCGGGAGTCAGACTCGATCTCTGTTTTTAAGATTAGGGTTAAAACCTACCTTTTTGATATAGCCTACAATTAGGGCGGGATCATGTGTTTCTGAACCCTCCCTTAGTTATGCTGCTAATAGGTTTAGTCAGCCGGGGGACCTCCAGTAATGCACTGGGCCTCACTCCTTTCCTCACTCTCTATGAAATATTTTTTTTTGCTGGTCATTAACATTTGTTTGTTCTCTCCCATAGATTGAGTCCCCATCGTGCTGTTTGCTCTCTACATGTCTGTTCTTTTCATCTTCTCTGTCCCCTCACCCCCCAGCCAGTCGCAGCAGATGACTGCCCCTCCCTGAGCCTGGTTCTGCTGGAGGTTTCTTCCTGTTAAAAGGGAGTTTTTCCTCTCCACCGTCGCCAAGTGCTTGCTCACAGGGGATCACCTGATTGCTGGGGTCTTTCTGCAACTGTGGGGGTTCCCCCCTACAGTTGATAGTGCTATGAGATGACTGTTGTTGTGAAATGGCGCTATATAAATAAAGTTGAATTGAATTAATTCTTCTTTTAATTTAATTTCTCAGCAAGAATACAATGTTGGTCATTTTTTGACAATTTTACCGAGCATTTCATTCAAAATAAATCACTGTTTAACAGGAAATTTTTGGCAATCCTGTGCTTTTCTTGTGGCGTTACATAGAACAGCATCACTGTAAACTATGGAAAAAGCAGCTACTTTAAAATCTGTACTTCTTCACACAACTTTCAGTGCAAAAAACCTCTAAAAGTGTCACAATTTTTTGGAAAAGCTCCCACAAATTCAGGCTTTTTGGGCCACAACAATCACAAAAACAGCTGTGAAATCCTGGAGGGACTGAAATACAGTGAGATTATGTCTACATGCTTCATGGATTGAATTTGTTTACTTACACTGGGTTGTTAACTTGACACTACACACCCTTTGCACTAAAGAAAGTACCTGTGAGTACTTTATGAAATCATAAGTTAAAAAATAAAAAGTGCATTATTGTAACTGATTTTGGGTCAGTTCTATATGTGATAATTTATGTATAAACAAAGTTAGAGTATTCTTGGTACAATTTGCAGCATTAGGTCTCGAAGATTTTTGTTTTCTGGCAAGTAAAATGACTATTAAAATGGTAATTTCCCAGCTTGAATCGGGATCGGATCAGATCGGATTGAATCGAATCGGAATTGAATCGATTCAGAATCTCAAGAATCGGAATCGAATCGATTCTGGAAATTAGGGCTCGTTCCCAGCCCTACTGAACACCCAGAATTAAATGAGGAGTGTATGTGTTTGCTATAACAGGAAGTGCCATTGGGGTGTTAATTTGTGTTAATTTAAACTGCCATGATTAACGCATTACTATTCCCATGACTAAAACTTACACATTTATTTGTGTAAATTTGTAATTTATCATTAATTTCCTGATTTTTTGGGGGCAATTTTCTGTTTTCTCCTAAATTTTCTTTTTTTTTCATCAGCATTAAAATGAAGCAGTTTGTCTAACCCTCCATCAAGGAGTAGTTTGAGTAGATTCATTCTGTCTTCTTTTTCAAATACAGTGGTACCTCTACTTACGAAATTAATTCGTTCCGGAAGTATTTTTGTAACGTGAAAATTCCGTAAGTAGAGACGCGTTTTACATGTAAATGCCCTAATCCGTTCCAAGCCCCCCAAAATTCGGACATAAATTTTTTATAAATCATAAAAATGCATCAAAACATGTAACAAATACATGTTACAATTAGATTACTGCACAATAAACATAAAATGAGAGTTGTACATAATTTAAAAAAACAAAGAATAAAGTAAAGAATAATAAAAATTATGTTCATTTACCGTTTAACTGCTATCGTCGTCGTCGTCACCTTTTGCCTTCTTTGGTTCATGTTCTCTCTCATCAGTGGTTTTTGCCTGACGTTTTGTGAAGAACCGATCCAAGGACGTTTGCTTTTGTCGGCTTTTAACAATCCTTCGGCTTCCTTTTGTTTTAATACCGTGCTGATCGTAGATGTATTACGGCCATATTCTTTGGCGAGATCAACCAAACGCATCCCTTTTTCATACCTTTCTATTATCTCTTGCTTTGTTTGTATGGACAAAAAAACTCTCTTCTTCTTCTTTTCTCCTTTTCCACTTATCTCCATCACTTTCTTGGGGCCCATAGTGAATAAAAGTTAATACTGTACTGTACACACACGTAAAACTGCCCGAACTTCCCGAACACTTCGTGGCCAATGGGATACCAGGAAGATGCTAGGCGATAGCCAATGGCAGAGCAGCTACAAGTATGTTTACGTTCGGTAAACTACGGGAGCTGCGAGGAGCGCGTACTTTTTTGCCTTTCGTATCCTGAAATTTCTTTCGTAACAAGAGGCAATATTTTCCCGTTGAGGCGTGTCGTAACCTGAAAATTCCGTATGTAGAGACGTTCGTAAGTAGAGGTACCACTGTATAGGTTTTTGTTTTTCCAATTTCAGACAAGGATGGAAATGAGATGTTTTAACTTTACCTTTACATGTTTCAACTGTCCACTGCAGTCTTCCTCAGAAGCATCAGCTGGTCGCTGTGAAGTGTCATTTATCAGCTGTTTTTCCTAGGTGGGGCCAGCCCAGTGGAACTGTCAGATCCACTAGGCTGGCCACGCCCCCTGGTGTCCGATGGTCTCTGGAGAATGTAGTCCCAGGTGTGAGAAAGCATAAATGCCCCCTCATCCCGATTCAGGCTGTCTTTTCCTCGCTTCCTGATTTCTATGGCCTCCTTGATCCAGCGTTTGTGTCTGTTACTCTCTGATCCAACGATTTTGATGTTGTCCCAGTCCACGATGTGATTATTTCTTTTGCAGTGATCTGGTAAAGCTGATTTTAATATTGCTTGTTCTGCCTTTTCTTTTTGTGATCTTGTAAGCCATCCTTGTGTTTCCTTCTCAAATTCCTTCACATTTGAAGATGAAGATGCCCTCGCAATCTGACAGATTTGGAGTATTTTTGCAAAGAAGAGTGGGCAAATATCGCCACATCAAGATGTGCCACGCTGATACACTCCTACCCAAAAAGACTGAGTGCTGTAATAAAAGCCAAAGGTGCTGCAACAAAGTGTTAGTTTAAGGGTGTGCATATTTATGCAACCAGGCAATTGTAAGTTTTTATTTTTCCCCTTAAAAGATTTCAGTTTGTTTTTCAATTGGGTTTTACAGGTTATAGGCCACATTAATGGTGAAAAATGTTTTGAAATGATTTATCTTGGTCTCATTAGAACCTGGCATTTGAACAGGGGTGTGTAGACTTTTTATATCCACTGTATATACAAACGGGCCACCATCATCACAGATCAAGAAGACAGACAGGAGGAGGAAAGCCACATAAGACATGCGCTCACACACTGCTAATAGCCGATATGGGCCATAAATAAAAGGAAACAGCAAGTCAAAAACAAGACACAGAAAACAAGACAGAAAACAAGACACAGACCAAAAGCTGAAATCAAAAATGGTAAATGGCATTGACTTAAATAGCACTTTTTCTCATCTCTAGATGACCAAAGTGCTTTACAGATCCTGCTATCCACACATTCAAACACTGATGGTGGCAGAGCTGCCATACACAGGCGCTGGCCTGACCCATCTATTATGTCCACAAACTTGGTGATGAACGAGGTTGACAGAGATGTAGCGTTGAACACAGCTTTATTGAAGATGGTGAACACAGTACACGGCATGCACCCAGCAGAATCATCTGGCACAAGAGGAAGTGCCTGTGGTGACCACCCTGCTATATATGGCAGTGTGATAATGCAACCGGAAGTCGGCGTCATCACACTGCACTTCACATTAAGTGCTGCCATAACATCCTTCCCCCCTTTACAAAGTCCAAAAACACTCACACGATTCAAACCCACCCCAATTTAGAACCTGAATCACACTCTAAATAACATAAACTAAAATAGTGAAAAGCCTAACACATTCACACAAAACCAACCTAAAATAGGACTGGTGGATGGACTACTGCACGACCCGCACAGCGCAGTGGATTACTCTATCACTGGTCTTAACTAAAAGTCCTTTATTCAAACTAAAAATCTGCCGCGCTCCTAAACCAAACACAAAATTTCAAACAGAACTATAAACAAGAAAAACTGTCACAGCACAGTCACTTGGGTGAAAGAGGTGGAACCGATATGGAGGGGCCCTGGGCAGCCCCGCAGCAGGCACGCCCCTGGAGGCAACAGGCCCCCGGAGCGAAGGCTGATCTTCTGGATGCTGAAGCCCGGATCCCAAACCACCTTCACCGGCTCCCATCCAGCCTCGCCACCTGGAGCGTCCTCCTGTACACGCTGCAGCTGGTTGGCATGCCTCATCGAGCCATCAGACAACCGGAAGCACGCTGCTCCCAACTTCGCCACAATCTGCAGGCGTGCATGATGCTTCGTCGGCTGTCGTCTGGCCCATCTTTGTCGTGATTGTTCATCACCCCGTACCTGAACCAAGTCCAAAACCCGAAGTGGAACCTTACTTGGCCTGATGTGCTGCTGCTGAGCCACGTCTCCGTGTAAGCCACTGCTGTGTCATGGCTTACACGGAGACGTGGCTTACGGCGCATGACCCGGATGTGGATCTGTGGATTGATAGCTTTGGAGCCCCACTTCGCCTGGATCGGCAGGAAGAGGTAACGGGGAAACGTCAGGGGGGCGGCGTATGTTTATACATTAATAAAGAGTACTGCACATCTGTCACGGTCAGAGAGCGCATCTGTACACCCGATGTGGAGCTTCTGTCCGTGTCACTACGCCCCTTTTATCTGCCCCGCGAGTTCCCCCAACTTTTTATAACGACTGTGTACATTCACCCGAGGGCAGACGCTGACTCCGCCTCCAGCACCGTGTTTGATGTGGTACAGCGGCTGCAGTCTATTTCCCCAGAGGCTCCAAACTTTATTCTTGGGGATTTTAACCATGTTTCTTTAAAGAAGACACTTAAAAACTTTTATCAGTATGTCTCCTGCCCAACCAGGCAAAAAAAGACATTGGACCTGTGCTATGGATCCATAGAGATGGCCTATAAATCACTTCCCCTTCCTCCTTTAGGATCCTCAGACCACAACTGTGTACATTTGCTGCCCACATATAAAACTGCTCTCAGAAGAGGCAAGGTGAAGATCAGAGACATACGTAGATGTGTGGACAGAGGATTCAGTGCACTGCCTCCAGGAATGCTTTAACTGTACAGACTGGGAGGTTTTCACACTGTCCTGCAGGGATGATTTGGACTCTTTAGTGGACGTAATATGCTCATACATGACTTTCTGTACAGACATGATCGTTCCACGTAAACGTGTCAAAATATATCCCAACAACAAGCCATGGGTTACAAAATCAGTTAAATCCTGCTTACAGAGGAAAGCACTTGCCTTTAAACAGGGGTCTGTTTTTGAGCTACAGGTTGCCACAAAAGAGCTGAAGTCCAAAATTTTAAGAGCAAAACAGAATTATAAATCAGAGTTGGAAAGCAAGATGGCAACAAAGAAAGTTGGTTCAGCCTGGGCCAGTATGAAAACTATTGCAGGCCTTCAGAGCACAGAGCGCAGTAATCGTGTGTTTTTAGATGGTTTTAGTTCAGACACAGAGCTGGCTAATGCTCTTAATTGTTTTTATGGTCGTTTTGATTCCTCTGATTTTAGCACAGAAACCCAAGATTTGAAGCAGAAACTCAAAGACAATCAACACTTTAATATTGAGGTGCAGGATATTAAAAGGGCGTTCTGTGCTGTAAAAGTGAGCAAAAGTCAGGGCCCTGATAATATATGTGGGCGCTTGGTAAAGTCCTGTGCGCATGAATTGAGTCCTGTATTTCACTACATTTTCAATAAGTCCTTACAGACACAACATGTGCCTAAGATCTGGAAAGATGCCGTGGTTGTCTCCATTCCAAAATCCAGCTGTCCTAAAACGGTAAATGACTTTAGACCAGTTGCTTTGACTTCAATTTTAATGAAAATTTTTGAAAAACTGGTCAGATTTGAGGTCCTAAAGCAGACTGAGCATGCATTGGATCCTCTGCAGTTTGCCTATAGGCCTCACAGAGGAGTGGAGGATGCCACTGTCTCTCTGTTTAACATGCTTTTTAAACATCTGGATTTTAACGGGACACACGCCAGGCTTTTATTTGTGGACTTTTCTTCCGCCTTTAACACAATCCAACCTCATATTTTAGTTGAAAGGCTCCTGCAACAATTTGATTTGAGCAATAATCTGGTGGGTTGGATTCTGGATTTTTTAACCAACAGGACACAGAGAGTAAGGGTCAATGATACATTGTCTGACCAAAAGTGCTCTTCTACTGGCTCTCCTCAGGGGTGTGTGTTGTCACCACTACTCTTCATCCTGTACACAAACATGTGTCAGAGCAGACATGACAACAGACACATTATAAAGTATGCTGATGACTCAGTCATTGTCAGTCTCCTCCAGGATGGTGAGAGTGGCCACGGCCCAGTAGTTGATGTTTTGTTCACTGGTGTGAGGATTCCTACCTGCAGCTGAATACGACAAAAACTAAAGACATGATTATTGACTTTAGGAGGAAAACTACCAGGCACGAAGTCACCATAAAAGGCCAGACCACTGAATGTGTACAATCCTACAAATATCTTGGGATGATTATTGATAGTAATTTAAACTTTGAAGAGAACTGTGAAAGGGTGTGCAAAAAGGGTCAGCAACATTTGCATTGTTTAAGGAAACTTGCATACTTCCAAATTGACCGAACCATAATGACAATGTTTTATCTGGCTTTTATTGAATCTGTTTTATCCTTTTCTTTAGTGTCATGGTTTGGTCAGATAAAACAGAAACAGAGGAAATCCTTGGATCAAGTAGTTACATGGTCCAGTCGTTTGCTTGGTGAGTCACAGCTGAGCCTGACATCCCTGTACACCAGACAGGTACAGAGGATGGCTACCTCCATTTTAAATGATGATTCCCACCCTTTGCTCTGCCACTTTCAGCTTCTTTCCTCAAGACGGAGGTTTGCTGTCCCAAAAAGTAAAACCCAGCGCTACAAAAACAGCTTTGTTCCTGCTGCTGTCAAAGAGTTGAACAAGTTGTAACAATATATTGCACATAATTTAGTTACCTATTTATTGATTTCATTTTATATTTACTTATTTCTGTGGGTTTTTTTTATTTGGGTTCTAAATCTTTTATTGGGTTTTAGACTTTTGAGTTTTTAACCTCTTTGACTAGTCTTTAACTTTTTAATATGACCCTTCTCTCTTATCTCTGGTTTTTCTCTCATCTCTTTGTCTTATATCCTGATTGATGGAGCCTTGAGCATTTTTATCATGTTTGTAGTCAGCTTCATGTGTGCCTGTGTTTGTGTTTATGTTGAATGTAATTGTAGTTTGTAAATACGGATGTCACCTGACTGCAAAACAAATCTACCTACGGGTACAAATAAAGGAACCTGAACCTGAACCTGCTCACTGGTCATGCCCCGCCCTGTGCATTGTTGGGACTGTGGAGTTGACTGTCGGGACAGTCAAGCACGTCCCAACATAGCAAGCATGTTGTCGCTCGTCAGCACGGGTACCCCGCCGTCACACTTGGTCCCCCAATTAGTCCTTCCCGAGCGCAGGCACTGAGACTTTCCCGCACTGAGTCTGAGCGAAGCTGGCCCAGCTCGAAAGCGAGGGTGTCCATTTGTTCCTCATCCCACACCACGTCCTCTTCGACCACCGGAGCCTGCAAGCCCCAGCAGCCACAACCAGACCATTCATTGCCAGCACTGTCTTTGATGGTGAAACCTAGTCCGTAGAACAGGTCACACCCCATGATGTTATCACTGCTCGCTGCCACTTGGAAAGTGAAGTCAATCATCGTTTCGGACTTGTAACAAACAGTCAACTCCACAGTCCCAACAGTGCACAGCCTGCTACCACCGTAGCCATACAACGGTGCTGGGTTACTTCTTATCCTGTGGTGGGGGAAAAAAATTCTTCACGGTGGCCCAATTCAGCATCGACTGCATCGCTGCCATGTCGAGTAACAGTGGCACCTCCATGCTGTCTAACTCCACTGCACAATACGTATACCCGCTGGTATTGGGACTCACTGAGTGGATAGTTGTCGGGGGTGGGTGGGGTGATTTCTTCCGTGGGCTTTCCGGGTCAGATAAGCGGCACACCCTGGCATAGTGATTCAAGCATCCACATCTACTGTATCGTTTCCCTCTTGCCGGGCACTCTCTCGCTTTATGATGGTGCATCACAGACCCACAACCCCTGCAATGGGGGTTCCCCGGGGCAGACCTTTGGCTGGCAGCACTGGTTTCCAAACAATCTTCATCCAAGCTATCCTCGCTATCAGGGTCCACAACATTAGCTGAGGTGGGTGGCTCTGGTGGCTTCTGTGACTGATGCCAATTTAGCTCCAAAGCTAGCTTGTCTGTGGCCTCCAGTTGGACAGCTAGCTTGACAGCCCTAGCTAACATTGTCATTCAGCGCCGTTAATAGCCTAGCTTGTAGTCCAGCGTTGCACGGGTGCTCAGCTAGTTGGTCGCAAGCAGCCCAAAACGGCACTCGCTAGCTAGCTGCCTCAAATCAGTGACATACTGGTGGATAGGCTCACCGACATGTTGATGTCTCTGGCGAAAGCAAATTCTCCAAACAGTCACGCTGTCTGGGATGGTGAAATGGTTAGCTAGCAGCTCCATGACGTCCTCGAATGAGTCCGACGTGCCAAGCGTCCATAGGACTCACTGGCCTTTGATACCCAGGTTGTGGACAAGAAGTGCACATGCCTTCACCTTATCAAGCTTCCCGAGGTCCAGCGCTGTGATGTAAGTTTGAAAGGCCTCGAACCAATACAGCCATGGCACCGATGACTCGCCCAGGTGCTCAAAGAAGGGACAGAGTGGTGTAACGCATGCCTCCATACATTAATCCTCAGTCGCCAAATGTTATGTCCACAAACCTGGTGATGAACGAGGTCGACAGAGATATAGCGTTGAACACAGCTTTATTGAAGATGGTGAACACAGTACACAGCATGCATCCAGCGGAGTCATCCGGCACAAGAGGAAGTGCCTATGGTGACCGCCCTGCTATATATGGCGGTGTGATGATGCAACCGGAAGTCGGCGTCATCACACCGCACTTCACATTAAGTGCCTCCGTAACACCCCCACGAGCAACTGGGGGTTCAGTGTCTTGCTCAAGGACACTTGGACATGCAGACTGCAGACAGAGCGAGAATCAAACCCCTGACCCTCTAATCAGTAGTCAGCCACACTACACCGGCGCCACAGCTGCAGGACATCATTACTATACCATATATCTGAAGGATAACAGAACCAATTCAAAGGATCATGAAAAAACACAAAATGAACACAGCGGTAAAACCACACAAAAAATTAAGACAGTTATTAGTACACCCCAAGGACAAAATAGAACAAAGCAAAAAATGCAACGTAATATATGAAATATCATGCAGATAATGTAACAAGACCTACATCGAAGAAACAGGAAGATCATTCATCACAAGGAAAAAAGAACACCAGAAGGAATGTGAGAAGGAAACACAAGGACGACTCACAAGATCACAAACAGAAAAGGCAGAACAAGCAATATTAAAATCAGCTTTACCAGATCACTGCAAAAGAAATAATCACATCATGGACTATGACGTCAAAATCATTGGATCGGAGAGTAACAGACACAAATGCTGGATCAAGGAGGCCATCAAAATCAGGAAGTGGAGAAAAGACAGCCTGAATCGGGATGAGGGGCCATTTATGCTTTCTCACACCTGGGGCTACATTATCCAGAGACCATCAGATGGTGGGGGGTGGGGCCAGCCCAGTGAATCTGACAGTTCTGCTGGGTTGGCCATGTCTTGGAAAAACAGCTGATATATGACATGTCTCAGCGATCGGCTGATGCTTCTGAGGAAGACTGCAGACGCCAGTCAAAATATGTAAAGGTAAAGTTAAAACATCTCATTTCCATCCTTGTCAGAAATAAGAAAAACAAAAACCTATAATAGAAAAAATAAAGTGTGACCCATTATTTATTTTTGAGTAGCTAGACTTGATAATATTTACATTGCATTGACTCAATTTTGGACCCTCTGAGCCAATTGAGGACCTGCAGTTTTTGGAAATTAACCACTGAATAAGTTTTGTTCAAAATTCTCCAGCACAAACTACTGATTCAACACTTTTGACCAAATGGTTGAATTCAAAATGACAGCACACGAGACTGACTGTGTCTTATTTATTCAATTCTTACCCCCGCCCCCCCACATCACCTACAAAGAAATTCTTATTCTGTTGAAACACAGTGAGACATGGTAGTTTTTAACTATTTGAAGACTTACCACCAAGAGGCACAGTTATGAGAGCCATCATTCCCTGGTATGCCAGCAGTTTCCCTGTCTGGGAACAGTTTCGTCTAGTGGCTGCAAGAAAATGGGTCTAAAATATTCTGAAGATGAAGTTGCTGTCACATTGTAGTAAATTTTCACCAGAGGTGGCCGTTGGACAACAGATGAGCCCCTTAGAATATCGAGGTGATCAGAGAGCATATACTGTACCACTGCCAAGGTGGATGGTGGTATAGAGCCTTGACAGAGGTGTGTGTTCTCTGGGTGCCCTCTACTTCATATACAGCAGGGAAAGTAAGTATTGAACACGTCAATATTTTTCTCATTAAACATATAACTGATGGAGCCATTGACCTGAGATTTTCACCAGATATCAGTAACAACCCAAGTAATCCATACATACAAAGGAATCAAGGCAACTGTGTTTGCAAAACAAGTTTTATTTAATAAAGTGGAATGACACAGGGAATAAGTATTGAATATATGAAGAAAAAGAGGTGCAAAAAGTCATAAAAAGCCGAGAAACCAGCTGAAATCCATCAGAATTTAGGAAGCCATCCCCCATTAGTACAAATTAATTTCAGCTGGTTAAGTCCTGACTGATAGCCTTTAAAAAGGTCTGTGAATATCAGATTGTCACACCACAAAGAACTCATGATGGGTAGATGCAAAGGGCTCTCTCTAGACCTTCACCTTATTGTTGCAAAACATAATGATGGCATTGGTTACAGGTGCATTTCTAAACTGCTGAAAGTTCCAGTGAGCACTGTTGGAGCCATCATTCAGAAGTAGAAAGAACATCATTTTATCATAAATCGGCCATGACTACGAGCTCCTCGCAAGATTTCTGACAGAGGAGTTAAAAGAATTATCAGAAGTGTTATCCAAGAGCCAAAGACCACTCCTGGAGAGCTTCAGAAAGACCTGGAGTTAGCAGGTACTGCTGTTTCAAAGAAAACAAGAAGTAATGTACTCAACCGACATGAACTCTATGCTCGCTCACCTCACAAGACTCCATTGCTGGAGAAAAAGCATGTTGAAACTCGTTTAAATCTTTGCTGCACAACATTTGGGCAAGCCAGTAAAATACTGGGAGAATATAGTCTTGTCAGATGAGACCAAAATTGAACTTTTTGGATGCCATAATACACAGCATGTTTAGAGGAGAAATGGCACTGCACATCCCATCATGGTGTGGGGGTGTTTTTCAACACATAGTACAGGCAGATTTCATAAAATTGAATGAAAGATGAATGGACTAGTGCACAGGGACATCCTTGATAAGAATCTGTTGCCATCTGCCAAGATGCTGAAGATGAAACGAGGGTGGACAATGATCCCAAACACACAGCCAAGTAAACTCTCAACTGGCTCCAGAGAAGGAAAATACAGCTGCTAGAATGGCCCAGTCTGTCACCTGACCTGAATCCAATTGAAAATGTATGGAACGACCTGAAGATCAGAGCTCATAGAAGATGCCCACAAAACCTTTAAGATTTGAAGACAGTTTATGTGGAAGAATGGGCCAAAATCACTCATGAGCAATGCCTGTGCCTAGTTTCTCCATACAGGAGGCATCTGGAAGCTATTATTACCAACAATGGCTTTTCTACTAAATATTAAATGAATTTCACCAAGCGTGTTCAATGCTTATTCCCTACGTCATTCCACTTTATTTAATAAAACTTGTTTTGTGAACACAGTTGCTTTGATTTCTTTGTGTTTATGGATTACTTGGGTTGTTACTGTATCTGGTGAAAACCTCAGGTCAATGGCTCCACCAGAAATATGTGTTTAATGAGAAAAATGTTGACATGTTCAATACTTATTTTCCCTGCTGTATATGGATAAAGAGATATTGTAGTCCAGCCGTAGAAGTGAATGAAGCAGATGAAGTGTTTTTTTTCCCCATGACCACGCAGAGGTTCTGGTTCTCCTCTCTGGTCTGCTTCAGGTTATTTCCAGCATGTCTAAATAAATTCACAACAGTGGTGGAGGTGAGGGCGGTAAATCTTCGTCATTGTTCTGCGTTAATCTGCAGCTGTCCGTCCGTCTGTCCTCCCTCTTTGTCCATCTCCGATGACAGGACGTCCCACAGCTGCTGTCACCCGAGCCTCCATCACCGATGTTCCTCAGATAAACACAGCAGATAAACAGGAATCATTCTACTGCTGCTGCTGAAAACACACCACTGTTATCATCGCCACCACCACCGCAGAAACATATCTCAACAGTTTCTAAGTTGTCATCATCATCTTCATGGCTGTGGTCTTATCAGCTCCAGACTGAGCTTTGACTCCAGAGACAATGATATGGTTTAACCTTCCCTGATGTGAACATTTTCAGCAGCAGTTTGACATCAGAGATGATGATGATGAAGACTCCTTCATCATTTCTTAACCTGCCACCATCTCTGTTCATAGGTGTAAATTGGTGGGGGGGGGGGCATGCCCCTCCAACCAGGAAAAAAGGGAGAATTGCCCCCCCCCCCAACATCCTCATCTCAGAAAGTAGGAAATTCTACCCATTATCTCCACCACACATTGGACCTTGTTCTCACATATGGTGTAGAAATAGAAAATCTGGTAGTGTCTCCTCATAACCCTGTACTGTAAGACCATTATCTGCTAACTTTTGATTTTACTATTTCTGACTATTTGGCTCCTAAAGAAGAATATTGCTACAGTAGATGTCTCTCAGATGATGCTATTATCAAATTTAAGCAGATTGTTTCCTGAATGCCATGTGTCAACACAATGGAGAAAAGCTATGGAGATTTTACTCCTTCTGTGTCATGTTTTCCCCTCTGGGGCAAAGAACTTTCTCCTCCTCTGCATGATTTATTTAACAAAAAATCGCATTCCAGACATGAGTGAAAACAGAAACTTAAACGTATCAGAGTAGGTGACAAAGCTGACTTGACTTGACTTGACTTGACTTGACTTGACTTGACTTGACAAACCATGACATGACCTCCCAGTAGATCACCGCATTGATGGCAGTGTGCGGCGTGTCTATATAGTGCAGTAAATTAACAACACCTGTGAACAATCAGTAATCAAAAACTCATTGTAGCTGTGCAGCCTGAATAACCGGAGGCGTTCAACATAAAAACCCAGACGAAAATCAAGACAGAAAAAACCCCATAACATAACCATGAGAATCCAAATCAAGCATAACTGTGATCATGAAAAATAAAACCCAAGAACATGATAACATTAATAAAGTATAAGCATAAACTTAAAGCGAGGCATGGCCTGATTCAACTCCCAATTAAAGGCAGATGTAAATAAACCAAACATAACCGTGTCTATGATAAACGTAAAACTGATAAACAAGATTATGAAAAAATTAAACTAAGACGAAGATAAGGAAAATGACAAGACAAAACTCAGAAGATAATCATAACAGACAGAAATAAACAGCAAACTCAAAGGAACATAATTAGGGGAATGAGAATGAACATAAATAAAATAACCAAACTAAGCTGAGGTGAGGCAAAGTGCAAAAAATAACAGAAATGAACTTAAAACATGAGCATGGTCCCCTGACCCTCCTCAGAACCCCAACATTCTGTAGTTGATAACATAGTAGATAGTGTTACACCTTCTCTGTATCAAACTCTAGACATGGTGGCTCCTTTAAAAAAGAAGAAGTCTAATCAGAGATTTCTGACTCCTTGGTTCAACAGAAACTCTGAGCTTAAAACAGAAGACTTGCCAATTAGAAAGAAAATGGTGATCCACTAAATTAGATGAAATTTATCTTGCTTGGAGAAATCTACTTCTAATTTAGAAAAATCTCTTAGGAAAGCCTGAACAACTTATTATTCTGCATTAATAGAAGAGAACAAGAATAACCCCAGGTTTCTTTTCAGCACTGTAGCCAGGCTGACAAACAGTCAGGACTCTGTCAAACCTAGCATTCCTTAGGCGCTCACTAGTCAGGATTTTATTGTTTCTGTACTTGTCCTTTTGGACCTTTGTGCAGCTTTTGATACTATTGATCATAATATTTTACTTGACAGATTAGAACACCTTGTTGGACTTAATGGAACTTCATTGCAGTGGTTGAAATCTTATTGATCTGATAGGTTCCAAATTGTTCATGTCAGTAATGAGTTTTCTTCTAACTCAAAGCTCAACCATGAAGTTCCACAGGGATCTGTGCTAGGCCCTATTCTTTTTAGTTTATATATGCTTCTGCTAGACAATATTATTAGAAAACACTGAATACATTTTTCATTGTTATGCAGATGACACACAATTATATTTGTCAATGAAGCCAGATGACAGTAGTCAGTTAGTCAAATTAGAGGCTTGTCTTAAGGAAATCAGAGCTTGGATGACTTGTAATTTCTTGCTATTAAATTAAGATAAGACTGAAGTCATTCTAGTTGATCCAAAAAAACCTTAGAAATACCTTTCTAAATTAAACTCTTAGTTTGGATGGGGTTAGTCTTTCTCTTAATAGTTCTGTGAGGAAGCTTGGAGTTATTTTTGATCAAGATCTGTTCTTTAATTCACATATTAAACTTGTTTCTAAGACTGCCTTCTATCATTTGTGTAATATTGCCAAGATTAGGAGCATCTTGTCTCAGAGTGATGCTAAGAAACCAATCCACGCTTTTGTTAGTTCTAGATTAGATTATTGTAACTCTTTATTATCAGGCTGTCCTAAAATATTTTAAAAAGTCTTCAGCTGATCCAAAATGCTGCAGCAAGAGTTTTAACAGGTACTAGAAAGAGAGATCAAATATCTCTGTTTCTGGCCTCCCTTCATTGGCTTTCCATAGAGTTTAGAATTAAGTTTAAAATCGTTCTTCTTGGACTTCTGGTCTGGACACCATGGTGATAGCAGCTTAACGCTGAAGCTCCAAGACCCCATCCATGAAAATTGAAAATCAGATTTAACGGATTTTTGGAAGAGTGAAAATCAAAAGACAAAGTCATTATGCCTAAAGGAAAACAGAAGAGATCGACATTTGCCAGGCCAAGACGTGCATCAGCCGGAGAATCTGACCTGGAGGACAACATCCACTCGGAAACAGAGGAGCTGAATGAGGCTAGCAACATGGTTAGCTTAAAAATGATAATTCAAGAATTAAGAGAATTTCACCGAGAGTATTGGGCCGAATTTCGTGAAATTAAAGACGAAATAAAAAGAACAAACAACAGAGTGGACCAGGCTGAGGACCGAATCATGGAAGCAGAGGAAAGAATAAAAGGGCTGGAAGAAACTGTGCTGGAATTACTCAAACGACAGACAAGACTGGAGGCTAAGCTAACCGACCAAGAAGGAAGACTAAGAAGGGCCAACATAAGAATTCATGGTCTGAAAGAAGGAGTCGAGGACGGTTTCACCACAATGGCTGCATGCGTGGAATCCATACTGAGAGAGAAGTTGGAAATTCCCCAATCCACCGACTTGAAGACAGAAGATTCATCAAGATGGCGGCAGCGTGCTCGGACGCAGCGGCCCCTCTTGGCATCAACGAGTGTGAGAGTTTTGAGTGTTTTGATCTTCCCAGACGTACATTCTGTAAAACTTACAACCGTGAGACCCTATTAAACATCAAGGTACTGCACGCTGCAAGAATCGCGGCGATCGGTTGTGATTTGGACATTCTACGCCAGCATGGAATTCTGGCGGAGTCCCCGGTGGAAGCTACCCGAGAGAGGAGGAAGCGGAAGCAGAGCAAACGCATGAAAAAGCGCGGAAAAAGGGCCGGGATCCATGCTAGGCTAAAGGCTAACCCCTCCAGACCAGCGGTACCGTCGCTTCTTCTCTCTAACGTCCGCTCCCTCAAAAACAAGCTGGATGAGCTGCGTCTGCTGAGAGAAACCCGGAGAGAGTGGAGAGACTGCTGTGTGTTTGTTTTCACGGAGACATGCCTCCACGGCAACATTCCTGACGAGGCCATTCAACTGGAAGATATGGCGATGTTCCGTGCCGACAGGGAAACGGCGAGCTCCGGTAAGAGCCGGGGGGGTGGGCTATGCATCTATGTTAACAAGAACTGGTGCGTCAATGCCACGTTAGTGTCTAAACACTGCTCTCTGTTGGCGGAGTTCCTTATTGTAAATTGTCAGCCACATTATTTGTCGAGGGAATTCAGCAACGTGTTTGTAGCTGGTGTTTACATAGCGCCGAGCCCTAATGCTAAAGCTAATGCTAAGAAGGCACTCGGGGTACTGCACAATGCGATTAGTGAAATCCAAACTTCACACCTGGACAGTTTTGTGGTGGTTGCGGGGGATTTTAACCACACCAGCCTAAAGACTGTGCTCCCCAAGTTTAAACAATGTGTAGACTTTAAGACCAGAGGAGAGAATATGTTGGACTTAGTGTACACAAACACAGATGCATATAAGGCGATACCCCGCCCCCATCTCGGCCATTCTGATCACATGTCCGTGATGCTGCTGCCTGCCTACAAACCTTTATTGAAGCGCAGCAGGCCAGCAGTGAAACAAATCAGGATTTGGCCAGAGAGTGCAACCTCTGCACTGAAAGACTGTTTTCTGCACACAGACTGGGAGGTCTTCAAAATAGCAGCCTCCCAGGAAGACAAGACAGATGTGGAGGAGTATGCTGATACAGTCACCAGCTACATCGCAAAGTGCACAGAGGATGTCACTACAGTGAAGACCATCACTATGCAGGGTAATCATAAGCCCTGGATGACTGCAGAGGTGCGCTTGCTGCTTACAGCCAGAGATGCAGCCTTCAGAGCAAAGGACAGGATCGCCCTCCGCTCAGCCAGGTCTGCGCTCTCAAAAGGAATTAAGGCGGCAAAGCGCGCCTATGTGGAGAAAATCCAGGGACACCTCTGTGACACTAGGAAACACCAAGCAGATGTGGCAGGGAGTTCGGACACTGACGGGCTATAAGTCTAGGCAGGGGGTCGATGATGACGACGCTTCGCTTCCAGACAGGCTTAACGACTTCTTTGCACGTTTTGAAGCATCAACCTCGACAATCAGAGGGAGGGCTGGCCCATCCCCACCATCGGTCGGACCAGCTTTTACCATCAACACAGTGGACACATGGAGGACCCTAACCAGAGTCAACCCACGCAAAGCTGCGGGTCCGGACAACATTCCGGGACGTGTGCTCCGAGACTGCGTGAGCGAGTTGGCGGATGTCCTGACTGACATTTATAACATCTCCCTGAGTCAGGCCATCGTTCCCAGATGCTTCAAGACCTCTATCATTGTACCGGTGGCAAAGAAACCAGTTGTGTCCTGTTTGAATGACTATTGTCCTGTTGCACTGACACCAATTGTGATGAAGTGTTTTGAACGGCTTGTCAAACCACACATTACAGCCTGCCTCCCTGCATCACACGACCCGCTCCAGTTTGCATATCGTTCAAACCGCTCCACGGAGGATGCTATAGTCACCACCCTGCACCGTGTCATCACCCACCTGGACCAGAAAGACACCTATGCCAGACTCCTGTACATTGATTTCAGTTCAGCATTCAACACCATTATTCCCCAGAGACTGATGGAGAAATTACTCCTTCTCGGTCTGAACACCGCCACATGTCTCTGGATCCTGGATTTCCTGACTGAGAGACCTCAGTCTGTCCGGGTTGGAAACAACATCTCCAACTCTGTCACACTGAGCACTGGATCCCCTCAAGGCTGTGTACTCAGTCCACTGTTGTTTACACTTCTAACACATGACTGTGTATCCAGACACGAGGGGAACCAGATTATTAAGTTTGCAGACAACACCACGGTGGTGGGACTTATTCAGAGGGATGAGGAATCAGTGTACAGGGAAGAAGTGAGAGACCTGGAGGGCTGGTGCAGGGAGAACAATCTGGTGCTCAACGTGGACAAAACGAAGGAGATGATTATCGACTTCCGGCGGTCACAGCCTGAGCACGTCCCCCTCAGCATCGGCGGCCGTGTAGTGGAGAGAGTAGAGAACATCAAGTTCCTCGGAGTGCAGATCTCGCAGGACCTGACCTGGAGCAAGAATTCCTTGGAGATCAGGAAGCGGGCTCAGCAGAGACTGCACTTCTTGAGGAAACTCAAACAGGCCTCTCTCCCCATCTGCATCCTCAGGACCTTCTACAGAGGTGTGGTGGAGAGTGTTCTGACGTACTGCATTGCTACATGGTACTCCAGCTGCAGTATGTCAGACAAAAGGATAGTCAAGGGGGCTGAGAGGGTAATTGGAGTCTTCCTCCCCTCAGTCCAAGAACTTTTTCAGAACCGTTGTAGGAGCAGGGCACTGAACATTGTCAAGGACCGTTCTCACCCTCTGCATAAACACTTTGAACTTCTTCCATCTGGTAAACGATTCCGGAGCATCAGAGGCAGAACCACCAGACTGATCAACAGCTTCCTTCCACAAGCTGTCAGGATGCTGAACAGTTGAACCGGAATCTCTCATACACACTACTGCACCTACGGACATTTTGTATATTATTTGTATATTATAGTTAGTTAGTTTTTTCCCAAGTATGTCTCAGGGATGTGTGAATGGATGGGGGGGTGGGGGTGGGGGGTGGAGCTATGTGGGAGTGTGTCTTAAATCATGCTGCTTCTAGTTATATGGATGCCGAGAGAAACGCAATTTCATCTTGCCTGTACTACAGTTGTATGTACAGCAATATGACAATAAAGTTTGATTTGATTTGATTTGATTTGATTTGAAAGGGCGCACTGTTCATTAGCCCCAAGGCCGTTGGCAGAAGCGCCCCCGCAATCGGTAGTGGTGAAGTTCTCCAACTTCAGAACAAAAGAAGAGGTTTTGAGACTGGCTTGGCAGAAAAAAGGATTTATGCACCAAGAAAGAAAAGTTTTTGTGGAGCACGACTACGCCCCGGAGGTCCTTAAAAGGCATCAGGAATGCAACGACGCTAAAAAGGTACTAAGAGAGAAGAAACTGCACTTTCAAACTCCATTTCCGGCGAAGCTGCGGGTTTTTTACGGGGAAGAAACGTGTCTCAACAACTCGGCGGAAGAAGCAACCAGGGATATGGCGAGAAGAGTGCTCCCGGTAACGGTGTATAAACCCGCAGCAGACCCGATCGAAAGAATCAAGGCACAAACGTGGTGCACACAGAGACCCTCAAAATCCACGGGCCAGCAGAGGGAAACCCAGCGCCAGGGCTATAAGGAAAAACTGAACACTTTCAGGAGGGAATAACGATATTTTTAGTCAATCTGCGCATCCAACCCTCCTCCTACAAGGTAACAAACATTAAAGGAGATGCAGAATCAGCAAGTGGTAAAACATTTCATGGAACAGCCATAATATTAGAAACAAGTAGGTCTTTAAAAAAACAAACAAACAAAAAAAACTTGTTGAAATAGAAATGTGACAATGAACCACATGAACTCTCCACACTAACAAATACTGTATTATGCTGTGACGGTGGTGGGAGGTTGCGCGCAATTTCATAGGGTATAGGCATAAAAAAAAAAAAATCATTACAAGTTCGGATTGGGATCTGAAATTCACGTTAAAAACATGGGACAACTTACAGGGGTAAGAGAGGGCCCTCAACACGTAACAGAGTTTGAGGAATTTCCCTCAGAGCCAACGCACCAGCAAGGCTCTTCTAAGGTCACTAAAAAGACCTCAGCTCAGGAAGACCTTTTGACAGTTTTTTGTTTTAAAGTTTTGTATACTATGTTCTTAATGTTTTTTTATGTTCTTAATGTTCTTTCACTTTCTGAGTAGCATAAAGGAGGGCCACTACACTGTTATACTAAATAAGACAACACAATGGAGAAACAGGGTGAAACCAAAATAATCTCATATAATGTAAAAGGGATCCTGAATCCAATTAAAAGATCCAAGATTCTTGGCAAAATGAAAAAAGACAAAGCAGGAATAATATTTTTACAGGAAACCCACCTAACAGACTTGGAGCACACTAAACTTAATAGACAAGGGTTTAAACTGATCTCTTCATCCTCATATAAGTCAGGGAGGAGGAGGGGGGTAGCGACATTGATCTCAACCAAAATTATGTTTGAAAAAAATTCAGAACACAAAGATAAAGAAGGGAGATTTAGCATGGTACTTGGTCGGCTAGAGGGAGAAGATATCACCCTGCTGAATGTATATGCACCTCCAGGGGCTAACTGGAAATTTTATAAAAATGTATTTGACCTAATGATAACTAAAGCCAAAGGTTTAGTGATATGTGGTGGAGACTTCAGTCTAAGACTGAATCCATACTGGGATGCATCAGGTAATTCTCCACATCAAAATAAAAGAAATGGGAATCTGTGACGTGTGGAGGGAACTCAACCCCAGTGTAAAAGATTATACATTCTGCTCAGCACCACATTCATCATACTCAAGGACTGACTATTTTTTTATGTTTAATAGAGACATTGGAAGAGTAAAAACATGTAAAATAGGACTGATGGATCTCTCTGACCACAGTCCAATCTATATGGACTTAAATATCCAAAAATACACAAATAATACATTTTCTTGGAGGTTAAATTCAAATGTGCTGAAAGGACCACTGAAAGATGAATTGGAATCAGATATTCTCAGATATTTAGAAGAAAATGATAATGGAGAAGTATCTCCTTTAATACTGTGGGACGCATGCAAAGCTGTAATAAGGGGAAAGATTATCGCAAAACTGGCAACCCAAAAGAAACTGAGACAAGAAAAACTAATCACATTAGAGTCAGAACTTAAGAAACTAGAAAAAGAGCACAAAGACAACACTCATTCTACTGACTCGCTCAAAATTAAGGAAATTAAAAAACAAATAAACGAGATCTACACAATAGAAATCCAGAAGAAACTTACATTTCTGAAACAAAAATACTATGAAACAGGTAGCAAATCGGCAAAATTACTAGCCTACAAATTGAGAAAACAACAAACGGAGAGAGCAATCTACAAAATCAGAGACCCAGTATCAAAGGAAATAAAATTTAGAATTCAGGAAATTCTTAAAAGCTTCGAGAATTACTACAAGAACTTATACTCCCTCAAAAAACACAAAAACGCATCCAAAGCCTTCCTAAATACATTAAATCTTCCCCAACTTACTGAGTCACAAAATAAAACACTACTGTCAGAAATACAACCTAAAGAATTAGAAAAAAGCAATTATGAAACTTAAAGCTAACAAATCCCCAGGAGCAGATGGCTATACAGCAGTGGTACAAAACCTTTAAACAGCAACTATCTCCTCTCCTCCTGAAAACATTTAACTTTGTCCTCCACACAGGGAAAATCCCCCTCTCCTGGAGAGAAGGGGTCATTGCAGTCATACCTAAACCTGAAAAGGATAAACTAGACTGCTCCAACTACAGACCAATCAGTGTGTTAAATCAGGACTATAAACTTTTTACTGCTATCCTTGCCAAAAGGTTTAGAAAATATACTGACAGACTTAATCCATTTACACCAAACAGGTTTTATAAGACAAAGACAGACACAAGATAACATTATACGCACTTTACACATAATTCATCATATAAAAAAATATAATTTAAATGCAGCCATACTGGGATTAGATGCTGAAAAAGCATTTGATTCGGTTGACTGGTCTTTCCTATATAGAATCTTATCCAATTTCAATTTTCATAATAACTTCATTAGAACTATCCAGGCATTATATAAAAAACCAACAGCTAAAATAAGGATTAATGGTAAATTATCATCATCTTTTGAACTGGAAAGAGGATGTCGTCAGGGCTGCCCCTTGTCTCCACTGCTCTTTCATTCTTCATAGAACCTCTGAGCCAATGGATAAGACAGAATCAAAAAATTCAAGGTATTACACTTGGTCAGAAGGAGCATAAAACAGCACTCTTTGCCGATGACATTTTAATATACCTGGGGCAGCCGGACACCTCTTTTCCAGAACTAATCTCAGTTTTTTCAGAGTATGGAGAGTTATCGGGGTACGAATTAAACATGCATAAAACCCAAATTTTAACATTCAACTATGACCCAAATCAATATTTACTAAGCAAACTCAAAACTAACTGGGAGATGGAATCTATGAAATATCTGGGGGTCAATATCCCGAAACAACTCAACAAAATTACAACACTAAACTATGATCCACTGATGGCAAAAATAAAATCTGATCTAGCAAGATGGAATATGATACCATTCTTGGGTACTGCACAAAGAACTGAAGCAGTCAAAATGAATATACTTCCACGTCTTCTATACCTTTTCCAAACAATACTGGTAGAACCTCCCAAAAAAACATGGCAAGAACTGGACAGAAGGATCTCAAGATTCATATGGCAGGGCAAGAGACCTAGAATCAGATATAGAACCCTACAGCTAAACAAAGACAAAGGTGGGCTCGCGCTGCCAAATATCAGGGACTATTTTAAAGCCACACAAATTAAATAATAATAGTAATAATAAGTTTATTTATAGAGCACCTTTCACAGACAGAGTCACAAAGTGCCAAAGTGGGCTGCACGGTGGCGCAGTGGTTTAGCACTGTGGCAGCACAGTTTTACCCTCGGCCGGGGGATCGCGGGGATCATGAGATCGTGGGTTCGATCCCAGCCCCCGACCAACAGTGAGCTGTGTGGAGTTTGCATGTTCTCCCCGTGTTGCGCGGGTTTACTCCGGGATTTCTCCGGTTTCCTCCCGCACACCAAAAACATGTAGGTTTAGGGCGCTCGCGCACGCAGCGACCAGCAGCCGGTGGCTTGTCACCAGACTGCAAACCAAGTCTACCTACGGGTACAAATAAGTAACAAAAAAAAAAAAAAAAAAGTGCTTAACATGGTAAAAAAAATAAAAACACAGGCATATAAAACAGTAAAAAAAAAAAAAGTAGACAGTAAAAGCACATAAAAATACAATCGGCACATATGTGGAGATGTGTGGAAAGGATGAGGCAGAGTTATTTCTCAGGTTCCATTTTATTCACAACACACTCTCCAACATTCAAAAGCAGAAGAAGGAAAAAACCCCAACATCTGCCAGTCTTATACCCCTGACATCAAAGTACAAAATCCCATTGTCTTTAAATCCCAAACACAATGCATCCCCCCTGCAGTTCCTCTCACTTCCACCCCAACCTGGGTGGTCAGGAAATCATTCATGTCCATCTCTTTGCATATCAAAAGGCCAATGCTCTCATCCTCCTCTTATCCCTAGGAGGTCCAGACCTTTTGTTCCTCTTCAGACGTGAAGCCAAAATAAGCACACAGGAATATACATGAGAGCATATGAACAGTCATACACATGTGAGCCCGTGAAACTACATATGTGCACCACACATAGTTAAAAAGCCAGGCTAAAAAGGTGGGTCTTTAGTTGCTTCTTAAATACACCAATGGAAGGTGCAGATCTAAGTTCAAAAGGCAAGGAGTTCCACAGTCTGGGAGCAACAGCAGCAAAGGCTCTATCGCCTTTGGTTCTGAGCCTAGTACTAGGGACTACCAATAGAATCTGATGAGAAGACCTGAGAGACCTGCAGGGCTGGTATAGAGAGAGCAGGTCACTAATATAAAAAGGTGCCTCTTCATGAATGGCTTTGTAAGTAAGAACAAGAACTTTAAAATCAATTCTATAATTTACAGGAAGCCAACGCAAGGAGGCCAAAACAGGAGTGATATGACAGAATCTACTGGACCTAGTTAGTAATCTTGCAGCAGCGTTCTGGACTAACTGTAGGCGGTGTAAAGAGGATTTGCTAAGACATGTAAAACTTTAGTAGAGATATGTAACCCAGTCTACACTGCACAATGGAAGGAGATGGAATGCCAAATAACAAGTGACATTCCCCTAAAGGCGATTATAGGGAACAATGCCTTACCTAATCTTTTGAATAACACTAACCCGTGGATAGAGACCCCGCTAAAAATCTGGTTTAAGATAGTCAGAGAGAATCAAACTAAAGAACCCTATCGATTATTGCAATGGATTTCCTATGATCAGGACTTTACTCCTAATAAAACAGACACTAGATTTAAAAAGTGGAAAGAGAATGGACTGATAAAATATTACGATTTTTTTAAAGGGCAAACTTTAAGAAGTTTTGAAAAAACAAGGTCTAGTAAATCAAGACCTTTACAGGTTCTTTCAGCTTAGACACCACATAAACAAAATACTTAAAAAGGAGGACTTGGAAAGGGCCCAGTCAGGTGTTCTTTTTTTTTTAAATTTTTTTTTAAGTTTTTGTAAAGGGTATACATGTCATTACAGCATTGCATTGTTTACATTTTCATCACGTTCCCTTTTTTTTTTGTTTTTTGACAACATTGGAAGAATAATTATTACAACACCCTTTTTTTAAGTGAAAGAAAAAGAGAATTAAAGAAAGAACAAAAAACAAACAAAAAACAAAACAAGAAAAAAACAAAAACAAAACAAAAGAGCAAAAAAAACAAATAAAAATAAATAAATACATAAAAATAAAAGAGCATCTAAGTAGCGCTGGAACAAAGAGAGGTGCCATTATTGAAATGGTATTTGTCAAAGATTAGATCTGATGGAAGACACATATGCGATCCAGGGTTGCCAAAAGTTCAAGAACCCATCCATGTCCTGTCTCAGTGAATGTCAACTTTTCCATCGAGTAAATGTCTTGAATCACGTTAATCCAATCTTCAGGTGTAGGACAATCCTTCAACATCCATTTTTTAGTTAGAGCTTTTTTACTTGCCAATATTAAAACAGTGAATAAATATTTTTCTCCTCGTCTTTCCAGTGATTCCGGTAGTAAACCCAAATACAAAGTTACAAAAGAAAAGGGGACTGTTATTTTGAATATTTTGGTCCAATATTGGTGGATAACTGGGCATGACCAAAACACATGAAAATGATTTGCAGTCTCTTCACCACACAAGCGCCAACAATTCAACCCCTTACGAGTAAATTTGTTTTGTGCAGGTGTTCTGAAAAATCTTGCCAAATTTTTCCATCCAAATTCTCTCCACTGCAGGGATGAGGTACTTTTCCATTGTTGTTTATTTAGCTTTTCCCATATTTCCAGTTGTAAAGTGAAATTCCCCTCTTTTTCCCATCTCTCTTTTATATATGATGTGTTGTCTCCTTTTAAGTCTTGAAGACCTTGGTATATTTTAGAGATGTATCTGATCCCTGGGATCCCTTTATATGCCATTAAGAAGACCTTCAGAACACCTGACTGGGTCCTTTTCAAATCCTCCTTTTTAAGTATTTTGTTTATGTGGTGTCTAAGCTGAAAGAACCTGTAAAGGTCTTGTGGTGGAGTCATGGCTCCACCACAACATCCCTGACGAGGCCTTTCAACTGGAAGATATGGCGATGTTCCGTGCCGACAGGGAAATGGCGAGCTCCGGTAAGAGCCGGGGGGGGTGGGCTATGCATCTATGTTAACAAGAACTGGTGTGTCAATGCCACGTTAGTGTCTAAACACTGCTCTCCGTTGGCGGAGTTCCTTATTGTAAATTGTCGGCCATATTATTTGCCGAGGGAATTCAGCAACGTGTTTGTAGCTGGTGTTTACATAGCGCCGAGCGCTAATGCTAAAGCTAAGGCTAAGAAGGCACTCGGGGAACTGCACAATGCGATTAGTGAAATCCAAACTTCACACCTGGACAGTTTTGTGGTGGTTGCGGGGGATTTTAACCACACCAGCTTAAAGACTGTGCTCCCCAAGTTTAAACAATGTGTAGACTTTAAGACCAGAGGAGAGAATATGTTGGACTTAGTGTACCCAAACACAGATGCATATAAGGCGATACCCCGCCCCCATCTCGACCATTCTGATCACATGTCCGTGATGCTGCTGCCTGCCTACAAACCTTTATTGAAGCGCAGCAGGCCAGCAGTGAAACAAATTAGAATTTGGCCAGAGAGTGCAACCTCTGCACTGAAAGACTGTTTTCTGCACACAGACTGGGAGGTCTTCAAAATAGCAGCCTCCCAGGAAGACAAGACAGATGTGGAGGAGTATGCTGATACAGTCACCAGCTACATCGCGAAGTGCACAGAGGATGTCACTACAGTGAAGACCATCACTATGTGGGGTAACCATAAGCCCTGGATGACTGCAGAGGTGCGCTCGCTGCTTACAGCCAGAGATGCAGCCTTCAGAGCGAAGGACAGGATCGCCCTCCGCTCAGCCAGGTCTGCACTCTCAAAGGGAATTAAGGCGGCAAAGCGCGCCTATGCGGAGAAAATCCAGGGACACCTCTGTGACACTAGGAACACCAAGCAGATGTGGCAGGGAGTTCGGACACTGACGGGCTATAAGTCTAGGCAGGGGGTCGATGATAACGACGCTTCACTTCCAGACAGGCTTAACGACTTCTTTGCACGTTTTGAAGCATCAAACTCGACAATCAGAGGGAGGGCTGGCCCACCCCCACCATCGGTCGGACCAGCTTTTACCATCAACACAGCGGACACATGGAGGACCCTAACCAGAGTCAACCCACGCAAAGCTGCAGGTCCGGACAACATTCCGGGACGTGTGCTCCGAGACTGCGTGAGCGAGTTGGCGGATGTCCTGACTGACATTTATAACATCTCCCTGAGTCAGGCCATTGTTCCCAGATGCTTCAAGACCTCTATCATTGTACCAGTGGCAAAGAAACCAGTTGTGTCCTGTTTGAATGACTATCGTCCTGTTGCACTGACACCAATTGTGATGAAGTGTTTTGAACGGCTTGTCAAACCACACATTACAGCCTGCCTCCCTGCATCACACGACCCGCTCCAGTTTGCATATCGTTCAAACCGCTCCACGGAGGATGCTATAGTCACCACCCTACACTCTGTCATCACCCACCTGGACCAGAAAGACACCTACGCCAGACTCCTGTACATTGATTTCAGTTCAGCATTCAACACCATTATTCCCCAGAGCCTGATAGAGAAATTACTCCTTCTCGGTCTGAACACCGCCACATGTCTCTGGATCCTGGATTTCCTGATTGCGAGACCTCAGTCTGTCCGGGTTGGAAACAACATCTCCAACTCTGTCACGCTGAGCACCAGATCCCCTCAAGGCTGTGTACTCAGTCCACTGTTGTTTACACTTCTAACACAGGACTGTGTATCCAGACACGAGGGGAACCAGATTATTAAGTTTGCAGATGACACCACGGTGGTGGGACTTATTCAGAGGGATGAGGAATCAATGTACAGGGAAGAAGTGAGAGACCTGGAGGGCTGGTGCAGGGAGAACAATCTGGTGCTCAACGTGGACAAAACGAAGGAGATGATTATCGACTTCCGGCGGTCACAGCCTGAACACGTCCCCCTCGGCATCAGCGGCCGTTTAGTGGAGAGAGTGGAGAACATCAAGTTCCTCGGAGTGCAGATCTCACAGGACCTGACCTGGAGCAAGAATTCCTTGGGGCTCAGGAAGCGGGCTCAGCAGAGACTGCACTTCTTGAGGAAACTCAAACAGGCCTCTCTCCCCATCTGCATCCTCAGGACCTTCTACAGAGGTGTGGTGGAGAGTGTTCTGACATACTGCATTGCTACATGGTACTCCAGCTGCAGTATGTCAGAGAAAAAAGCCCTGCAGAGGATAGTCAAGGGGGCTGAGAGGGTAATTGGAGTCTCCCTCCCCTCTGTCCAAGAACTTTTTCAGAACCGTTGTAGGAGCAGGGCACTGAACATTGTCAAGGACCGTTCTCACCCTCTGCATAAACACTTTGAACTTCTTCCATCTGGTAAACGATTCCGGAGCATCAGAGGCAGAACCACCAGACTGATCAACAGCTTCCTTCCACAAGCTGTGAGGATGCTGAACAGTTGAACCGGAATCTCTCATACATACTACTGCACCTATGGACATTTTGTATATTATTTGTATATTATAGTTAGTTAGTTTTTTTTTTTCCCAAGTATGTCTCAGGGATGTGTGAATGGATGGGGGGTGGGGGTGGGGGGTGAAGCTATGTGGGAGTGTGTCTTAAATCATGCTTTTTCTATTTATATGGATGCCGAGAGAAACGCAATTTCATCTTGCCTGCACTACAGTTGTATGTACAGCAATATGACAATAAAGTTTGATTTGATTTGATTGATTTGATTTGATTTGATTTATTAGACCTTGTTTTTTCAAATCTTCAAAACTTCTTAAAATTTGCCCTTTAAAAAAATCGTAATATTTTATCAGTCCATTCTCTTTCCATTTTTTAAATCTAGTGTCTGTTTTATTAGGAGTAAAGTCTTGATCACAGGCAATCCATTGCAGTAATCAATAGGGTTCTTTAGTTTGATTCTCTCTGACTATCTTAAACCAAATTTTTAGCGGGGTCTCTATCCATGGGTTAGTGTTATTCAAAAGTTTAGGTAAGGCATTGTTCCCTATTATCGCCTGTAGGGGGATGTCACTTGTTATTTGGCATTCCATCTCCTTCCATTGTGCAGTGTAGACTGGGTTACATATCTCTACTAAAGTTTTAATTTGTGCGGCTTTAAAATAGTCCCTGATATTTGGCAGCGCGAGCCCACCTTTGTCTTTGTTTAGCTGTAGGGTTAGCTGTAGGGTTCTATATCTGATTCTAGGTCTCTTGCCCTGCCATATGAATCTTGAGATCCTTCTGTCTTGAGATCCTTCTGAATCTTGAGATCCTTCTGTCCAGTTCTTGCCATGTTTTTTTGGGAGGTTCTACCAGTATTGTTTGGAAAAGGTATAGAAGACGTGGAAGTATATTCATTTTGACTGCTTCAATTCTTTGTGCAGTACCCAAGAATGGTATCATATTCCATCTTGCTAGATCAGATTTTATTTTTGCCATCAGTGGATCATAGTTTAGTGTTATAATTTTGTTGAGTTGTTTCGGGATATTGACCCCTAGATATTTCATAGATTCCATCTCCCAGTTAGATTTGAGTTTGCTTAGTAAATATTGATTTGGGTCATAGATGAATGTTAAAACTTGGGTTTTATGCATGTTTAATTCGTACCCCGATAAATCTCCATACTCTGAAAAAACTGAGATTAGTTCTGGAAAAGAGGTGTCCGGCTGCCCCAGGTATATTAAAATGTCATCAGCAAAGAGTGCTATTTTGTGTTCCTTCTGACCAAGTGTAGTACCTCGAATTTTTTGATTCTGTCTTATCCATTGGCTCAGAGGTTCTATGAAGATTGCAAAGAGCAGTGGAGACAAGGGGCAGCCCTGATGACATCCTCTTTCCAGTTCAAAAGATGATGATAATTTACCATTAATCCTTATTTTAGCTGTTGGTTTTTTATATAATGCCTGGATAGTTCTAATGAAGTTATTATGAAAATTGAAACTGGATAAGATTCTATATAGGAAAGACCAGTCAACCGAATCAAATGCTTTTTCAGCATCTAATCCCAATATGGCTGTATTTAAGTTATATTTTTTTATATGATGAATTATGTGTAAAGTGCGTCTAATGTTGTGTTGTGTCTGTCTTTGTCTTATAAAACCTGTTTGGTCTAAATGAATTAAGTCTGTCACTATATTTTTTAACCTTTTGGCAAGGATAGTGGTAAAAAGCTTATAGTCCTGATTTAACACACTGATTGGTCTGTAGTTGGAGCAGTCTAGTTTATCCTTTTCAGGTTTAGGTATGACTGCAATGACCCCTTCTCTCCAGGAGGGGGGGATTTCTCCTGTGTGGAGGACATAGTTAAATGTTTTCAGGAGGAGAGGAGATAGTTGCTGTTTAAAGGTTTTGTACAACTCTGCTGTATAGCCATCTGCTCCTGGGGATTTGTTAGCTTTAAGTTTCATAATTGCTTTTTCTAATTCTTTAGGTTGTATTTCTGACAGTAGTGTTTTATTTTGTGACTCAGTAAGTTGGGGAAGGTTTAATGTGTTCAGGAATGCTTCGGATGCGTTTTTATGTTTTTTGAGGGAGTACAAGTTCTTATAGTAGTTCTCGAAGCTTTTAAGAATATCCTGAATTCTAAATTTTATTTCCTTTGATACTGGGTCTCTGATTTTGTAGATTGCTCTCTCCGTTTGTTGTTTCCTCAACTTATATGCTAGCAATTTTGCCGATTTGCTGCCTGTTTCATAGTATTTTTGTTTCAGAAATGTAAGTTTCTTCTGGAATTCTATTGTGTAGATCTCATTTATTTGTTTTTTAATTTCCTTAATTTTGGGCGAGTCATTAGAATGAGTGTTATCTTTGTGCTCTTTTTCTAGGTTCTTAAGTTCTGACTCTAATGTGATTAGTTTTTCTTGTCTCAGTTTCTTTTGGATTGCCAGTTTTGCGATAATCTTTCCCCTTATTACAGCTTTGCATGCGTCCCACAGTATTAAAGGGGATACTTCTCCATTATCATTTTCTTCCAAATATCTGAGAATATCTGATTCCAATTCATCTTTCAGTGGTCCTTTCAGCACATTTGAATTTAACCTCCAAGAAAATGTATTATTTGTGTATTTTTGGATACTTAAGTCCATATAGATCGGACTGTGGTCAGAGAGATCCATCAGTCCTATTTTACATGTTTTTACTCTTCCAATGTCTCTATTAAACATAAAAAATAGTCAATCCTTGAGTATGATGAATGTGGTGCTGAGTAACATGTATAATCTTTTACACTGGGGTTGAATTCCCTCCACACGTCACAGATTCCCATTTCTTTTAGTAGCATCCGAGTTTTTCTACTTTGAGTGTTATTTTGATGTGGAGAATTACCTGATGCATCCCAGTATGGATTCAGTCTTAGATTGAAGTCTCCACCACATATCACTAAACCTTGGGCTTTAGTTATCATTAGGTCAAATACATTTTTATAAAATTTCCAGTTAGCCCCTGGAGGTGCATATACATTCAGCAGGATGATATCTTCTCCCTCTAGCCGCCCAAGTACCATACTGTATCTCCCTTCTTTATCTTTGTGTTCTGATCAATGTCGCTACCCCCCTCCTCCTCCCTGACTTATATGAAGATGAAGAGATCATTTTAAACCCTTGTCTATTGAGTTTAGTGTGCTCCACGTCTGTTAGGTGGGTTTCCTGTAAAAATATTATTCCTGCTTTGTCTTTTTTCATTTTGCCTAGAATCTTGGATCTTTTAACTGGATTCAGGATCCCTTTTACATTATATGAGATTATTTTGGTTACACCCTGTTTCTCCATTGTGTTGTCTTATTTAGTATAACAGTGTGGTGGCCCTCTTTTATGCTACTCAGAAACTGAAAGAACATTAAGAACATAAAAAAACATTAAGAACATAGTATAAAAAACTTTAAAACAAAAAACTGACAAAAGATCTTCCTGAGCTGAGGTCTTTTTAGTGACCTTAGAAGAGCCTTGATGGTGTGTTGGCTCTGAGGGAAATTCCTCAGATTCCGTTACGTGCTGAGGGCCCTCTCTTACCCCTGTAATTTGTTCCATGTTTTTAACGTGAATTTCAGATCCCAATCCGAACTTGTAATGATTTTTTTTTTTATGCCTATACCCTATGAAATTGTGCGCAACCTCCCACCACCATCACAGCAAACAGTCACGTTAATATAGTATTTGTTAGTGTGGAGAGATCATGTGGTTCATTGTCACATTTCTATTTTAACAAGTTTTGTTGTTTTTTTTAAAGACTTATTTGTTTCTAATATTATGTTTGTTCCATAAAATGCTTTACCACTTGCTGATTCTGCATCTCTTTTAATGTTTGTTACCTTGTAGGAGGAGGGTTGGATGCACAGATTGATTAAAAATATCGTTATTCCCTCCTGTAAACGGCCAGTTTTTCCTTATAGCTCTGGCGCTGGGTTTCCCGCTGCTGGCCCGTGGATTTTGAGGGTCTCTGTGTGGACCACGATTGAGCCTTGATTCTTTCGATCGGGTCTGCTGCGGGTTTATACACCGTTACCGGGAGTCCTCTTCTCGCCATATCCGTGGTTGCTTCTTCCGCAGAGTTGTAGAGACACGTTTTCATCCCCGTAAAAAACCCGCAGCTTCGCCAGAAATGGAGTCTGAAAGCGCAGTTTCTTCTCTCGTAGTATCTTTTTAGCGTCGTTGTATTCCCAACGCTTTTTAAGGACCTCCGGGGCGTAGTCGTGTTCCACGAAAACTTTTCTCTCTTGGTGCATAAATCCTTTTTTCTGCCAAGCCAGTCTTACAACCTCTTCTTTTATTTTGGAGTTGGAGAACTTCACCACCACCGATCTTGGTGGCGCTTCTGCCACCGGCCTAGGGGCTAATGTATGGTGCGCCCTTTCTATCTTCAAGTCGGTGGTTTGGGGAATATCCAACTTCTCTCTCAGTAAGGATTCCACGCATGCCGCCATTGTGGTGAAACCGTCCTCGACTCCTTCTTTCAGACCATGAATTCTTATGTTGTCTCTTCTTAGTCTTCCTTCTTGGTCGGTTAGCTTAGCCTCCAGTCTAGACTGTCGTTTGTGTAGTTCCAGCACGGGATCTTCCAGCCCTTTTATTCTTTCCTCTGCTTCCATGATTCGGTCCTCGGCCTGGTCCATTCTGCTGTTTGTCCTTTTTATTTCGTCTTTGATTTCACGAAATTTGGCCCAACACTCTCGGTGAAATCGTCTTAATTCTTTAAGTACCATCTTCAACCTAACCTTGTTGCTAGCTTCATTCAGCTCCTCGTCTTCTGAATGGAAATCATCCGGATCAGATTCTCTGGCCGATGCATGTCCTGGCCTGGTAAATGTTGACTTCTTCTGTTTTCCTTTAGGCATGATGGCTTTGTCTCTTGATTTTCACTTTTCCAAAAATCCGTTAAATCTGATTTTCAAGGTGTTTTCCTGGATCGGGTCTGGGAGCTTCAGTGTTAAGCTGCTATCACCATGGTGTCCAGACCGGAAGTCCCCAGTCAGGTGTTCTGAAGGTTTTCTTAATGGCATATAAAGGGATCCCAGGGATCAGATACATTTCTAAAATATACCATGGTCTTACAAGACTTAAAAGGAGACAACACATCATATATAACAGAGAGATGGGAAAAAGAGGGGAATTTCACTTTACAACTGGAAATATGGGAAAAGCTAAATAAACAACAATGGAAAAGTACTTCATCCCTGCAGTGGAGAGAATTTGGATGGAAAAATTTGGTAAGATTTTTCAGAACACCTGCACAAAACAAATTTACTCGTAAGGGGTTGAATTGTTGGCGCTTGTGTGGTGAAGAGACTGCAAATCATTTTCATGTGTTTTGGTCATGCCCAGTTATCCACCAATATTGGACCAATGTACAGACAATATTGGGGAAAATATTCAAAGTAACAGTTCCCTTTTCTTTTGTAACTTTGTATTTGGGTTTACTACCGGAATCACTGGAAAGACGAGGAGAAAAATACTTATTCACTGTTTTAATATTGGCAAGTAAAAAAGCTCTAACAAAAAAATGGATGTTGAAAGACTGTCCTACACCTTAAGATTGGCTTAACGTGATTCAGGACATTTATTCGATGGAAAAGTTGACATTTGCACTGAGACAGGACATGGATGGGTTCTTGAACTTTTGGCAACCCTGGAACGCATATGTGTCTTCCATCAGATCTAATCTTTGACAAATACCATTTCAATAATGGCACCTCTCTTTGCTCCAACGCTACTCAGATGCTCTTTCGTTTTTCTGCTCTTTTGTTTGTTTTTTTTGTTTGTTTTTTTTGTTCTTCTTTTAATTTCTCTTTTTCTTTCACTTAAAAAAAGGTTGTTGTAATAATTTTTTTCCAGTGTTGTCAAAAAACAAAAAAAAGGAGGAATGTGTGATGAAAATGTAAACAATGCAATGCTGTAATGACATGTATACCCTTTACAAAAACTTAAATAAAAAAAAAATCGTTCTTCTCACTTACAAAGCTCTAAATAATCAGGCCCCTTGTTATTTAAAAGATTGGATACTACCTTATCATCCTAACAGAGCACTGCACTCCCAAAATGCAGGTTTACTTGAAATACCTAGAATCTTGAAGACTGCATTCACACCAGGATAGTCTGGGGGTTTCTGTTCGATTGGGTGGGGAATGCCGAGAATTTTTGCACCTTCGTTTGATTTGGTTTGCATTCACACTGCACTTTACTCAAGCAGACCAAACTGCCTGGACAACGTTGCGCAGTTACAACAGTTGCTTCTTTGGGCCACTGTAGCTAAAACCACCACTGACCAGGAAGAAAAAATCTCAGTGAAGAAGAAAAATCTGTCATGGTTCGCCTTGACAGGCATAATTATGGACTCAGGCGCAGAAGCACGCTTTATCAGTTTTAATAGGGAATCAACTCAGCATGAGGGCTGGAACAACAGACGAGCTGAATAGGCTGAATAACTTACAGGTAGAATGCAAAATAACATACGTGTCATAGATGGACAGGAAATTACCATTTGAAGACTTAAGGCTGCCGTGATGTGGAACAAGAGGCAGCAGTTTAAAGTAGAACTGAACTGAACGGCATTGAATGGCACTGGGTGATAGTACATACAATTATAAAGATAATTTATCATTGGCACCCCCTCCACAAATCCCGGAATCTTGGAGAAAATCGCGATTTTGAATTTCCCGCCCTGAAAAATCAGACAAATCCGCCGAAGTGCAGCCGGAGTTCCGCGTGACGTCACGAGTGTGACACAGTCCTCCATGTTTACCATTGCGAGCACGTCGACACTGGTTGTTTTTGGTGCATTTTGTCGTGATAGTCGACTACAAAACACTTCCAACACCTGGGAAGATCTGTTCAGTGGCCAAGGAAAGCTGTCATGGCGACGAAAGAAAAGAAAGGGGGAGGAAAAGTGAACGTTTCTAGATATACAGTGATCCCTCACTTATCGCGTTTAATGGGGACCAGAACCGACTGCGAAAAGTGAAAAACCGCGAAGTAGCGTCACCCCCCTCAAGGGCGTCACAAGCACTATTTTGCACAAAAAGGCACAAGAGAACAGCGAAAAGTGCCACTAAGCAACACGAGCGATAAAGAACAATGAATGCGGTCTTCCTTCGCTGGGTAAAACGTCTCGGCCAATCAGCTTGCGAGATTCCCGAGCGGTGAAGAGGTGGGCGGAGAGGAGTGGAGCGGTGGTCAGAGAGGTGGATTTTGAGTTGTGCGGGCTCTCCGTGTTGATACCTGATGTTCTAATGTAGTCTCCCTGCCTTCTCCCTGCCTTCTACATTAGAACATCAGGTATCAACACGGAGAGCCCGCACACTCAAAATCTACCTCTCTGACCACCGCTCCACTCCTCTCCGCCCCACCTCTTCACCGCTCGGAAATCTCGCAAGCTGATTGGCCGAGACGTTTTACCTCGCAAGCTGATTGGCCGAGACGTTTTTACCCAGCTTCGCTCCCTGCTGAGCGCCTATACCCAGCGAAGGAAGACCGCATTCATTGTTCTTTATCGCTCGTGTTGCTTAGTGGCACTTTTTGCTGTTCTCTTGTGCCTTTTTGTGCAAAATAGTGCTTGTGACGCCCTTGGGGGGGGGGGGTGACGCTACTTCACGGTTTTTCACTTTTCGCGGTCGGTTCTGGTCCCCATTAAACGCGATAAGTGAGGGATCACTGTAATACGTTGGAAAAATGCTGATGTTTTTTTTTCCCTTTCTTTTTTATTGTTAATTTTCCTTATCCTGACACCCCAAACATGCCAAAGTAAAGACTCACCATTCTGTATTCAATAAGCGGACTCTCCTCCCCATCACTGCTGCGGTCTGAGTCGGTGCCGGAATCCCCGAAAATTCTGGCTCTAATCTGTACGGTTCGATGCCTCCCTCGCTCTCTTCCTGTTCACTTGACACTCCTGCATCCTCCTCTGTCTTGTCACCGATCCTGAATGCCTCTTCACTCTGAAAACTCTGGTGTTCTTGACTGCTGGAACTGCTATCATCTGCCATTGTTGTTTTGATAAGGGTCACACTCGTGTCGTCACGCAGCGTCGTCTGCAACTACTTCCGGTTGTTTGCACTGCCAGCCAGAGGCAAAAGTTTATCGGCTTATAGCTTGGGCCATCGCACGGCCCTAAAAATTTCTTTTATGTGTTGAAATATACAATAGGTAATAAGGAATTAATCTGCTATTCTACTTTTTTTTTTGGCAAAAAGGTGAGTTCAGTTCGACTTTAAGTAAGCAACAAGTAATTTAGGGAAATAAGAACAGCTGGGCTGAATTAACAACAGTAAAAAGCAAATCATAAGCACAAACAGGAAACCAATCCCTAAGACAATAAAACCACAAAGGAACAAAACTGGAAGTGCCTTCCAAAATAAGAGAATTCAAACACAGAAACAAAGTAACACCAAACAGCAGAATATAAATGATAAGTTAAAGAGTGAACTAAAGTAATTAATCATAACAAAATCCAGCTCATCGATAGGCCAGGACCGAAAACAGAAATCCGTTTTCATCAGCCAGGTTGTTTGTCCACCACAAACTAGACATGTTTTAACCTTTTCTCCTCGACTTTCTCCGGTAAAAGGATTTCTCGGGTTCACACAGTTGTCTTTATTATTTTCTACCCAAAATACACAATGGTAAATGTCACTTCCTCTTCACAGACTACGTGTTGCTATGGTTACACAAATGGGCACTCCTGCCCTTTGATCTTCTGGATTGTCCGTTTGCATTCACACTGAAAACGAAGTGCACCAGACTTCGCTTGCAAGTGAACCGAGACCCCCCGTTTCAGGGCGACCAGAGTTCGCTTGTTGGTGTGCACCAGAATTCGAATGCACATTGAGATTTCACCAAATGAACCAAACTATCCGCAGAAGTGGACCAGAGTTCCTTTGGTCTGGACCAAACAGTGGCAGTGTGAATGCGCCCTCAGAGTACAATGGGAGGAAGAGTTTTTAGTTATCAGGCTCCTCTCCTTTGGAACCAGCTGCCAATCTGGATTCGGGAGTCAGTCTCGATCTCTGTTTTTAAGACTAGTGTTAAAATCTTCCTTTTTGACATAACCTATAGTTAGGGTGGGATCAGGTGACCCTGAACCCTCCCTTAGTTATGCTGCTAATAGGTTTAGACAGCCGAGGGACCTCCAACAATGCACTGGGCTTCACACCTTTCTTCACTCTCAATGAAATATTTTTGCTGGTCATAAACATCTGTTTGTTCTCTCCCATAGATTGAGTCCCCATCATGCTGTTTGCTTTCTACATGTCTGTTCTTTTCTTTCATCTATCCCCTCACCCCCCAGCCAGTCGCAGCAGATGGCTGCCCCTCCATGAGCCTGGTTCTGCTGGAGGTTTCTTCCTGCTTAATGGGAGTTTTTCCTCTTCACCGTTGCCAAGTTCACAGGGGATCGCCTGATTGCTGGGGTCTTTCTGCAACTGTGGGGTTTTCTCTGCAATTGCAGTTGAAAGTGCTATGAGATGACTGTTGTTGTGAAATGGCATTATATAAATAAAGTTGAATTGAATCATAAATCTTGCCGCCATCAGTGCGTGAATGTGTGTGTGAATGGGTGGATAGCAGGATCTGTAAAGCACTTTGGTCATCTAGAGATGAGAATAAAAGCGCTATATAAGTGAATGCCATTTACCATTTACCATTTTACCATTTATATATCCTGTTATAGAACTGAATAAAATGACTTTGAACCACCAATTCTAACCAGAAATGCAAAAAAAAAAAAAAATCTTTCAAATTTTTCAATAGTGGGCTCCTGCACAAGCGGAGGCTTCATTTGCTTTTTTTCCATCCATAAAAATAACAAAATATACATACAACAGTGAACAAATGAAAATAATAAAAATAAAGACAAAAAGATAAACATGTAGGTACAAGGCATTTATGACAACTGAAAAATCAATATTTTACAGTCGTTCAGAAGATGGAGGTCCATTCATTTCTTTCAGATTTTTTGGGGGGGAGATAATGTGCAGTCTTTTCTGCTTTTCTGTTTGTGTCAGTATTGGAACAGGATGTATTTGACGTCATACTTAAGCATCAGGATATTTGGGGAGGATTGCAGGAATTTTGCTTTATGAATAAATTTTCCAGCAACACAAAAATTTCACACATTGAGAGAGGAAGCGTTCATGCTAGGGTTGGGCGTATCAATACTTCGATACCAGCTGGTTAATACTTTGAAGTCGATACCTTTTTAAATATCGTGATACCACCGTGTTCATACAAAATGTGCAATTTGTTTTCACTTCTGAGAGTTTTAGGCATTAGATTTATGTGTGAAAACCAGTGAAAAACATGTTTTAGAGATGGTCTGCTATGCCACATGATTATAGCAGCCTATCAAATGTCACAAACTGTCAGAGAGAAATTCGTGCTGCTCAGAACAACTGGTGGCAACAGAAATCGGAGGAGATCCAAAGATTTGCAGACCAACGTGACATGTGCTGCTTTTATGCCGTAACAAAGGAAATCTTTGGTCCTACAAGGTCAGCTGCCTGCAGTCTGAAAGATGCAGATGACTCCACTGTCATCAATGACACCCAGGGAATTTTAAACCGATGGAGATCCCACTTTGAAAGCCTTCTCAATGATCATTCGCGCACACCAGACGACCTTCTCTGTAAAACGCCACAACATCCTGTTCGCTACTGGATGTCTCTTCCACCCTCCTCTGAGGAAATGAACAAAGCCATCAAGCACATGAAACCAGGCAAGGCACCGGGACCAGACAACATCCCACTAGAATTAATCACTCATGGTGGCCCGGAATTTAAGAACCGACTGCTGAACCTCACCCTAAAAATCTGGGAAACAAAGACAGTCCCTAGTGACTTCCACAATGCAAACATTATCACCATCTTCAAAAAGGGAGATCGAGAAAACTGTGGAAACTACCGTGGCATCTCACTGCTAAGCATAGCAAGTAAGATCTTTGCACACATCCTCCTCAACCACCTCCTTGTCATCACAGAAGAAATACTTCCTGAATCACAGTGCGGTTTCTGATCTTCTCGCGGGACAATAGACATGATCTTCTGTGCCCGACAACTGCAGGAGAAATGTCAAGAACAGCAACAGCCACTTATGCTCATCTTCTGGGACCTAAAGAAAGCCTTTGACAAGGTCCCACGGCCGGCTATATGGGCAGTCTTGGCAAGATTCGGCTGCCTAGATGACTTGATTTTGCTGATCCGCTCACTTCATGATGGAATGGTGGGCAGAGTATGCCATCAAAAAGCTCTCTCTGACCCTTTTCCCATAACAGGAGGACTCAAGCAAGGCTGCTTTCTAGCCCCAACCTGCTTCTCACTGTACCTGGTGGCAATGCTCAATGAAATCCCACCAGACACTCCTTCCTCTGATGTACGATATCACATGGACGGTGGCCTCTTCAATCTCAGTCGACTCCGAGCAAAAACAAGAATGTTAACCACCACAGTCGACGAGCTGCAGTATGCAGATGACAACGCTACCCCTAGCTTAACTGCTGAAGATCTACAGAGGACGGCTGACCTCGACAATAATGCTTATGAGCATTTTGGAATGGAGGTGAATACTGACAAGACCAAAGTCCTCATCCAATCACCCCCAGGCTACATGCTCCCTGACACAATCATCACTATTGATGAAAAGCCTCTGGAAAAAGCGGACCATTTCTGTTATCTAGGAAGCATTCTATCAAAGACACCCACATGCGATCAGAACGTGGAGAATCGCGTTAGGGCAGCTCACTCCGCTTTTGGACGTCTTAATCGTCGAGTCTTCAACAACCACGCACTGACTATCAAAACAAAGATCATGGTTTTCAGGGCTGTAGTTCTGTCTACCCTTCTCTACGCCTGCGAGACCTGGACTCTCTACCGTTGCCAAATCAAATGTCTTGAGCACTTCCAACAGCTGAAGCTTAGACAAATCCTTAAAACCAAATGGACAGACCGGGTAACAAACACCGAAGTTCTCGCCCGCGCTGCACTACCTAGTGTTGAAGCTACCATTATTCAGCACCGTCTCCGCTGGGCAGGCCATGTCCAACGAATGGAATCAAATCGTCTACCGAAAATTCTGCTCTATGGAGAACTCACCTCAGGAACAAGACCACTAGGCAGACCAAAACTGCGCTATAAAGACCAACTAAAGTCCACCTTGGCCCAAACCAACATCTACAGATGGGAACACCTAGCAAAGGAGAGAATGGTATGGAGAGAAGCTATCCGCAATGGCACTGTAGCCTTTGAGAAAAACAGATGTGCATTTGAGGAGGAGAAGCGAAGAAGAAGGAAGGAGCGTTCGCAGCAGCCGTGGCCTCCACCGTCACTTCCCTGCGGTCTCTGCCCACACCTCTTCCATCACCGGCTCGGGCTACAGAGCCACATCCGTCACAAGCACAAGTGATTTCTGGAACGGGAGCAACCCTATGCTCGGACACGAGCAGGAGCCGACGACTACGATCAAATGTCAGAGCTGAAGACTCACTGCACACTGGCAGTGTGCAGTGTGCAGTATATACCCCACTGTATATATAAATATACAGTGGGGTAAAAAAGTATTTAGTCAGTCACCAATTGTGCAAGTTCTCCCACTTAAAAGATGAGAGAGGTCTCCAATTTTCATCATAGGTATACCTCAACTATGAGAGGCAAAATAAGAAAAAAAAAATCCAGAAAATCACATTGAAGGATTTTTAATGAATTCATTGGTAAATTCCTAAAATAAGTATTTGGTCAATAACAAAAATTCATCTCAATACTTTGTTATATACCCTTTGTTGGCAATGACAGAGGTCAAACGTTTTCTGTAAGTTTTCACAAGGTTTTAACACTCTGTTGCTGGTATTTTGGCCCATTCATCCATGCAGATCTCCTCTAGAGCAGTGATGTTTTGGGGCTGTCGCTGGGCAACACGGACTTTCAACTCCCTCCAAAGATTTTCTATGGGGTTGAGATCTGGAGACTGGCTAGGCCACTCTAGGACCTTGAAATGCTTCTTACGAAGCCACTCCTTCGTTGCCCGGGCAGTGTGTTTGGGATCATTGTCATGCTGAAAGACCCAGCCACGTTTCATCTTCAATGCCCTTGCTGGTGGAAGGAGGTTTTCACTCAAAATCTCACGATACATGGCCCCATTCATTCTTTCCTTTACACGGATCAGTCGTCCTGGTCCCTTTGCAGAAAAACAGCCCCAAAGTATGACGTTTCCACCCCCATGATTCACAGTAGGTATGGTGTTCTTTCTCCTCCAAACACGACAAGTTGAGTTTTTACCAGAAAGTTCTATTTTGGTTTCATCTGACCATATGACGTTCTCCCAATCCTCTTCTGGATCATCCAAATGCTCTCTAGCAAACTTCAGACGGGCCTGGACATGTACTGGCTTAAGCAGGGGGACATGTCTGGCACTGCAGGATTTGAGTCCCTGGCGGTGTAGTGTGTTTCTGATGTAGCCTTTTTATCTCCTCCAAAGGGGGAGGTTATGTGATCATCGGCGTTAGTTTGTCTGTTTGTCTGTTTGTTTGTTTGTCTGTTTGTTTGTTAGCAAGATAACTCAAAAAGTTATGGACGGATTTTCATGAAATTTTCACAGATTGTCAGAAATGGGCTATCCTATAGATGATTAGATTTTGGTGGTGATCCGGATCACCGTCCACAAGAAAACCGCCATTACGCAAAATGCCATTTTCGTGAATAACTACTAAACCACTAATCCTATCATTGTCAATCCAATTGCTTGTCATATGTTTTCATGGTCAAGGAATCTGAAAGCTTACACACAAACACTGTATGGGGGGAAGTGTGGTGCTAAACCGCCATTACGGAAAATGCCATTTTCGTCAATAACTACTGAACCACTAATCCTATCATTGTGAATCCAGTTGCTAGTCATATGTTTTCATGGTCAAGGAATCTGAAAACGTACACACAAACACTGTATGGGGGGAACTGTGGTGCTTGGAGGAGGTCTGCGCTCTCCGAGTGCTTTTCTATATAATCATATATATATACTGTATATATACGTATACTGTATATATATATATATATATATAATATAACCTGCAATGTTTTAAAGTTAATATACATGATCATGACATCAGTTTAGTTACAGAATTCAAATACCTTGGCGTTGTACTAGATCCTCAACTCAAATTTAATCTTCATATAAAGAAAATTTCAAAAACAGTAAAAAAAAATCTGAACTGCTTTAAATTAATTAGATATTACATACCTTACGAACCTGCTGTACTGTATATGCATTCTATGGTTTTTTCTCATATATCATACTGTTTGACAGTCTGGGCTCAAGCAGCCCCTTCCACAATAAGACATATAGGTTCATAATATAATCAAACCCTAAAAATCTTGGACAAAAAGCCCATTAGGTGGCATCACTGTAATATTTTAAAAAAATACAACCTATTGAGTTTTGAGAGTTTCATTGACCTCTGTTTACTGAAATTAACTTTCAAATGTTTCCATAAATCAGCACCTGAGCCACTTGCTGGTTTCATCCAAAGACAGGACAGCAGCAGAGCCACCAGGAGTTCTGTTAACAATAACTGTAAAATATTCCACCGCAGAACCACATTTGGACAAACAGCTTTCTCTATAAAGGGCAGTCACATCTGGAACACAATGCCAAATGAAATTAAAATAATAACGGACTTTAAAACATTCACTAAAAAGGTTAAAAACTGGCTGAAAAATAAACAAGAATGTACCCATGTATGAAATGATTGTCTGCAGGGTGAGAGTGAATGAAGGGAAGGAATGAATGTGTTTATTTATAGTGAGTGACGAAGGGAGGGAGGCCTGAAATAGGCAAATGTGTGTCAGATTGTTATATTTGTGTATTTATAATATTTATAATTGTGTATTTATAATGTATTTATGTTTTTTGCATTGATGTATGTGGTTATTGTGTATTCCTTTTCTTTCCTTTTTTTTTTTTTAACTTGTTTCTCCTTTCTAAAGCCCATCCAGGGACAAGAGTTGCAAATTAGCTAACAGCTATACACTCTGTGCAACACATCAGATTGATTGTCATTGATTAATTGTCTATGTTTATTGCACTGTCCCTGTCAAATAAACAAATCTATCTATCTAGTTTACTTTTGTCCCAGCTCTCTGCAGGTCATTCACTAGGTCTCCCCATGTGGTTCTGGGATTTTTGATCACCGTTCTCATGATAATTTTGACCCCACGGGGTGAGATCTTGCGTGGAGCCTCAGATTGAGGAAGATTATCAGTGGTCTTGTATGTCTTCCATTTTCTAATAATTGCTCCCACAGTTGATTTCTTCACACCAAGCTGCTTACCTATTGCAGATTAAGTCTTCCCAGCCTGGTGCAGGTCTACAATTTTGTTTCTGGTGTCCTTTGACAGCTCTTTGGTCTTGGCCATAGTGGAGTTTGGAGTCTGACTGTTTGAGGTTGTGGACAGGTGTCTTTTATACTGATAACGAGTTCAAACAGGTGCCATTAATACAGGTAACGAGTAGAGGACAGAGGAGCCTCTTAAAGAAGAAGTTACAGGTCTGTGAGAGCCAGAAATCTCGCTTGTTTATAGGTGACCAAATACTTATTTTACCAAGGAATTTACCAATTAATTCATTAAAAATCCTTCAATGTGATTTTCTGGATTTTTTTTTCTCATTTTGTCTCTCATAGTTGAGGTATACCTATGATGAAAATTGGAGACCTCTCTCATCTTTTAAGTGGGAGAACTTGCACAATTGGTGGCTGACTAAATACTTTTTTGCCCCACTGTATATACAAAGTGCGGAGCATTGTAGCGAGATGGAATAAGCAGCATAACCGTCTACTTAGTTATCCTACATAGTATGAATATGTACCCATACATATTGTCATTCTCCGTAGCGACCAATACTGTCCTAGTTGTATATACTGGAGGGGACCATTGTGTAAGTCTATTGCATCTTTTGCATTCAGTACTATTAGGCCATTACGTTTTTTTGCTATCTCTGCGAGCAGCTCTGCTTAGGTTATACAGTCTGTCAGCCGTAAGTAGGAAGGACCTGCGAAACCTCTCGGTTGCGCACCTAGGATGATGTAGTCTGCTGCTAAATGAACTCCTCAGTGCGTTCAATATGTCCTGCATAGGGTGGGACTTGGACTCCAGCAGAGATGACAGTTTAGCCACCATCCTTCTCTCTCCTATCTCCTCCACTGGGTCAGGGCGCTGCCCCAGGACAGAGCTAGCTTTCTTGATCAGTTTGTTCAGTCTCTTCCTATCGGCTGCTGTAATGCCACTGCCCCAGCAGACCACTCCAAAAGTGATGGCTGATGCCACCACCGTGTCGTAGAATGTCTTCAGCAGCGCCCCTTGTACACCAAAAGACCTGAGCCTCCTCAGTAGGAACAGCCTGCGCTGTCCCTTCTTGTAGAGTGTGTCAGTATTGTGTGACCAGTCTAGTTTATTGTTCAGATGAACACCCAGGTACTTGTAGGATGTCACCATCTCGATGTCTGTTCCCTGGATGTTTACTGGTGCTGTGAGGGGTTGTCCTTGCCTGCGGCAGTCCACCACCAGCTCCTTAGTTTTCCTCACGTTGATCTGGAGGCAGTTCCTATGTCACCAGTCCACGAAGTCCTGGATAAGTCCTCTGTACTCAGCTTCATCTCCGTTGGAGATGAGGCCGACGATTGCAGAGTCGTCAGAGAACTTCTGTAGATGGCAGTGTGTTGTGTTGTGTGAGAAGTCCGCAGTATAAAGGGTAAACAGGAAGGGAGCCAAAACCGTTCCCTGGGGGGCCCTGGTGCTACTGATGATCGTGTCGGACACACAGTCCCGGGTTCTCACAAACTGTGGCCGGTTAGTGAGGTAGTCCAGGATCCATGATGACAGGTGCTGGTCCACCCCTGCGCACAGCAGCTTGTCCTTCAGGATCATCGGTTGGATGGTGTTGAAAGCACTGGAGAAGTCAAAGAACATGATCCTCACCGCATTCCCGGGCTTCTCCAGGTGGGACAGAGAACAGTGAAGGAGGAAGATCACTGCATCCTCCACCCCAATGTCATGCTGGTAGGCGAACTGGAGTGGATCCATCGCTGGTCCCACCAGGGGGCGGAGGTGAGCAAGGAGCAGTCTCTCCAGGGTCTTCATCGTGTGGGACGTCAGGGCCACTGGTCTGTAGCTGTTCAGGTCTTTGGGGCGGGAGGTCTTTGGTACAGGTACCACACAAGATGTTTTCCACAACTGTGGTACCCTCCCCAGCTTCAGGCTCAGGTTGAAGATGAGCTCCACAATCCCACATAGCTGATCTGCACAGGACTTGAGGAGCTTTGCGCTGATGCCGTCTGGTCCCGACACCTTCCTCGCCTTGATCTTTCTCAGCTCCGTCCTCACCTGGGTCTTAGTGAGGGTCAGGTTGGTGGGCTGTGTGTTGGGAGTGGGGGGGGGGTGTTGGTGGAGTGGGGTGTGGACAGCAGGACTCGATGTCATTAGAGGCAGCAGTGGTTGTTGTGCAGTCGGGGGGGAGGGCGGTTGGTCAAACCTATTAAAAAACAGGTTCAGATTGTTCACCCACTTCCTGCCCCCCATGGCCTGGGAGGAGGTATTCTGGAGCCCAGAGATGGTTTTAAGGTTTCTCCAGACCCCACCGATGTCGCTCTGTTGCAGCTTGTCCTCCATCTTCTTCCTGAAGCTGTCCTTGCCTTCTCTGATCTTCCTCCTCAGCTCCCTGTGTACGGACTTCAGCATCTCCCTGTTCCCCGACCTGAAGATCCTCTTCTTCTCTCTCATAAGTGTTTTTATCTCAGGGTTGATCCAGGGTTTGTTGTTCGAACAACACCGTATGGTCTTGGTGGGTACGGTGTTGTCCACACAGAAGCTGATGTAGTCCGTGATGGTGTGAGTGAGGCCATCGATGTCCTCACCATGTGGATCGCAGAGCTGCTCCCAGGCAGTGGTTTCAAAGCAGTCCTTTAGAGCGTCCATTGCCTCCTCAGACCATAACTTCACTGTGCGCATGATCGGAGGTTGTCTGTGCACTAGGGGTTTGTACACCGGCAGGAGATGAACCAAGTTGTGATCCGATCTCCCAAGTGGGGGGAGTTGTGATGAGGTGTACGCCTCCTTAGTGTTTGCAGAGAATAAATCCAGTGTTTTATTGTCTCTGGTGTGGCATGTGACATACTGGGTAAATGTGGGTAGAATGGGAGACAGTGAAATATGGTTGAAATCGCCTGAGATGAGGAGAAGAGCATCTGAGTGTTCTGTCTGCAGCTGCCAGTTACTGAGTGGATGACGTCACGCACTGTTCCAGCGTTTTGCGCGGATCGGATTTGCATAAATAACAATGCAGATCACGTGTGAGTATTCCCTCTGGGAGATATGTATGCCGCATGCTAACAGCTAGCAACTCAGTGTCTTTGCTACAGTGTTGTTCCTTAACCGTGGTATGTCCCGGTCTGCACCAGTTGTTATTGACGTACATCATCACCACCACCGCCCCATGCCTTCCCACTGTCTGGTGTTCGGTCTGCCCGTATTGCGTAGAAACCCTCCAGTTCAATGTTAGCATCTGCTGCTAGTCCTGTTAGCCACGTCTCTGAGAATAGGAACAGGCTACACTCCCGGTATATGCTATCGTAGCGGGAGATAGCCGCTAGTTCATCTGTCTTTCCAAGTATCGATCGTACATTCCCCATAATGACAGATGGGAGGGCGGGTCTGTACCTTATATTCCTTGCCCGCCGTCTTACTCCAGCTCGACACCCACGTTGTTTTCGTCTTAATTCTCCCGGTATGTCGAGTTTTCGCGTTAGCATCATGGGCCGGTTGAGTGCTAGAATCTGGTCCCTGTTATACTGCCTCCTGCCAGAAACAGTGGCTCCGTCCACTGAATCAGGAGACATCTGGGCGATCTACGTGTTCGGATGGAATAAAGTGACGCTGGATCATAAAGATTGGCAAGAGAGCCAGATAGTAATAGAAATAGGCAGAAATTGATCCGCTGTTGCAAAGGGCAGCCTACTCGTGTGGCGCCGGAAGTAAAAAAAAAAAAAAAAAAAAAAAAAGAGCTCAGCAGTGTCGTGGGCAGCAGAAGAAGTATTACCTCTGAAAAGTAATGCAGTATTTACACTTACTCTGGATGCAGTATGTTACAGCTGCGATCTGGCCTCCGCAGCAAATAGTTCCTATTCTCATCAATTTTCTAATCCCCATCTGGTCTGGACCACTGCGGAACGACTCCGGCTCATCAGATTCGGTTCGCTAATGAAACACAACAAGTCTAGTTTTGACGGATGTAGGATACAATCTGCAAGGAAATCCCGCGGTATTCAGCAGCCATTTGATCATGAAAATTATGTAAGGATGGTCCTGTAGAAGCTGGGTTAATCATCTCAGATTGGATGCAGAGGGTAAACAGAGAAGGACAATAGGTATTGAGATGAGAGAGATTATGGTGAGGTTACAGGAAGAAGTAGTGGGGGGAGAAGGGTTGAATGTATTGTGATGCGAGATGTCATGCAGATGTGAGATGGGCGGTTGATATAAAAGGAGAGACCCTGGTGTATTGAGATATGCTTTTTCTGTGTATGACTGATGTGAGAGTGAATAAAGTCGTCTGCTGCATAAGTCTGCCTCTGTTATTTGCACTCTCCACACTGGTGACCCCTTGACAAATTATGGAACACGAGACAAGAACCCCGGAGTCGGCCCGGACGGGAAGCCCCAGCAACGCGGCAAGCATCCCAGAGACGGCCCGGTCAGGAACCCCCAGCAACGCGTGCGCTGTTTCGATCAAACTACCGGACTTTTGGCTGCACGCCCCGCGGTCTTGGTTCCACCACACCGAGGCCCAGTTTGCCCTCCGGGAATAACGGCAGGACACACCAGATTTGATAAGTGGGTCGCAGTGCGGGACGCTCGCTACGTCTCAGCAAGTAGCGAGCCTTCTCCAACAGCCTCCAGCCCAAGACAAATACGGGGCTCTTAAGGCCGCGCTGACCAGGCGCTACACGCTCTCGGACTGTGAGAGAACAGAGAGCAGAGAGGCTCCTGAGGCGCTCCAAGTTAGGTGATGGGTTGGCGGTTGAACTGATGGAAAAGATGTTGGCGTTGACGGGCACGGACGACAGGCATTTTCTGTTTGTCCACCTTTTCCTCCGGAACCTCCTAACAGAGGCAAGAGCGGTTCTTGCCAATTCGCCATTGCTGGCCGTGCATAACTACCGTGCGCTAGCCCAGGAGGCAGATCGGATCATCCTCACCACCAGAGCCCTCACAGTGAACGTGGCGGCGTCGGAACCCAGTGAGACGACCAGAGGAGGCGAGGAGCCAGCAACGGTAGCGGCAGTGGGGCCCAGGAAGCGCCAGAGAGACACGCTCTGCTTCTACCACCGCCGCTTTGGAGGGAACGCACGCAGATGTGTGCCCCCGTGCCAATTCAAGCTTTCGGGAAACGCCAAGGCAGGCGGGTCAGTAGCACAGCTGACGACCGCCGGTGAAGAGAACAAGCTGCTCTACGTGACGGACTCGTGCTCGGGGAGACGGTTCCTCGTAGACACCGGCTCCCAAAAGAGCCTCATCCTGCCGTCTTACGCCGACAGGCTAGCGGGAGCTAACGGCCCCCAGCTGGTAGCCGTAAACGGCTCGGATATTAAGACTTTTGGTGAGAGAACACTGACTTTATCCCTACATGGCCGTATGTACGAGTGGACTTTTGTCATAGCAGCATTGAGTTTCCCAATCTTGGGAGCTGATTTTCTGTGTGCACACGGGTTGCTAGTCGATGTTGCTAACAGACGCCTGGTTAATGCAATGTCTTTTGATTCTCTCCCCTGTACAGCTCGAGGGGCCGGGCCAATAACACAAGCCAACTTCACAGCTCCAGGCGGTAAGTTCCACACACACTGCTCACTCAGTTCCCAGCACTCACGGTCCCAACGTTTTCAGCGGCCAGCACCAAACACGGGGTGGAACACTTTATCACCACCACTGGGCCGCCCGTTTTCGCACGACCTCGGCGCCTGGACACAGCTAAACTGGCCATAGCGCACGAGGAGTTTGCCAACTTGGAAAGGTTGGGCATCATCAGGCGCTCAAACAGCCCATGGGCATCCGCGGCTACACATGTGTCCCTAAGGCCGAGGGATTGTGGCAACCGTGCAGAGATTTCCGCAGGTTGAATAACGCCACAGCGCACGACCGCTACCCGATTCCCCATATTCAGGATTTTTCCGTTCACCTCGCCGGGGCACGCATTTTTTCTAAAATAGACCTGGTCCGCGGTTACCACCAGGTCCCAGTGTGCACAGAGGACATACCCAAAACAGCGGTAATAACTTCGTTTGGCTTGTTTGAGTTTTTACGCATGCCCTTCGGATTAAAAGGCGCGGCACAGATATTCCAACGCATGATGGATGTGGTGTTGCACGATCTGCTGTTTGTGTTTGTCTACCTGGATGATATCCTGGTGGCCAGTGCGTCCGAGGACGACCACGTAACCCAACTCAGGACGGTTTTCCGGAGGTTGGAGGAGCACGGGTTAATAATCAACCCGGCGAAATGCCAGTTCGGCGTGACGGGGATTGACTTTTTGGGGCACCGCGTCTCACCGGAGGGAGCGATACCCTTGCCCGACAAGGTGCGCGCCGTGGCGAATTTTCCCCGGCCTCAGACAGTCAGGGCGCTGCAAGAGTTTTTGGGGATGGTTAATTTTTATAGCCGGTCCCTCCCCCGCACAGCTCAGCTCATGCAGTCATTGTACGCCGCGCTCAAGAAACGGAAGCCGGTGGACAGAGTCGAATGGACTCCCGGAGCGGGAGCAGGCGTTCTCTGAGGTTAAAACAGCCCTGGCAAACGCCACACTGTTGGCGCACCCGAACCTGGCGGCCCGGATAGCGCTCACTACTGATGCCTCGGACATGGCCATAGGGGCCGTCGTGGAGCAATGCGTCGCCGGTTCTTGGCAGCCACTTGCTTTTTTCAGCAGGGCTTTGCGCGACAGTGAGCGTAAATACAGCGCGTTCCACAGAGAGTTGCTGGCTCTCCACCTGGCCATACGCCACTTCCAGTTCTGGCTGGAAGAGCACAGCTTCACCGCGTTCATGGACCACAAGCCGCTAACGTTCGCAATGGCCAAGGTTTCGGAACCATGGTCAGGCCGGCAGCAGAGACAGCTGGCCGCGATCTTGTAGTTTACAACTGATTTTCAGCATGTGTCGGGTAAACTGAATGTGGTGGCGGACTGCCTCTCACGCGCAGTAGTGGCCCCGGTCTGTGTGGGGATAGACTATACAGCCATGGCTGCAGAGCAGATTGGTGATGCGGACGTGTGCGCGCTCCAGTCTGGACTAACAGGGTTAAGGCTGGAGAGCAGAGTACTGCAAGACGCCAGCCCCCACTAATCTGTGACGTCTCCACGGGACACCCGCGCCCGGTGGTCCCAGTTGCTTTGCGCCGCCAAGTGTTTGAGTCAGTTCACACTCTGGCGCACCCAGGAGTGCACGCGTCAGTCAAAATGGTGGGAGTGAAGTTCGTATGGCCAGGCCTGCGCAAACAAGTGAAAGAGTGGGCGGCAGCCTGCGTAGCGTGCCAACGAGCCAAAGTACACAGACACACGAAGGCTCCTTTGGAGCCATTTCGCATACCGGCTAAGAGGTTCGACCATGCTCACGTGGACCTCGTGGCCCCCTCCTGCCATCACAGGGGTGTATGCACCTTCTGACAGTGGTGGACCGCACCACACGCTGGCCAGAGGCAGTCCCGCTAGCGGCAACCACGTCCGCGGACGTGGCGTGTGCTTTTCTGACGGCATGGGTGGCATGTTTTGGCATCCCGTCGGACATCACGTCCGATAGGGGCCCACAGTTTGTTTTCGACCTCTGGTCCATGATGGCCCATAGCCTGGGTGTTGCAATTCATCGCACAACCGCGTACAACCCACAGGCCAATGGGTTATGGAGCGTTTTCATAGGTCACTGAAAGCAGCGCTCAGGGCTTCGCTGACGGATGCAAATTGGGTAGACCGGTTGCCGTGGGTTTTGTTGGGGTTGCGTTCCGTACCAAAAGAGGATTTGGAGGCTTCCCCGGCGGAGCTTGTTTTTTCTCAGCCACTGCGGCTCCCTGGGGAATTTTTACCAGATAATCCCGCGCCGGACAACTGTCCGTCTCAGCGTTTGCAGCATAGCGCAGATACTGGCACGCTGCCAGGCCTGGCCCACCACTGTTTTCGATGTGCTATTGTGCCAAAAACTTTGAAGAACACGGCGTTCGTGTTTGTCAGGCACGATGCCCACCGCCCCCCATTGCGCCCACCCTATGATGGCCCGTTCAGAATGCTGGAAACAGGGGACAAACATTTTTTGTTAGACTTGGGGGGTCGTCGGGAGAAAATATGTATAGACAGACTTAAGCCCGCCTTTGTGGTGGCTGACGAGCAAGTGATGTTGGCTTGGTCCCCTCGGCGTGGAAGACCCCCATGGAGAACTCCTCAGGTAAACGATTCATCGGAGCAGCCACACGGGCAAGTCGAAGGGCCCCCTCCTTCGCCATTGCCCACCCGCAGACAGATACACTTCCAGGAGCCCCCCACTGGCACAGCAGCGCCGCGGAGGCAGAAAACCCCCGTTACAGCAGATATGGGAGGAGACTGAAGCCAAAAGGACGTGAGGACTGAAACTTGGTCAGAAATTCTGGGGGGGGGGGGGGCGGTGTAGAAGCTGGGTTAATTATCTCAGACTGGATGCAGAGGGTAAACAGAGAAGGACAATAGGTATTGAGATGAGAGAGATTATGGTGAGGTAGCAGGGAGAAGTAGTGGGGGGAGAAGGGTTGAATGTATTGTGATGCGAGATGTCATGCAGATGTGAGATGGGCGGTTGATACAAAAAGAGAGACCCTGGTGTATTGAGATATGCTTTTTCTGTGTATGACTGATGTGAGAGTGAATAAAGTCGTCTGCTGCATAAGTCTGCCTCCGTTATTTGCACTCTCCACAGTCCGTTATTTTTTGAGGTCTACTCCTCCACCACTGTGTCAAAGAAGGTAAAAACTTGATTTAACACACAAAGTCTTCATAGAATTAAAATTAACGGGCTACTTACGTTTTATATAGAACCCAAAAATCCAGGTGAAGAGCCACTACGTACATCACACTTCCTTGTTATCATGTGATCACTATCAGTTCATCTCAGTCACTCTCAGGTCTTTCTGGAGATCTTGCGTTATTTTGTATAATTCTTGCATGATCTGGTATTTCAAACTCTTCTCATCCATACTGCTGCAAAACACAAATGGAGCTGGTAGGGATGAACGCAAGAGTCCATCCGCACTGCATCTGCAACGGACTGCATCCAGAGTCGGTGTAAATCCTGGGTTACACCATTCATCCAAATTCTATGGTGATACCAAGCAGCATAATTTTGAAAAATAAATAAAATAAGCACTATTTAAGTTTGTAAAATAATAGTGTAAAAATAAAATAAATAATAAAACAAAAAAAAACATTGTATTGTGAAAAAAATGACACATATATACTGTTTGGTATTACCATAGAATTTGGATGAATGGTGAAACATTTCAGAAGTAAAAAACAGTGAATCCAGTTGACTTGACTGAGCTTTCACACAGCATACTTACCCGCCTGGATGACTGAGAATCTTCACCAAATTAACAAATCAAATTAATTTTGTATTCATTTTACTGTAAGTCTTAATTATTTTTATTATAATTGAATTATATTTCATTTTATTTTTTATTTACTTTGCTCATTGTTCTAGTTTATTATCATTTTATAAGCATTTTTTTGAAGTATTTATGTTCAGGAGTTTTATTCATATTTCATATTACCCTTGCAATGAAGTTGTTAATGAAACTGCAATCATGTGATTTTCCTTTCAGGGACAAAAAGTATCGTATCAGTATCCGTATCGAAGAAAAAGTCCCATAAGTTAATGGTATCTTATCAAAAGGAAAAATGTTGGCATCGCCTATCCCTAGTTCATGCTGCAGTTTCAGGACCCTCATTTTCATCAACAGTGCCATCTAGTGGATTTGATGAGAATTACATCAGTGCCAGCACCACAGTGAAGGTAATTATTACCTCCGCCAAGGAGGTAATGTTTTTGCCGGGATTTGTCTGTTTGTTTGTCTGTCTGTTTGTCTGTCTGTTTGTCTGTTGGTTAGCAAGATAACTCAAAAGGTTTTGGACGGATTTCGATGAAACTTTCAGGTGTTGTTGGAAATGGTACAAGGAAGAACTGATTACATTTTGGTGGTGATCCAGATCACCGTCCACAAGAAAACCGCCATTACGGAAAATGTCATTTCCTTGAATAACTACTGAACCACTAATCCTATCACTGTCAATCCAATTGCTAGTCATAGGTTTTCATGGTCAAGGAATCTGAAAACGTACACACAAACAGTGTATGGGGGGAACTGTGGCCGCCATTACGGAAAATACCATTTTCCTGAATAACTACTGAACCACTAATCCTATCATTGTCAATCCAATTGCTAGTCATATGTCTCCATGGTCAAGGAATCTGAAAACGTACACACAAACACTGTATGGGGGGAACTGTGGCCGCCATTACGGAAAATGTCATTTTCGTGAATAGCTACTGAACCACTAATCATATCATTGTCAATCAAATTGCTAGTCATATGTTTTCATGGTCAAGGAATCTGAAAACGTACACACAAACACTGTATGGGGGGAACTGTGGCGCTTGGCGGAGGTCTGCGCTCTCCGAGTGCTTTTCTAGTTATTATTATTATTACCTCCGCCAAGGAGGTAATGTTTTTGCCGGGGTTTGTCTGTTTGTCTGTCTGTTTGTCTGTCTGTCTGTCTGTTGGTTAGCAAGATAACTCAAAAAGTTTTGGACGGATTTCGATGAAACTTTCAGGTGTTGTTGGAAATGGTACAAGGAAGAACTGATTAAATTTTGGTGATGATCCGGATCACCATCCAGAAGAAAACCGCCATTACGGAAAATGCCATTTTCGTGAATAACTACTGAACCACTAATCCTATCATTGTCAATCCAATTGCTAGTCATATGTTTTCATGGTCAAGGAATCTGAAAACGTACACACAAACACTGTATGGGGGGAACTGTGGCCGCCATTACGGAAAATGTATTTTCCTGAATAACTACTGAACCACTAATCCTATCATTGTGAATCCAATTGCTAGTCATATGTTTTCATGGTCCAGGAATCTGAAAAAGTATACACAAACACTGTATGGGGGGAACTGTGGCCGCCATTACGCAAAATGCCATTTTCCTGAATAACTACTGAACCACTAATCCTATCATTGTCAATCCAATTGCTAGTCATATGTTTTCATGGTCAAGGAATCTGAAAACGTGCACACAAACACTGTATGGGGGGGAACTGTGGCCCGCCATTACGGAAAATGCCATTTTCCTGAATAACTACTGAAACACTAATCCTATTATTGTCAATGCAATTGCTAGTCATATGTTTTCGTGGTCAAGAAATCTGAAAACGTACACACAAACACTGTATGGGGGGAACTGTGGCCGCCATTATGGAAAATACCATTTTCCTGAATAACTACTGAACCACTAATCCTATCATTGTCAATCCAATTGCTAGTCATATGTTTTTGTGGTCAAGGAATCTGAAAACGTACACACAAACACTGTATGGGGGGAACTGTGGCCGCCATTACGGAAAATGTCATTTTCGTGAATAACTACTGAACCACTAATCATATCATTGTCAATCAAATTGCTAGTCATATGTTTTCATGGTCAAGGAATCTGAAAACGTACACACAAACACTGTATGGGGGAACTGTGGCGCTTGGCGGAGGTCTGCGCTCTCCGAGTGCTTTTCTAGTCTATATAAGCGACTTTCACATCTCGGCTCGCGCAAAACATCATGGGAACGTGGCTACCAAACATGCTCTATCGATACATTTAATTTATGGAAAGTTCCTGATCTACAAGCATATTGTTTGCGTAGGGATCTTACCGGTTGTACCCGCAAACGCAAGGATGAACTAGTTGCGCTTGCATTCGCGGCCACGTTGCAGAAATTGGCCAAAATGGCCCCCTGTATGTACGCTGACATAGCAGATTTTTGGTGTCAAAGGACCAAGCACCCTTACTTGCGAGACTCCGAAACAACTACAAAGAAGGTAAGCGAGTGGTTTGACAGCTCAACTTTGGTTTTGTCATTTTGAGTAAATTTCACTACAAGGCATAGCCTGCTTACTTAGATCTATAGGTCGATACTACTGTAGTTTAAGTACCACACGTTTTCAATGATTTGCAATTTTATTTTATACCAGCCTACTTATTAATGGCCTTAATTACATGTGTGTGTAGATTAAGCTTCATTACCAATATACAAAGAACTATATCCTAGATCCAGGCCTGCCTGTCCATACCTACTACTTCAGGGTTTAGAGTCGTGTCAGTTAGGCTAGAACTTGAACAATACACAACACTATTTAATTATGTTATACTAGAAAAGCACTCGGAGAGCACAGACCTCCGCCAAGCGCCACAGTTCCCCCCATACAGTGTTTGTGTGTATGTTTTCAGATTCCTTGACCATGAAAACATATGACTAGCAATTTGATTGACAATGATATGATTAGTGGTTCAGTAGTTATTCACGAAAATGACATTTTCCGTAATGGCGGCCACAGTTCCCCCCATACAATGTTTGTGTGTACGTTTTCAGATTCCTTGACCACGAAAACATATGACTAGCAATTGGATTGACAATGATAGGATTAGTGTTTCAGTAGTTATTCAGGAAAATACATTTTCCGTAATGGCGGCCACAGTTCCCCCCATACAGTGTTTGTGTGTACGTTTTCAGATTCCTTGACCATGAAAACATATGACTAGCAATTGGATTGACAATGATAGGATTAGTGGTTCAGTAGTTATTCACGAAAATGGCATTTTCCGTAATGGCGGTTTTCTTCTGGATGGTGAGCCGGATCACCACCAAAATTTAATCAGTTCTTCCTTGTACCATTTCCAACAACACCTGAAAGTTTCATCGAAATCCGTCCAAAACTTTTTGAGTTATCTTGCTAACCAACAGACAGACAAACAGACAGACAAACAGACAAACCCCGGCAAAAACATTACCTCCTTGGCGGAGGTAAATATAGATTTACTGCTTTAATCCAACAATTATGTCCATCCGGATCATTCAGCTCCGTGAGGAATGTATATAACGTGAATGGCAGTGGACATGTACACATGCTGGTCCCAAAGTTACACACATGTATGCTGCAAGTTTGCTTTTTCCACCGCTCTAGATGATACATGTCGTTCCCACACTTCACTACGGTACAATGTGCACCTGGCATAACGGCGATTTAAAGCTTAAAGCAGACTTTAAGCGGCAATTGTTCAGGTGTGACAGTACTGTTTGTATACAAAAACACGCCGGCTACCAGACTGTTTGGTAGTCGTGAACTTTAAACTCACATAGTCCGCACATACGCACTCGTAATGTGAAAGCTGCTTATTTTAGAACTGAAGCTACTCAGTATTTTAAGCCTGTTTTCCACTAGCCCAGCACACCTCGGTACAGCTCGATTCACTTCAGTACGGCTCGGAATGCTTCTGTCTCCATTAGCACGGTGTTGTGCTTGTGCTGTGATGGTTTGTGTTAGGAGGTTTTAGAAGCGGGGCGGCGGCAGATTCTCAGCAAGGCGGGGCCACACTCCCGTGACGTTACGCACCCGACTGAGTCCTTATTTACACGAGACAAAAAATGGAGGATCCAAGGATTATTGCCTTGCTCGCTCTGTGGTTTTATCTCACAATTAATTTTATCTCATAATTAAGCTGCAACAACACAAGTCACTTTTGTTTTGAATTAACTGCCAAATGACCTAGAAATAATGAGCTGAAACTTGTTTTTATTCGTATTAAATAATGAGACGGTGGCACACTGGCCAACACCAAATTGTATTATTTTTTACATCCTAGGGCATTTTAGTAGTAGTAGTAGATTAGTTTATTTGACAGGGACAGTGCAATAAACATAGACAATTAATCAAAGACAATCAATCTGATGTGTTGCACATAGAGTGTATAGCTATTAGCTAATTTGCAACTCTTGTCCCTGGATGGGCTTTAGAAAAAAGAATCAAGATAAAAAATATACACAATAACCACATACATCAATGCAGAAAAATTATAAATACACAATTATAAATATTATAAATACACAAATATAACAGCCTGACTCACATTTAACATAAATATTATAAATATTATAAATACACAAATATAACAGCCTGACTCACATTTAACACATATAACATAACTCACATTTGCCTATTTCAGGCCTTCCTCCCTCCGTCACTCACTATAAACAAACACATTTATTCCTTCCCTTCATTCACTCTCACTTTGCAGACAATTAATTCATACATGAGTACATTCTTGTTTATTTTTCAGCCAGTTTTTAACATTTTTAGTGAATGTTTTAAAGTCCGTTATTATTTTAATTTCATTTGGCATTGTGTTCCAGATGTGACTGCCCTTTATAGAGAAAGCTGTTTGTCCAAATGTGGTTCTGCGGTGGAATATTTTACAGTTATTGTTAACAGAACTCCTGGTGGCTCTGCTGCTGTCCTGTCTTTGGACGAAACCAGCAAGTGGCTCGGGTGCTGATTTATGGAAACATTTGAACGTTAATTTCAGAAGACAGAGGTCAATGAAGCTCTCAAAACTCAATAGGTTGTATTTTTTTAAAACATTACAGTGATGCCACCTAATGGGCTTTTTGTCCAAGATTTTTAGGGTTTGATTATATAATGAACCTATATGTCTTATTGTGGAAGGGGCTGCTTGAGCCCAGACTGTCAAACAGTATGATATATGAGAAAAAACCATAGAATGCATATACAGTGCAGCTGCTTCGTAAGGTATGTAATATCTAATTAATTTAAAGCAGTTCAGATTTTTTTTTACTGTTTTTGAAATTTTCTTTATATGAAGATTAAATTTGAGTTGAGGATCTAGTACAATGCCAAGGTATTTGAATTCTGTAGCTAAACTGATGTCATGATCATGTATATTAACTTTAAAATGTTGCAGGTTACATTTTTTGATTGAAAAGCACATTGAGACTGTTTTCTGAAGGTTCAGCAATAGATGGTTCTTGAGGAGCCACTCTTGGACATCAACCATACTTGTAGACAGTACATCTGCAGCCTGTGCTGGAGTCTTGGCAGCTGTGTAAATAACTGCATCATCTGCATAAAGTTGGCATGTTGCAGCTGAGCAGTGTAACGGCAGGTCATTAATAAAAATGCTGAAAAGTAAAGGACCAAGAATGGACCCTTGTGGGATACCCATGCGGTTGTTTAAAAATGAGGATTTATCCTGGTGAACTTTTACACACTGTTCTCTATTCTGGAGATAAGATGCAAACCATTCTAATGTATTTGGGGAGAAGTTAAAAGATACCATTTTGGATAAAAGCAAACTGTGGTTTACAGTATCGAAAGCCTTTTTGAGATCTAGAAAAACAGCTCCTACCACATTACCCCTGTCCAAGGACTGTTTGACGTTTTCAATAAGGCAACAATTTGCTGTTTCTGTTGAGTATCCTGGTCTAAAACCAAATTGATGTGGATGAAGAAGTTGACTGTCTTGTAAGTAGTCTATCAGCTGTGTAGCTACAACTTTTTCAAGAACCTTAGATAGGACTGGTAAGATAGAGATTGGGCGGTAATTGCATATATCGTCTTTACTGCCTGATTTATGAACTGGTATGACGACAGCTTTTTTCCAGCCAGATGGAAATGTACTAGACCTAATGGAGAGATTAATGAGATGAGTCAGTGGTTTGATTAATATTTTGCTGTGCATTTTGAGAAAGGAGGTGCTCATATTGTAGATATCATTAGTTTTTGAGTTTGACAGTGTTTTAACAATACCAGCAATTAACTTCTCATTTACCTCATCGATGTGAAAAGTGTCTGTTGGAAGTATGGAATTTGTGTTGTTGAGCACATTTGGCAGCACAAAAATTTTTGTTAAGTCTTCCACAGAGCCCACAAAGTGTGAATTAAATTCATTTGCCAAAGTAGCCTTGTCACTGACGGTCTTGCCATTGAAGCTAAGTTCCTTTACCCCCTTCTGATCGTTTTTTTTATTAGTTAAGTTATTTAAATGCCTCCATAGGGAACTGTTGTTACCCTTTGCATGATCTATCAGTTTATTGTAATAAGATATTTTTGATTTTCGCAGCTCATGTACCACTTTATTTCTTAAACTTTTGTACACAAGGTGATCATTTTGTAGTTTGGAGGTTAGTGATGTTTTCAGTGCATAGTCTCGCCTCTTCATAAGTTTTCTTATTTCATTATTTAACCATGGTAGGCTAATCTTCTGTTGTCTACTTTTAATTTGCTTTGAAAATTTTTCTATAGACTTTGTGATTGTTGCAGTTATAAAATTACAACAATCATCTACTTCACATGTTGACATGAGCTGCTCCCAATTTTGATTCTCTAAGTAATGTTCAAACTCCTCATTTTTTGATTTGGGGATAATAAAATTTGATTTGTCAATATCGACTCCCCCAAAATACTGTAGTCGCTTTTTAGTAAGTTTCCTGACAGCAAGAACCATGTTATGATCTGAGAGACCAGTTACAAGATTATAGGTTTTGGTTATTCGTTCTGGTTTATTAGTAAATACCATGTCAATAAGTGTTCTGGATTGTTTGGTTATCCTGGTGGGTCCTTTGATCATTTGCTGGTAATTAAATTTAGTCATGAGGCCTTTCAGTTTTTGTTTGTCTTTTTTATCAGACCAGTTGATATTAAAGTCACCATGAATTATTGTTTCTCTGTTCTTCTCAAGTTGTTTAACCAGATCACTTAATTCATTATAAAAGGAAGAGTTGTGTGACGGTGGGTTGTACAATACTGCAATGTTGAAATTCATTACCGGAGAGAGACATACATTAACAGCTAAACATTCAAGTGAAGTATTCAAATCAACCAGTTGACATTTATATTTCTCTTTGATGTAAATTAAAACACCTCCTCCCCTCCCTACCTGCCTGTCTTTTCTAAAACACTGGTAGCCCACAATATCGATCATATTAGTGTCTATGTTACTGTGTAGCCAGCTTTCTGAGAGACAAAGGTAGTCCAGATTTGAGTCCAACAGCAACACCGAAATCTCATCTCTTTTGGGGATTATGCTCCGTATGTTTAAATGACCGCCGAGGATCCCCTTTGGTTTAGCCTTGGTGTCCCAAAGAACTCGTGCATGATTAACAGTTTGGAAAAATAAATGTTGTTTTTGCTTTTGTACAGCTCGGTTTTGTGCTAACCCAGTGGTCTGCTGTTTAATAGTGGCAGGTCCAGGGTTAAGGTGAATATCTCCTGCCAGAAGTAGCAGAACTAACAGAACTTTAATTGTATATCCTCTGCCATATTGTGATTTTTGCTTAACAGCCATGTTTGCCTTAATTTGGAAGTTTTTGCTCAGGGCTTTTAAAGACCACATAGAGTGTAGGGTGAGATGTCCAAGCCCAAATCCATACAGATAAAACTTTTTAACTTCACCTTTGGTTGAGTTTGTCGGAAAATCCTTCTTGTTGCAGGTCCAGACACACAAAGACAAAACGAAGAGGAAGTAGAGAAGTAGAGAAGGCTTATTAGTGGTGCCCATCAGCCCACTTTTTAATCCGGTGGCAGCCATCTTCAGTCTTTCTTGGAAAGAAGGAAAAAGAAAATCTGTGGATAGTAAAATAAATTCTGCTTATATCGCCAGAATCTGATCCGATCGTCCTCGAATCCAGCTGGGCCTCAGCTAGCCAACTAGCCCCTTCCGTTGCTGGTCTCGTTGCTCATAGTCGCCGTAACTGGTCTCCCGTCCCGCTCCTCCAACCGAGTCTCGTCACACACCGCCGCTGCCACCAGAGCTCCGCTGAGGTCACGGTAAGTCCTCCGCTAGGCACCGCCACCTACCGTCGTCTGCCTGGGTGAAATCTCTGCTGAGCCCCGTCAACAAATAGCCGCTTGCCTGGTAGTATATCCGCTGGGCCTCGCAGCTGGGCTTCGATTCAGGCTGGTGTAAGGTGGAATGACTGGCGCCAGCATTAAGCTAACTAGCGTTAGCTTAGCAATCGCTTCGGGTAGTCTCGTCGCACACCGCCGCTGCAGTCACGGTAAGGTCCTCCGCTGGGCACCGCCGCCTACTGCCGTCTGCCTGGGTGAATCTCTGCTGAGCCCCATCAAACAAATAGCCGCCTGCCTGGTAGTATCTCCGCTGGGCCTCGCAGCTGGGCTTTGATTCAGGCTGGTGTTAGGTGGAATGGCTGGCGCCAGCATTAAGCTAACTAGCGTTAGCTTAGCAATCGCTTCAGGTAGGGCACATCAGTGAATCACAAGGAAGCGCTGGAATCGCTGGTCAGTTTACTCACAGTGGCCGGATAAAAGCGATCAAAGGGGTAATCCACCGGAGGTATATCCGATCGCTGTAGGTTAGTTATTTAGAGACTGGCGCCAGCATTAAGCTAACTAGTGTTGGCTTAGCAATCGCTTCAGGTAGCATTAAGCTAACTAGTGTTAGCTTAGCAATCGCTTCAGGAAGGCGCAGGAAGTCGCTGGAGAAAGGCGATTAAAGGGCAATCCAACGGAGGTGGCAATTCAGCCCGTGCGTGTTCGCCACGAGCGCCGATCGCTGCAGGCCAGCCACTTTTAATGGCAAAATCAGTGACTTTGTCTCAGCACTGAAAAAGTGTGACCATCCCGGTCGCCATCTTGAGAAGGCATCTGGGCTGCACCAGATTTTGGAGTACTGAATTAAAAAAATTCATGTTTTTCACCTTCAGGTTCAACGTTTGGAACAACAGTATTATTATTTTCCGTTTAGATGATGTACACTCCTTCTAAAGTATTGTAAATCTCTGAATTTGGAATGCCGATAGAACATTCAATTTTCATATACTTGTACCTACTTTGACTTGGTGCAAATTTTTTATGATATTTCAATAAAAAGAACAGAAAGCTTACAAAAAGATTTCTTATTTGGTCTAGTTAAAAATTACATTACCCTTTACAATGGTTGACCCTGACAGGATGATAGCATCATTTTGATCAGACTAGGCAATGGAATTTCTATGTAATTATACTGTTTTATAATTCAGTGTATAAACAGACAACCCACACTTTCCAAAACAATTCCATTTTATTATATACAAAATATTAAAATAAAAAAAAACTTTGCAACACAACATGAAGGTTAATCGACATTTTATACACGCCGACCACTGAGTGTCTACACCAGCTTCCCAAACTGGGTCAGCAAGACTTGGTTGAATGAAGCCGTCTCTGTCAGCTGTGGGTCAGGAAGGCTCGGTTGAATTAATCCATGTGGGCTGTCGCGGCGGACGCGTGGGATGATTCTACAAGGAAAATGCACACAATAAAATACAGCACGATAGTGCAATATATACAGAAAAGACAATAGTTTTTAACAAGAATACATAAGCTTATTTCAAGCGTATTGTTCACATGAATAATAAAAATAAACGCTTTAGTCCGCAGTCTGTGCTGCAACTAAAGCAGCGATCCATCCACAAATGAACAGCTTTTTTATTGCATAAATAAACTGAGCGTCCTCTACCCGAATATATTTGCGAAAAACGCACAATAAAAAAAATTAAAACTCACGTTAAAGGACTCGAGAGTCGAGACCTCCCGGTATATTTTTTCATTCCGGGCGGCTCCGTCTAACTCGCGCTGGATACGTTCATCTGACCAATGCAGTGAGCAGACACTGCACCTCCTTATTGGTCCATGGAACACCCTTATTACGCGAAGCCATTTTTGATAGAGAATAAATGAAAATAGCACAGCATTACACTGAAATAAACGCCAACAGTGGTTGCGTGCTGAGTAAAGGCGGTGTGAAGATCTTTTTTTTTTTTTTTTTTCTTTTCAAAAACTTTATTGAGAGGTCGTGAAGATTTGGTAGATGTGGAGGAGGAGAGGGGCGGTTACAAACCTGACCAATCAGCGCCGGTTACGACCCTGACCCCAATCAGCGAGCGACCAGTCTGTTAACGTCCACAACACGGCACAGCTCAGCCCTGCTGTACCCTGCCCCTGGAGCGGGGCTGAGAATCGCGGCTGTTAAACCGTGTTGGGGCTTGTGGAAAAGCTACAAAGCGAGCTGAGCCATCCCGTGTCGCGCTAAAGCGTGCTAAGTGGAAAAGGCCCTTTAGTTCACAGAAGAGGAAAGCTTCTTTGTAGTCTTTGCAGTCTGCCCCAGGGTAGCTGTGGCTACAGTAGTAGCTTACCACTACAATGTCTGTGTGGAGTGAATGAATAATGGACTCACTTGTAAGTGCTATGAGATGTCACTTGACATGTAAAGCGCCAGATAACTCTAACTCCATTATTACTATTATAAGACCTACCTAGAGTACATTAATAATATACAGTAAATAACAGTCTTTGCTACTAAAAATTTTATCATAAAGTGGCATTGTAATTTTTAATAGAAAACTTCAGTTTTTAGCTCACAATATACACATAAACACTAAGAACTTAAAGGTCTGATGACATGATTTTGACATTTTTTAGCATGTTGTGTAAACCCAAAAGTCATTGTCGATGATCAATATAGTGTTTACAACCGCGCCTGCATAAAACTAGTTATCATCAAAAAACTGCAGCCGACTGACTGAACTGTGGTGCTGCCCCACGAATGAAGGGCCAGCACCACCATGATGTAAGCACAGAACGGATGCCCGGTGTTGTTGACTGGAATGACAGCAGCCTTTGTAGTTCGCAGTTTCTCTGGTTTCTTGTATTTAATTTTACTGCAATGCCTTCGTGTTGTGTTGCAGGCTTAGATAAACAGCAGGCCGTGAAAGACCACATCACACGCTTCAGCTCCAACTGTATAAGCCCTCCTCGTGCGCTCCTCGTGCACTTTTACCCAGGAGGAGCGCAGGAGGAGGGAGGATTAATGGATTTACATGCAGTTTTGACCTACTTTTTGTGATCGCATGCTGACGCTCACCGGTCCGCCACGTCCCCCTCTATCATTATTATCAGCTGATTCAAACTCCCGCTGATCATCTTTCCCGGTCCTCGCCCAGGTGCTTCTCATCACACCATCACCAGCAGTGCATGTACTTAGCGGCCGTTCGCCAGTCACGCACTGCTGGTCCATAGTATTGTCATCTGTGCTGTTAGTCTGCCAGTATTTTCAGCACTTCATGACGTGTTAGTCACTCCATGTTCGCCGTGGTTCTCGTGCGTCCTTGAAGCGATGTCGGCTCTGGGGCGCACCTGTGGCTAAACACGTCTCCTCTCATTCGTCTCTGGGCGATGCCGGCCCCTGAACGCCATCATTAAGTGTGTTTGTGTTTTTTGTACGTCTTCACCTTTTTGGGAATTGTCTGTCTTTCTGTATTACATGTGCTGGTGGTGAACCTGAATGTAAATCCTCATTATTTCTCCTCCCTCTCCGTCCCCTGCGTAAGAGCGCATGAAGGGTCATGATGAATGGATTTACGCACAGGATTCACCACAGCACATGTATTGAACAAAGACTGATAACAACAGTTCCCAAAAGGTGAAGACTTACAAAAATAAACAGAAACACTTACCAGTTGGCGTTCGGGGTGATATCGCACAGCAAACGCATGGAGAGGAGACGTGTTAACCACGGTTGGCCCCAGGGCCGACATCGCTTCAAGGGGCGCAACAGAACTACGGCTGTGTGGAGTGGCTAACACATCGTGATAGTGTTGGCAATATTGGCTGGCTGACAACACAGCAAGTGATGCACACAAAACATGAACAGCTGACTGTCAAAGAGAGAGGGCGCGTGGTTGGACCGGCGAATCTTGGACAGTGCCCACCTGAAAGTGGTTCAAAACAGCATATAAACCACATGTACAAAACAAAAACAACAAGAACTCAAAGAATAAACCCGATGCCTGAGCCCACAAAGAATACACTGCTATGATTTTATTGAAAAATTGGGTTTAAATAAATTATATTTATGAACAAATAATTTGTTGCAATATCTGTAACAAAATCATAACACTCAGTGTTCCCCTGCCGTGTGTTTGTTGCTGCTGCTGTGGTGGGCATGTGTGCCTCTCCACTGTCACTCTCTGAGTCTGACTCACTAGGCATGATGCCTGCTTGGCACGGCTCAAACCTATAAGGTCTGATGCCCCCAGATTCTTCATTATCATCCCATTCTTCTGAACTATAATTGTCTGAAGATTGGACAACCACAACCAATTCCAGACTACATGTGCTGGATCCATCGTCGATGTTCTCTACCACTTCCATCCTGCGTGTACAATGGGCACCCAAGCGCTGTGTTCTGTCGCTGATGTTACAACATGGCCAGGGGGGGTTTCCCAGCCACTGACGCAATTTGTGATGTGGCATTCATAAAAACATTGGATATTCGCGTGAAAAAAAGCCTGTTTGACTTAGAACTGCACAGACCAACCTATTTTGTCATATTGAAATTCATTCATTCATTCATCTTCTTCCGCTTAATCCTTTTCGGGTCGCGGGGGGGGGGGGGTGGAGCCTATCCCAGCATCTTTGGGCGAGAGGCAGGGTACACCCTGGACAGATCGCCAGTCCATCGCAGGGCCAACACAGAGAGATTATGTGTTGCAAAATTAGATGAAGTCAGAATCGTGTCATCAGACCTTTGATAGGTTAATACATCAAATTAAAAGCAAAGAACATGAATTTGAACCTCATAGTGATAAAAAAAAAAAACCCAAAAAAAACAGACTGGTTGTCTTACTCTCCATCATTCATCCCATCACAGAATGGCTCATCATAGTTCACAGACTCTGACACAGACAGCAGCAACCATCTTGGATGATTTACTAATAAGCCAGATCTCTGTTATGATTAATTGATCTTGGAACAACTAGTTGATCTTCAGTCTATTATGTCAAAGTTGTTCATGTTTTGGTGATTTAAAAAAATGCATTTAGTTTATTATGTAGGATGGCCAAATTTTTGCACTGTCACAATTTTTTTTTTTTAAATTTTTGAAACACAAAGCAACTAAGCCTTAATGCTTGCTGGTGATAATGTCATTTTTCCATTTCCCAAAGAGACTGCGTTCACATCTTTCCAATTAAAATAAGTGAGGCTGCTACATTTTTCTCACCACTGCATGAAGACAGGGGCCTCATGTACAAAGGGTACTTACCCACAAAAACATTGGCGTATGTCCTTTTCCATGGAAAATTTCAGATGTATCAAGAATGAAATGACCGTGGAAATATGTGCAGCCCCACACCAACTTCATGGCTGGCATACATATGTTTCTACTGTTATTGGTCTGCTGGCGACACTGATGTTGGGAAACTGATAATGACGTGAAAATTATTGTACACACCAGAGACACATGATGAACAAACATCCAAGTGTGTGCAATTAGATGAGTGGATATAAAAGCAAGTGCAAAGAAGTGCAGGAAAACGCCTCTAACAACAATGGCATTAGCATTATTAGAGGATATTGCAAACTGCACAGTGAGAAGAGAAAGGTATTTAGAGACAGAAGATTTTCTGGCTCAGAATGATGACTGGCTTGTCAGCTGTTTAGGTTTCCACGGGGTAGTCCTTGTGGAACTGTGCTCAGAGCTACAGCCGCTCGTGGAGCGCGAAACGGTGAGAAGCCGTGCACTGCCTGTCCCAGTGCAGGTGCTGACAACACTGGGGTCCTGGAAATGGGCATTCTTGAGGGAGCTGGCAGGACCAGTCAGGAATTTCCCAGGTTGAGCCTGAGCCAAGCTATGTCAGCTGTGTGGGATGGCATTATCCGGCTGCCACCCAGGTACATCATATTCCGAAACAATGCAGTTGACAGGTCAACATCAAAGTGCAATTTGCAGCGAGAGACAGTTTTCCTAATGATTCTGATGAACAGCATTGTTGGGAACAAATGACAAGCTTGCACTGTGCGGATGGGTGGCTTTTTGGTGAGTAAATTCATGTAATTGTCCTAAATAACCCACCTCATGGTGCAAACGTGCTTGTGTGCCCCACAAATATCACCCTGTCTTCAATGGCTTCATTCCAAGTCAGTGGTTTGAGTAAGTGACTTCCTTTTTTTTTGCTGATTAAAACTACAGTTTCACAGCAAGAGCCCAATTGTCTCTGTGTGTACAGCAGTTATGTCAATAAACCCATGCGATAAAGTATGAAATGCAACAGTGTCACCTTTTCCTCAGTGCACCTCGTTCATTTTCGTAGTGTGTGTAATCCATGTAAGTTGTATATAACTATAAAAAGATTGAGATTTGCATATTTGGACAAAAATCATATACTTGTTGAGTCTAATATGATCTGCTTTCAACTGACAAGTGACCATGGCTACCCACTAAATAGGTCCATATTGTCTTCTTTTTCATGACTGTTTTCCTTTATTCAACCAGGCTGATCCACCCGGCTGGTCACAAATCACAGCGATCAGCTGATGCATCTGAGGATGACTGCAGACGTCAGTGGAAACATGTCAAGGTTAAATAAACATCTCCTTCTGATCCCTGTCTGAATAAAAGAAAACAGTAAACTAATCTTATAGGGCTGTGAGCAGGCTATGGAATTACCTGTATCCGGTGCTAATGCCAAAGGGACAGCGTGCCAAACAAAATGTTTTGATGTTTCTCTACCTCATTCAGGAGCACCTCCAACTCACAATCCGTGAAAATTCCATTAAATCCATTATTTTTGATTGTGGATACAGGAGAGCAGAGAAAGGAGCAGTTGGCTTAGTCAACCTAGCAGTTGGCTTAGTCAACCTAGTAGTTGGCTTCGTAGATCTAGCAGTTGGTTTCATAACCCTAGCGGTTGGCATCATAAACCCAGCAGTTGGCTTAGTAAACCTAGCAGTTGGCTTCATAAATCTAGCAGTTAGCTGAGTAAACCTAGCAGTTGGCTTAGAAAACATAGCAGTTGCCTTAGTAAATCTAGCAGTTGGCTTAGTAAATCCAGCAGTTGGCTTAGTCAACCTAGCAGTTGGCTTTGTCAACCTAACAGCTGGCGTTTGTCAACCTAGCAGTTGGCTTTGTCAACCTAGCATTTGGCTTAGTCAATCTAGCAGTTGGCTTAGTCAACCTAGCAGTTGGCTTTATCAACCTAGCAGTTGGCTTAGTCAACCCAGCAGTTGGCTTTGTCAACCTAGCAGTTGGCTTTATCAACCTAGCAGTTGGCTTTGTCAACCTAGCAGTTGGCTTAGTCAATCGAGCAGTTGCTTAGTCAACCTAGCAGTTGGCTTTATCAACCTAGCAGTTGGCTTAGTCAACCCAGCAGTTGGCTTTGTCAACCTAGCAGTTGGCTTTGTCAACCTAGCAGTTGGCTTTATCAACCTAGCAGTTGGCTTAGTCAACCCAGCAGTTGGCTTTGTCAACCTAGCAGTTGACTGTGGTCAACATAGCAGTTGGCTTTATCAACCTAGCAGTTGGCTTTGTCAACCTAGCAGTTGGCTTTGTCAACCTAGCAGTTAGCTTAGTAAGCCTAGCAGTTAGCTTAGTAAACCCAATCTTGGATGACTTGTAATTTCCTGCTATTAAATTCAGATAAGACTGAAGTCATTCTTGTTGGTCAAAAAAACCTTAGAAATACCTTTCCAAATCAAACTTTTAGTTTGGATGCAGTTACTCTTTCTCTTAATAGCTCTGTGAGGAACCTTGGAGTTATTTTTGATCAAGTTCTGTTTTTTCAATTCACATATAAATTCGTTTCTAAGACTGCCTTCTATCATTTGCGTAATATTGCCAAGATTAGGAGCATCTTGTCTCAGAGTGATGCTGAGAAACTGATCCACGCTTTTGTTAGCTCTAGATTAGATTATTGTAACTCTTTATTATCAGGTTGTCCTAAAACATCTCTAAAAAGTCTTCAGTTGATCCAAAATGCTGCTGCAAGAGTTTTAACAGGTACTAGAAAGAGATCATTATCTCTCCGGTTCTGGCCTCCCTTCATTGGCTTACCATAGAGTTTAGAATTAAGTTTAAAATCCTTCTTCTCACCTTTAAAGCTCTAAACAATCAGGCCCCTTTTTATTTAAAGAACTGATTATTACCCTATTATCCTAACAGAGCACTACGCTCCCAAAATGCTGGATTACTTGTAATACCTAGAATCTCCAAAAAGTACAATGGGGGGCAGAGCCTTCAGTTATCAAGTCCCACTCTTGTGGAACCAGCTGCCAAATCTGGATTCGGGAGTCAGACTCGGTCTCTGTTTTTAAGAATAGGGTTAAAACCTTCCTTTTTGATATAGCCTACAATTAGGGAGGGATCACGTGTTTCTGAACCCTCCCTTAGTTATGCTGCTATTAGGTTTAGACAACCGGGGGACCTCCAATAATTGCACTGGGCTTCACTCCTTTCTTCACTCTCAATGAATTATTTTTTTTTTTTTTTTGCTGGTCATTAACATCTGTTTGTTCTCTCCCATAGATTGAGTCCCCATCGTGCTGTTTGCTCTCTACATGTCTATTCTTTTCATCTTCTCTATCCCTCACCCCCAGCCAGTTGCAGCAGATGACTGCCCTCCCTGACACTGGTTCTGCTGGAGGTTTCTTCCTGTTAAAAGGAGTTTTTCTTCTCCGCCGTCGCCAAGCGCTTGCTCATAGGGGATCGCCTGATTGCTGGGGTCTTTCTGCAATTGTGGGGGTTTCCCCTACAGTTGAAAGTGCTATGAGATGACTGTTGTTGTGAAATGGCGCTATACACACATGGACAAAATTGTTGGTACCCCTCTGTTAATGAAAGAAAAACCTACAATGGTCACAGAAATAACTTGAAACTGACAAAAGTGGTAATAAATAAAAATTCTATGAAAATTAACCGATGAAAATCAGACAATGCTTTTGAATTGTGGTTCAACAGAATTATTTTAAAAAACAAACTCATGAAACAGGCCTGGACAAAAATGACGGTATCCCTAGAAAGATTGAAAATAATGTGACCATAGGGACATGTTCAACCAAGATGTGTCCTCTAATTAACATCACAGGTGTCTACAAACTTGTAATCAGTCAGTCGGCCGATTTAAAGGGTGACAAGTAGTCACTGTGCTGTTTGGTGACATGGTGTGTACCACACTAAACATGGACCAGAGGAAGCAAAGGAGAGAGTTGTCTCAGGAGAGTAGAAAGAAAATTATAGACAAACATGTTAAAGGTAAAGGCTATAAGACCATCTCCAAGCAGCTTGATGTCCTGTGACTACAGTTGCACATATTATTCAGAAATTTAAGATCCACGGACAGTAGCCAACCTCCCTGGACGTGGCCGCAGGAGGAAACTTGATGAAAAATGGAAGAGACAGATAATACGAATAGTAACAAAAGAGCCCAGAACAACCTCTTAAACACATTCATGGTGAACTCCAAGGTCAAGGTACATCAGTGTCAGATTGCATCATCTGTCGTTGTTTGAGCCAAAGTGGACTTCATGGGAGACTACCAAGGAGGGACACCACTATTGAAAAAATCATAAAAAAGCCAGACTGGAATTTGCCAAACTGCATGTTGACAAGCCACAAAGCTTATGGGAGAATGTCATATGGACAGACGAGACAAAACTGAACTTTTTGGCAAGGCACATCAGCGCTGTGTTCACAGACACAAAAATGAAGCATACCAAGAAAGAACACTGTCCCTACTGTGAAACATGGAGGAGGTTCTGTTATGTTCTGGGGCTGCTTTGCTGCATCTGTGCAGGGTACAATGAAATCTCAAGACTATCAAGGTATTCTAGAGAGAAATGTGCTGCCCAGTGTCAGACAGCTCGGTCTCAGTCGCAGGTCATGGGTCTTGCAACAGAATAATGACCCAAAACACACAGCTAAAAAACACCCAAGAATGTTTAAGAGCGAAACATTGGACTATTCTAAAGTGGCCTTCCCATGAGCCCTGATCTAAATCCTATTGAACATCCGTGGAAGGAGCTGAAACATGCCGTCTGGAGAAGGCACCCTTCAAACCTGAGACAACTGGAGCAGTTTGCTCATGAGGAGTGGGCCAAAAATACCTGCTGAGAGGTGCAGAAGTCTCATTGACAGTTACAGAAATCGTTTGATTGCCTCAAAAGGTTGTGCAACAAAATATTAAGTTAAGGGTACCATCATTTTTGTCCAGGCCTGTTTCATGAGTTTGTTTTTTAAAATAATTCTGTTGAACACAATTCAAAAGCATTGTCTGATTTTCATTGGTTAATTTTCATAGAATTTTTATTTATTACCATTTTTGTCAGATTCAAGTTATTCTGTGACCATTGTGGGTTTTTCTTTCATTAACAGCGGGGGTACCAACAATTTTGTCCATTGCTGTATAAATAAAGTTGAATTGAACTGAATTAGCTTAGTAAACCTAGCAGTTAGTTTAGTAAACTAGCAGTTGGCTTAGTAAACCCTAGCAGTTAGCTGAGTAAGTCCAGCAGTTCACCGCTTGAACTCTGAAAAGTCTCTGTAGATAGATATCCTTTATTACAGACATGGGTTTAATAAATACAAACAAAATGGGTAATGCAAAACTAACAAAGTAAAACATTTACAAACAAGTCTGATGTAAGTTTGTGATCGTTTTGCTAAATAAATTAGCCACTTTTTAAGAGTGCTTAGCAGTGTTGCCAGATGAGAAATGAATAAATATTGTACTGTCGCTTTAAAATTATCGTATTTTGACCCAAACTATGTATGTACTAAAATACCTTGAAAAATAACAGGCTAGGATAGTGCATTTAAAACCAAAGCTATTCTACATGTATGGAACTGCAGTGACCTAAGGAATAAACACTCGGCCATTTGAATGAACTACTTTATTCATCGTCAAAAATTAAACACACCCACCCACACAGTGAACTGCACCTGCACACCACTGCTTCTTCTGTCCTTAAACATAGGGTCTAACTCCAGGCAGGGTGATAAAGCTGCTGTGCTCGGTGGAGTTGCTTTTTCTTAATGGTTGTCCGTGTCTGTGCTGCTGGACTCTTATCTTTTTGTAGTTTTCCCTCCGAGTCCAAACTCATGTTCACTGATTTTTTAAAATTTGTTGTGGTGCCAGTTCACCTGCGCAAACGAATGTGAGCTAAACCACTGCTGATGTGATTGTCACATTTGGTGGTGAGGGAGAAGCCAGCTGATCAGCTATGAGCATCAGTTTCTGGTGATGTGTGGGTGTTCACATAAATCAAAATGGCATTTTTTTGGGGGTGCACAGAAACGCCAACAACTATTGTATATTTGGCCTTTTTTTAAAACTATTGATAGTATATTGTATCAGATAAGATAAGCCTTTATTAGTCCCACAGTGGGGAAATTCCAATATAGACCCTCAAACTATCGTATAAATACAATAATTATTGTATATCTTGCAACACTGGTGCTTAGTGAAATAGGGATCGAATAAATCATTTTTTATAAAGGATTTTCTTGCATTAGGGCTAGCTAACATTAAGTTCTATGTTCAAATTGTCAGAAAATTGTATATATGTACAAATATGTTATCATTTCATAATTAGTTTTTAGCTGTACTTTTCTGTATTCTATCCATCACAATGGCTGCAACAATGCTGCATGAGGAAGTTTTAACTCACCCTGTAACAGACATGTCTCAATAGACCGTCAATAATCTATATATACTTAAAGTTTGGAAACTGGTGTGCAAGAAGATGTGCTGATATGGAGTTTTTTTGTGGAACACAGGAAAGCCTGACCTATGTATGTTCCTATTAGCTCGCCCACAAGGGTGCAGCAGATGTTTCCAGTGTCTGATCTGTTCTGTATAAAAGGGAAGTGCTCCTTGTGTAGCTAGCGTTCACTTCCCATCTGTAATCAGAGGTGGTGTGTCGCTCCCTTGTACAAGTAAAAACTTTGACACATTTTGTGTCTCGAATCTTATAAGGTACGAACCTAACAGAGTTCTATTATTTTGGAGTTTTGATTTTCAGATTCCTGACACAAATCAAGACACCATAAATGACACTGAAGTACACCAAGACATTTATTTATTTAAAAGGGACAGTGCACATTAATGAACATCAGTGTAAAAAACAGACGTAAATGTGCCAAAGTTAGCAGAAGCTAATTTACCATTAGAGGGTCTCATGAAACAATAAGCAACTTTGAGACAATTGTTTTATGAATGACACAGTGTTATGAAACATCTAATAGACTGCCATACTGGTGACTGAGTGTCAGAACTGCATCTGAGTCAAAACCTGAAAAAATCTCAAATACTTTTTTTTTTTTTTTTTTGAGCATTTGGGCCATCCGCAGGTCTAATTCAAATTGGATGGCAGGAAACAACAATACAAAGCAAACAAAAAACTAATTTCTCTCTCAAACTTCCCGCGAGCCCCTCAAGTCACGTGATGTGACCAACATAATGAGGCCTTGCTTGCCTACGGTCACGTGACTGTGGGCACTCTGAAACAGTGCTTGAAACTCTGCTCACGCACTTCCGTGTTTATTGCTCGAGTCAGTGTCGAGTGGGTGGTGTCGAGCATGACATCACACAAGACTAACTAACTACTAACTAACCTGCACTTATATAGCGCTTTTCTAGTCACAAAGACCACTCAAAGCGCTTTCATAATACTAACCCTCTATTCTAAGGGCCTATAGGAAACAGATATCTAGGGACAATTTAAGAACAGCCAATTAACCTAACATGCATGTTTTTTGGCCTGTGGGAGGAAACCGGAGAAATCCCGGAGTAAACCCACGCAACACGGGGAGAACATGCAAACTCCACACAGATCACTGTTGGTCGGGGGCTGGGATCGAACCACGATCCCCACAATCCCCGGCCAAGGGTACAACTGTGCTGCCGCAGTGCTAACCACTGCGCCACCGTGCAGCCCGTGCAGACAAAAAACATATTCTGACAACAGACAAACACACATTCAACCATAACAATAAATGGGACTATAAAATAACATAATTGTGAAGTGCATATTTGCTTAGGTGCATAATTGGGCTAGAATGAGAGTCAGATGTATCAGTATGTTAAACAAGTATGTGTATATAAGAAGATAAATAAATTCACATTAGTACCTTACGTCTTGATGCTTGTGGACATGCCATTTTTATATACTTGATAACGGAAGTCCCCGTAGGTGGCGCTGTCACGAAACCTGAGGATCCTGACCCTGCAGCCCTAAATCTGCAGTCTTGGTTGTGCAGAAATCCCCAACTCAAATTTTATCTCGAAGACTTTACAACTTTTTTCTTATTAAATTTGTTACTTTTTTCTGTAAATTTTCATTTTTCCCCTCATACATCTGCAACTTTTTTTCTTACAAGTTTTGCAAAAACATTTCTTGTAAATATGCATTTTTTTTGGTAAAATGTCTTTTTTTTTTCAAAAAATTGTGACTTTTTCACATAAATTTTCAAGTTTTTTCTGTAAATTTGCAACTTTTTTCTTATGCATTTATAACTTTTTCCTATACATTTTCTATTTTCTTGTAGATTTTCAATTTTTTTCTCAAGTTTCCAATTTTTTTTCTCACAAATTTTCATTTTTTTCTTATAAATTTTCAACTTTTTTCTTAAAAATTTTCATTTTTTTCATATAAATTTTAAACTTTTTACTCATACATTTTCAAATTTTTGAGAAAAAATCTGAATGTTTTTCTTATAAATTTTCAAATTTTTCTCATAAACTGACAGCACTCATGTGATTGTTTGTTAAATGTTATTCTGTGCAATTATGCCAGGACCCAACAGCAGTAGAGGCCGTGGGGGTATGAGGGTCCATTCATCACTACCTGCAGTTTCAATTATGTCAGAACTTTGCATCAGGACCTTCTGATGTCTGTAAGCCTCCATCACTGAGGAGCAGCTGCATCCGAAAAATAGCACTGGCGCCCCCCAAGGATGTGTCCTTTCCCCACTGTCTTCTCCCTCTACTCCAACGACTGCACCTCAGAGGACCCTTCGGTGAGCTCCTGAAGTTTGCGGACGACACCACAGTCATCGGTTTGATCCGGGATGATGATGAGTCTGCATACAGGCGGGAGGTGGAGCAGCTGATCCTCTGGTGCAGCCAGAACCATCTTGAAACTTAAACCCAGCCAAAACGGTGGAGATGACTGTGGATTTCAGGCGACACCCCCCCTTCATTCCCCCACTCACCATCCTCAACAGCACAGTGTCCACTGTGGACTCTCTTCAAGTTTCTGGGGTACCACCAATCTACCCGGAACCTGAAGTGGTCCTCCCATATTGACACTGTCCGGAAAAAAGGCCCAGCAGAGGTTGTTTTTTCTGCGTCAGCTCAAGAAGTTTGATTTGCCTCAGGAGCTGCTGGTTGTCTTCTACACCGCCATCATCCAATCTGTCCTCTGCTTTTCATCACGGTCCTGGTTTGGATCTGCCACTAAACAGGACAAGACCAGACCCTGCAGCGGCTCATTAAGTCTGCGGAGAGAGTCATTGTACCGACCTACCCTCCATTGAGAACTTATATCGGTCCATAACCAGGAAACGGGCGGGGGAAACATCTGTGCTGACCATCACACCCCGGCCACAAACTGTTTGAACTTCTATCTTCTGGTCGTCGTTACAGATCACTGAAGGTCAAAACCACCCGTCACAGGAACAGTTTCTTTCCTCAAGCCATCACTCTGATGAACTCCTAACATTCACCTAGTCCTACCTGTTGCTGTACTCATGACTTTTCATCCATTATTACATTGCACATAACTCTCACACTGCTTTTTACTTCATTCACATTATATCACTGAATCTGAGTCCACATTGAAATACTGTGTGATTGTATATTTTTTCATATATTTCTGCAAAGTGTGGTTAGTCCGAGTAAATAACTGCATATATTCCTGTATATATTTGCATCCTTTTATAGAAACGTGGACAGACTGTAATTTACTGTACATACTCTGGTTGTCATTGAATCCTTATTTAAATCCTTCACCTGAACAACGAGAGCAAGTTTTTTAGCCAAAGTCAAATTCCTTGTATGTGTTGTGCATACTTGGCCAATAAAGCTGATTCTGATTCTGATTCTGATCAGGACACTGCCTCCATGTCCTCTGTTCTACTGACGGTTTAATCTCAGAAACCTGGTTTAAACACTCCGGCGTGTCTCTGGTCCAGGTTCAGTGTCACGTTCACAGTGGGACATTAACAGACACCAATGTGACCTCTGACCCCTGCACATGGTGTTCAGCATCATCTGTCAGGGAAAAAAAAACCAACACATACAATGTCCTTATCATTCCTGATGAACTCGATCTACCTCCAGAAGGGTGTCAGCGGTAACGGACTAAACATGGAAACGCTCAGTGAACAGCTGCTCATTGTGGAGAGGATCCTGAATAAAACACAGAGAGTTTTAACAACCCAACACTGCTGAGAGGAACCTAAACACTACTCAGACAATTCTGAAGGCTGCTGAGATATTTCTGAAGCTAATGTAGCTTACAGACACCTGAATTCACCTGAACAGTTTCAGATGCCGGACCTCGCCTTAATACCTTCAGACACCAGAACTCACCTGAACATTTTCCAGACATTTGAACTCACCTGCACAGTTCAGACACCTTAACTCACCTGAACATCAGTTTCAGACATCTGAACAGTTTCAGATGCCTGAACTTGCCTTAATGGGGGGCGGCAGTGGCTCAGGAGGTAGAACAGGTCGATCAATAACCACATGGTTGGCAGTTCGAATCCCCACTTTCCTCGGATATCCTGCCGTTGTGTCCCTGGCAAGACACTTCACCCCTAACTGCTCCTGGTGGGTCTGGAAGCGCTATGCTAGGGTAGCCTTGCCACCATCAGTGTGTGAATGGGGGTGGATAGCAGGATCTGTAAAGCACTTTGATCATCAAGGGATGAGAATAAAAGCGCTATTTAAGTGAATGCCATTACCATAATACATTCAGACACCTCAACTCACTTGAGCAGTTTCAGATGTTTGACTACACCTGAAGAGTTTCAGACACCTGAATTCACCTAAACACAGTTTTCAGACACCCTGAACTCACTTGAACAGTTTTCAGATGCCTGAAACTCACCTGAACAGTTTCAGACACCTGAACTCTCCTGGACATTTCAGATAACCTGCAACTCACCTGAACACAGTTTCAGACACATGAAGTCACCTGAACAGTTTCAGACACCTGAACTCACCTGAACAGCTTCAGATGCCTAAACTCACATGAACACCTTTTCAGACAACTGAACTCACCTTAACAGTTTCAGACGCCTGAACTCACCTGAACATTTTCAGACTCCTGAACTCACCTGAATACAGTTTCAGATACCTGAACTCACTTGAACAGTTTCAGATGCCTGAACTCATCTGAACACATTTTCAGACACCTGAACTCACTGGAACAATTTCAGACACCTGAACTCACCTGAACAATTTCAGACACCTGAACTCACCTGAACAGTTTCGGACACCTTAACTCACCTGAACAGTTTAAGATGCCTGAACTCACCCGAACAGTTTCAGACACCTGAACTCACCCGAACAGTTTCAGACACCTCAACTCACCAGAGCATTTTCAGATGCCTGAACTCACTTGAACACTTTCAGATGCCTGAGCTCACCTGAACACTTTCAGATGGCTGAACTCACATGAACAGTTTCAGATACCTGAACTCACTTGAACAGTTTCAGAGGCCTAAACTCATCTGAACACATTTTCAGACACCTTAACTCACCTGAACAGTTTAAGACGCTTGAACTCACCTGAACAGTTTCATACACCTGAACTCACCCGAACAGTTTCAGACACCTCAACTCACCGGAGCATTTTCAGATGCCTGAACTCACTTGAACACTTTCAGATGCCTGAGCTCACCTGAACAGTTTCACATGCCTGAACCCACCTGAACAGTTTCAGACACCTGGACTCACCTAAACACAGTTTCAGATGCCTGAACTCACCTGAACAGTTTCAGACGCCTGAACTCACCTGAACAGTTTCAGAAGCCTGAACTCACCGGAACAGTTTCAGATGCCTGAACTCACCTTAACAGTTTCAGACACCTGAACTCACCTGAAAACAGTTTCAGACACCTGAACTCACCAGAACAGTTTCAGACAACTAAACTCACCTGAACATTTTCAGACACCTGAACAGCTTCAGATGCCTGAACTCACCTGAACACAGTTTCAGACACTTGACCACTGCTTAGACAGGTGAATGCAATGTGTGAGTCTCTGATATTTATTTTTTTTTATCTTTTTGTCCCACAGAGACTGACTGCAGCTGTAGCATCACCAACAGCCGCTGTGACGAGTTTGGAGTGTGCAGGTGAGCCGTCCACCAATCAGACCACACCAGTTTCTGATCAGCAAACCTGTAGCTCAGACTTACCTACACAGGTGTGAAATACAGCCTGTTTGGTGTGTTTGATCACTTGTATGTGGGAAATGGAGAGACTGATTACATGTGACCCTGAAGTGGTTTAATCGTGACTGTTACTTCCTGTATCTCTTCCACATTACCTGTCTCATGTCCAGGTGTGACCCGGGCTGGGAGGGTGACCTGTGTGACCTCTGCGTGGTGATGCCAGGGTGTGTTCACGGTTCCTGTCAGCAGCCATGGCAGTGCAGCTGTGAGAAGGGATGGGGAGGACGCTTTTGCGACAAAGGTCAGACTCTGTCACTGCTAATGCTATCAGACACTACTGCTGATCATGTCTGAGTGACATCTGGGCTCTGATGACCTCATATGATCGCTGGTGTACCACTCATCCCCTCTGACAGGCCTCTGACTGACTTCTGAACCTAGACTGACCTCTGACCACTCATCCCCTCTGAGTGACCCCTGGCCTCCAATTGACTTCCAACTGACCACTAATCCCCTCTGACCTCTGACCTCTGATGAGCTTTGATGACCTCTGACCTCAGATTGATAAACTCACATCCAGAAAATGTAAAACTCAGCAGTTAAACCATGGCTGTCTAATCATGTGTATAATTATTTTTCTGTTCTCAGACCTGAATGCGTGCTCTCAGCAACAGCCGTGTCAGAACGGCGCCACCTGTCTGATGGAGGGCAACGGCAACATCGCCTGTGTTTGTCCTGAGGGTTTCCATGGTAACCAGTGTGAGCGTAGGACAGGGCCGTGTCATCAGAGGAGGTCAGAGGTCACCCTACCTCATCAGGTTTTTAGTCCTAAAATGTAGCAGAAACAGCAGATTTATCAGAATAATCTGGTCTGTTAACATCAGAGTTCCAGAGCCACAGGTTGGAGACCCTCCTGGTTTGGTATATGTGGTGCCCCCATTAGGTGGACTGTAAACTTTTTTTTCCTGTAGGTCTCTGTGTAAGAATGGTGGTCTGTGCGAAGATTCTGATGGATTCGCCACTGAGCCGACATGTCGCTGCCTCGCAGGATTCACAGGTCACCGCTGTGAGACCGACATCGACGACTGCCAGATGATGCCGTGTGCCAATGGTGCCACCTGCCTAGATGGCGTCAGCCGGTTCTCGTGCCTCTGCCCCGATGGATTCTCAGGACGCTTCTGCACCATCAACCTGGATGACTGCGCTAGCCGCCCATGTCTGAATGGCGGTCGCTGCCTTGACCTCGCCGGAGGATTCCGCTGTGTCTGCGGCCTGGGGTTCAGTGGCGCCAACTGTGAGATGCCGCTGAGTAGTGTTGATGGTCCTCAGACAGCACAGAGAAGTTGGACGACAGTGGCAGGGTGGGAGGGAGGAGGACGATGGACAACTGGCAGCGGTGGCGGGAACAGCAGTCACCATGGTGACAGGGCAGTGAGGGTGACTATGAGTGAGCGCAGCGCCACTGGCCTCTCAGATGTCCAGCTGGTGGTTGTTCTGGTTCTGGTAGGGGTGACAGTTGCCGTGGTGATACTGACGGCCACCCTCCTGCTGTGGGTTCGTTGTAACCACGCCCCCTGTTGGTCATCATCACAGAGACAACTAACGAGTGGGTGGCGGGGAGACGAAGAGGACGGTCACACCAACTTCCATAACACAGAACAACCACAGAAGAAGAGACTGAACACGGAGGTCAGAACTGCCAGCATGCAGCTGAACTGTGACCTCACATAACTGGACAGATTCTGACTACTTTTCCCACAATGCACCTGTGATGGTCAGAAGGAAGGGCAAATTTTTATTTTGAAAATGTACAGTGAAGATTTTATTTTGTAAACCATTAACTTATCACCAAGTTTAATGTTGAATGTGTCAATTTAAATAATAAAAATATGTTTACCACAGCTGGGCTGGTCTCCATGGTAACTTATGCCAGACTGGTCTCCATCGTAACTGATGCTGGAATGGTCTCCATGGTAACTGATACTGAAATGGTCTCCATGGTAAATGATGCTGGAATGGTCTCCATGGTAACCGGGGCAGTTTTTGTTTAATATTGTCACTACTTCTCATTATTTCCTGTTTTAGAACAGATTTACATCTTTAGTGATAATGAAACCAGAGGAACTGAAGTTATTTCCTGTTACTGACATTATAATTAAATAGTTAATTATTATTTATTATAGAGAATGTGGGATTAATAAGATTAATTTAACTTTAGATTTTCGTAATGAATGACCAATCAGAGCCTTTGTTTCATATGAAGCTGTAAACACTTTTATTTAGTGACATCAGAGCAGGAGAACCAATCAACAGATACTCAGGTACTTCATCAAACCATGCTGAGTGTGTGATTGGTTGTCAGCTGTCATGTGATCTGACAGCCACAGGGTTTCAATTCAGAGAAAAAACATTCAGCCCAAGGGTGACTGGAGCCTGACAGCAAGTGGGCGAGTCTGTGGGAGGGGTCACATCTCGGTCTCAGCTAATAAGCTGTCACCTAGACCCGACGTCAGCAAGACCACGGGGGGAGTGGAGTCTGTGGGAGTCAGAGAATGACACAATGAGAACTCAATGATTCAGAGTCCAGAACAACTCTGAAAACCAGGAACCAGGACCAGAACTGTGTAGAATCACTGAGGAACCACAGAAGAAGAGATACCAATTAATTATTACAGACCAGAGAATTGTCTGTCAACTAACCAGTCTGACACCGAGTCCACTATAGTACAGAATGCAGACATCCTACCATCACTGAGGACACCTAAACACCACATAGAGGACAGAAGCAGGTCCTACTGGGTAAAGTAGGACAGGATTGGGTCTAAAAGAGGGACAGGAGGGGTCTATTGAGGGTAAATGGGACAGAACTTGACCTATCCTGACAAGGAGATAAAGTGGATTTGGAACTGATAAATAGACAAATATTGGTTAAAACTGGAAGGACCTGGATCCAGAGTAAATGGAACAGGACTGAACAGTTTAGTGGTGGGTCACAGCAGGCAGAATGAGTTCTATAATGGTCCAATAAGTAAACTGATTTTTAAAAAAAGGACTGCGACAGAATCAAGCCTGAAATGAGAAAAGTGGAACCGGACACAGGTTGGACAGTATGGAAAAGGGACAGTCTTTGGGGAGGAGGAGGGTTTAGCCCTTACTGCTGTGGGGAAGCCAGGTTAGGGGTTGGTATTTGTCTCTGACTGGCTGGTATTTGTCTCTGATTGGATGGTACTTGTCTCTGATTGGCCGGAGAGCGCCGGTGGAGGTGGGTCCTGGCAGCAGAGATGAGGCATCCCTGTCCTCGTCATCCTCCCCCTCAGACAGAAGGTCATTGATTTGCCGCTGCAGCTCCGGACTGATGTCATTCTCAACCAGAACCAGAACCCTCAGACTGGTCGGGTAGTTCTCCACCATATCCAGGAATACCTGCACACAAGTGAGGTCACCTAATTAACAAGAGCCCTCTGAGGTGAGTGCTGCATCCTCTGCCTCCACGTTCTTTAAAGATCCCAATATATCAGAATCAGAATCAGAATGAGCTTTATTGCCAAGCATGTTAAAAACATACGAGGAATTTGACTTGACATAAGGCGCGCTCGATAAGCGCTTCCTAATGACACGGCAGCCATGCAAGGCGCCTAATCAAAACAGTGGGGGTTAAAGAGGTGGAGAGGGGGAAGGGGGGATGACACACTGGGCAGAGAGAAAAAACATAGTTTATCAAAATAAAGCTCGTATGAGCAAGATTGTGATCACATAGAAAAAAACCCTCTAATGCACAATTAGCAGACAATACAGATCACATATTAACAAAGCACAAGCAAGTTGAGAGAGACAGTGTATGTGTGTGAGTGTCAGTATATGTGTATCAGTCATGTAAAGTTGTATGCAGTGTGTGTATCAGTTACTGGTGAACAGCAAAAATCCTCCCTCAGCAACGTTTAGATGTTATGTCTTTAGTGTCCTAAACATAGATAGCATGTCCACAAGAGTAACTCTCAGTGCATGTCCGATGGTAAATTCCACGCCAGTCACATGACGCTGTCCTTGAGAGTTCAGATTACTGCACACCAGTTGTTTATGTTAGGGAGAAGCCAAGCCAAAACTCCCTTCTGCCTTATCTTCCTCCAGGAGGAATGAAATCTTCAGGGCGCCGAATCAAGGTCTAATAGGCACAGTTCACTTAGAGCATAGAATTTTCATCTCTCATGCGATTCTGTGCTTCATAATTTCCATACACAGGCTTTAAAATCATTCCCTGGAGAGCACTCAGCGACTCCAAGATGTTTTCCACCTACCGAAACATAGATAAACATGTCCACAGAGTCCATCTCTCTTCAGTGCATGCCAGATGGTAAATTCCATGTTAGTCACATTTGCCGCTATCAGTGCTCTCCCCAGCTGGTCGAATTTGTTGAGGGAGCTACGCTGGGTCCGCATTTTGATTAGCTCATCCAACTTCTATAATTTCCGATACACCAGGAAAACTCCAGAGCCAAACAGCAGAAATTCTGTGATCATGCCAAAACAGGTAGATCATCACACACCAGAGACATCTTCAGTCGAATCACGCAGACGCATGAGTTCCAATTATTCCATGAGTCTCTCCACTTGGGCTCCCCTGGCCCGATTTTCTGTTAAAAAGTGGTGTCAATAGCATTAAAGCCCACAGTTCCATAATTTCCGTTTGATATATAATAATATATCACTGAAGGCCCCCTCATGGATCGTCACCTTATCGTGGTGGGGGGGTTTGCGTGCCCCAGTGATCCCAGGAGCTATGTTGTCCGGGGCAATTTGCCTCTGATAGGGTCTCCCAAGACAAACTGGTCCTGGGTGAAAGGCCAGACTAAGAACGATCCAACAGACTCTCATGAATTGTATATCAAGGATTCAGTGTACCCCGCCCGGTATGGGGTTACCGGGGCCCCACCCTGGAGCCAGGCCTGGGGGAGGGGCTCGAAGGCTAGCGTCTGGTGGCCGGGTTTCCACCCATGGGACCCGGCCGGGCTCGGCCCGAAGGAGTTACATGGGTCCGCCCTCCAGTAGGTTCACCACCTGCAGGAGGGATCATGGAAGTCCGGTGCTATGTGGATTAGGTGGCAGTCAAAGGCGGAGACCTTGGCGGACTGATCCCAAGCTTTCTAAACTGGCTTTTGGTACGTGGAATGTCACCTCTCTGGTGGGGAAGGAGCCTGAGCTGGTGTACGAGATTGAGCGATACCGGCTAGATATAGTCGGCCTCACCTCAACACACAGCTCCGGTTCCGGAACCAGTCTCCTGGAGAGGGGCTGGAGCTTGGCCTTTTCTGGAGTTGCCCCGGGCGAGAGGCGACGAGCAGGGGTAGGTATTCTTGTATCGCCCCACCTTGCTGCCTCTATATTGGAGTTTTCCCCGGTGGACGAAAGGGTTGCTTCCCTGCGCCTTCGGGTTGGGAAACGGGTCCTGACCATCATTTGTGCCTATGCACCAAATGATGTTTCAGAGTACCCACCCTTTTTGGAGTCTGTGACTGGGGTGCTGGAGGGTGCTCCTCCTGGAGACTCCATTGTCCTACTGGGGGACTTCAATGCGCACGTGGGCAACGACAGTGAAACCTGGAGGGGGGTGATTGGGAGGAACGGCCTGCCCGATCTGAACCCGAGTGGTGTTCAGTTATTGGACTTCTGTGCTAACCACAGTCTGTCCATAACGAACACCATGTTCAAGCATAAGGGTGTCCATATGTGCACCTGGCACCAGGACACCCTAGGCCGCAGGTCGATGATCGATTTTGTTATCGTATCATCAGACCTGCGACCGTATGTCTTGGACACCCGAGTAAAGAGAGGTGCAGAGCTGTCAACTGATCACCACCTGGTGGTGAGTTGGATCCGATGGCAGGGGAGGAAGCCATTCAGACCTGGTAGACCCAAACGTATAGTGAGGGTGTGCTGGGAGCGTCTGGCTGAGGCCCTTGTCCGGGAGGTCTTCAACTCCCACCTCCGGAAGAACTTCAACCACATTCCGAGGGAGTCTGGAGACATGGAGTCTGAATGGGCCATGTTCTCCACCTCTGTTGTTGAAGCGGCGGCCCAGAGCTGCGGCCGCAAGGTGGTCGGTGCATCTCGTGGTGGCAACCCCCGAACCAAGTGGTGGACACCAGTGGTGAGGGGGGCCATTAAGCTGAAGAAGGAGTCCTATCAAGCTTGGTTGGCTTGTGGGACTCCCGAAGCAGCTGAGGTGTACCGGCAGGCCAAGCGGAGTGCAGCTCGGGTGGTTGCTGAAGCAAAAACCCGGGTATGGGAGGAGTTCGGTGAGGCCATGGAACAAGACTTTCGGTCGGCTTCAAAGAGATTCTGGCAAACTGTTCGGTGGCTCAGGAGGGGAAAGCAGCTCCCCGTCCACACTGTGTATGGTGCGGATGGGACACTGTTGACTTCAACTGGGGATATCGTCGGGCGGTGGAAGGAATACTTCGAGGATCTCCTCAATCCCACTGATACGCCTTCCACAGAGGAAGCAGGGTTTGGGGACAAGGGGGATGACTCGCCTATCACAGGGGCTGAGGTCGCCAAGGTGGTTAAAAATCTCCTTGGTGGCCGGGCCCCAGGGGTGGACGAGATTCGCCCCGAGTACCTCAAGGCCCTGGATGTTGTTGGGTTGTCATGGTTGACACGCCTCTGCAACATTGCGTGGAGGTCGGGGGCAGTGCCTTTGGCATGGCAAACCGGGGTGGTGGTTCCTCTCTTCAAAAAAGGGTACCGGAGGGTGTGCTCCAACTTTAGAGGGATCACACTCCTCAGCCTCCCTGGGAAGGTCTATGCCAAGGTACTGGAGAGGAGAGTCCGGCCGTTGGTCGAACCTCGGATTCAGGAGGAGCAATGTGGTTTTCGTCCTGGCCGTGGCACATCGGACCAGCTCTTTACCCTCTCGAGAATTCTTGAGGGTTCGTGGGAGTTTGCCCAACCAGTTTACATGTGTTTTGTGGACTTGGAGAAGGCATTTGACCGCGTCCCTCGTGGATTTTTGTGGGGGGTGCTTCGGGAGTATGGGGTATCGGGCTTGTTGTTACGAGCTATTCGGTCTCTGTACGACCGTTGTGAGAGTTTAGTTCGTATTGCCAACACTCGGTCGGAGTCATTCCCAGTGAGAGTTGGACTCCGCCAGGGCTGCCCTTTGTCACCGGTCCTGTTCATAATTTTTATGGACAGGATTTCTAGGCGCAGCCAGGGAATGGAGGGTGTCATGCTTGGTGACCACAGGATCTCATCTCTGTTGTTTGCAGATGATGTTGTCCTGTTGGCTTCATCCAGCAATGACCTACAGCTCTTGCTGGGACGGTTTGCCGCTGAGTGTGAAGCGGCTGGGATGAGAATCAGCACCTTCAAGTCCGAGTCCATGGTCCTCAGCCGGAAAAAGGTGGATTGTCCTCTCCGGGTTGGGGACAGGCTCCTGCCCCAAGTGGAGGAGTTTAAGTATCTTGGGGTCTTGTTCACGAGTGAGGGGAAAATGGAGCGAGAGATCGACAGACGGATTGGAGCAGCATCTGCAGTGATGCGGACGTTGTACCGGTCTGTTGTGGTGAAGAGGGAGCTTAGTTCTAAGGCAAAGCTGTCGATTTACCAGTCAATCTACGTTCCTACTCTCACCTATGGTCACGAGCTTTGGGTAATGACCGAAAGAACGAGATCGCGGATACAAGCGGCTGAAATGAGCTTTCTCCGTAGGATTGCTGGACTCACCCTCAGAGATAGGGTGAGGAGCTCAGTCATCCGGGAGAGGCTCAGAGTAGAACCGCTGCTCCTCCACATTGAAAGGAGTCAGTTGAGGTGGTATGGGCATCTGATTAGGATGCCTCCTGGACGCCTCCCACTTGAGGTGTTTCAGGCACGTCCCACTGGGAGGAGACCCCGGGGCAGACCCAGGACTCGGTGGAGAGACTATGTCTCCCAGCTAGTCTGGGAACGCCTTGGTATCCCCTCTGAAGAGCTGGAGCAGGTGGCTGGGGAGAGGGAAGTCTGGGCTTCTCTGCTTGAACTGCTGCCTCCGCGACCCGGACCTCCGGAAAAGCGGTAGAAGATGGATGGATGGATGGATGGATATCACTGAAGGACAGCAGTTTTCAGCATTTCCATATAAATATTGGGGTAGAACCAAATTATGACAAACCTATCATCCATGAAGATACAAAAGAAATTGTTTTAAACAACCCATAGTTGTAGGTCAGGATCCCACAGTGAACCTGTACAGCAAGTTTGTTGACCCTAGCTTTCGTTGTTGTTGAGATGTAGTTTGTAGATATGATATTTTGACCTTGACCTTTGACCTTGCGATCCCAAACCCACAGTCACAGTTCAGGGTCTCAGGTACCCCCTTTCCACCAAAAAATAACAGGTGCTGGTTCAGTTCCCGTGCCTGTGCCAGTGCTTAACCATTTCAACTGTCATGCCTTGTAAGAACAAGCTGGTTTTCAACCGACACGGGCTACATCAGGGCTACGTCATTACGTAGTGTAAAGTGTCTTTACACAACACCACAGAAGAAGAAGGTAAAGGAGGAGAAGAAGAAGAAGAAGTGCTAACTTGTCAACATGGAGGAGATTGTTGTCTCTTTGGGAGTTCTGCTTTTATTATTCCAAACCTGTATTACTGTCTAGAAACGGTTTTATTCTTAACCGCAGAGAACGGCGGCTACGTTTAAGGAGAGATAATTATCAATATTTCAGTTATCAGCCGTTGTTAACGCAAGTCTGTAGCTCAACTAGCTAGCATTGACTACAGTGTAGTCAATGTAGTCACTACACTGTTAAACATAATATTTATGTCAGGTCTGTAATAGGTGGTGTCATGGCGCATTACACTGAGCGGCAGCGGCTGGGATGAGAATCAGCACCTCCAAGTCTGAGTCCATGGTCCTCAGCCGGAAAAAGGTGGATTGTCCTCTTTGGGTTGGAGACAAGCTCCTGCCCCAAGTGGAGGAGTTTAAGTATCTCGGGGTCTTATTCACGAGTGAGGGGAGAATGGAGTGAGAGATTGACAGATGGATCGGAGCAGCATCTGTAGTGATGTGGACGTTGTACTGGTCCGTTGTGGTGAAGAGGGAGCTGAGCTCTAAGGCAAAGCTGTCGATTTACCGGTCAATCTATGATCCTACCCTCACCTATGGTCATGAGCTTTGAGTGATGACCGAAAGAATGAGATCGTGGATACAAGCGGTTGAAATAAGCTTTCTTCGTAGGATTGCTGGACTCACCCTTAGAGATAAGGTGAGGAGCTCAGTCATCCGAGAGAGGCTTAGAGTAGAATCACTGCTCCCCCACATTGAAAGGAGCCAGTTAAGGTGGTTTGGGCATCTGATCAGGATGCCTCCTGGACGCCTCCCACTTGAGGTGTTTCGGGCACGTCCACTGTGAGGAGACCCTGGGGCAGACCCAGGACTCGCTGGAGAGACTATGTTTCCCAGCTGGTCTGGGAACGCCTTGGTATCCCCTCTGAAGAGCTGGAGCAGGTGGCTGGGAAGAGGGAAGTCTGGACTTCTCTGCTTGAACTGCTACCTCCGTGACCTGGACCTCCAGAAAAGCGGTAGAAGATGGATGGATGGATGGGTGGGTTGCATATTACAAGGCGGAGGTCGCCTGTTACCTGGGCAGATCCATGGTCACGATACTGGTGGGACTCCATTATTTCGGTGTCGTGCAAAAAATGATCAACAGGTAAACAGTACTGAGTTAGGTAAAATAAGATATACTGTATTTAACACTTATGATGCATTTTGAACCCAAAACAAATTTGATGTAGGAAAAAAAGCAATTAAAATAATGCAGTCACCAGGTTACTGGAGAAATACAATAGATTTACTGGATATATACATGTAGATACTGTGTAAATATATATATATTCCATGTAGCTTCTAAACAACAACGAAGTTTTTGCACATAAATATTGGAATCAATTGTGATCTCATAAATCCTATAAGTTGTTATCCTAACTGCAACACTTTGGCCAACACTATAATTTTTCAGATGCTATAAAACCTCAAAACATTTAGACACATTTTAGGTGGACTGAAACCAGGTAGTGCACCTTTAACAAGCGAGCGCTCCTGGCTCCTGCAGACGGTGATCACTTTTTGGCACGACACCGGATTTCACCATCCAGCCTACCCCATGCAGAAGTGGCTGATGAAATCCTTTTTGGACACAGGCAGACTTACCCCTGAACAACGTAACTACAACTACCGGATGAGCTGTGCACGTTCAATTGTGGAAATGGCTTTCGGCAGCTTGAAGGTCCCCTCCTGACAAGGATTGACTGCAAACTGGAGCTGAGCAAGAAAATGGTGTTCACGCTGCTGCATACTTCATAATATTTGTGAGGAACGTTGGTGACAATCTTGAACTCCCAGACAATATGATCACAGTCAGCCCTCTAGTTCAACCACTACCTGACCATGCCAGTGTAGAAGGGGATGATATTAGGGCAGCTTCAATGGAGTACTCTTAACAGTGGGAGAGCAATACCTGTTTAGTGCCTTCCATATCATTACAAAATGGAACACATGCTGGGCAGCGCAGTGGTGCAGTGGTTAGCACTGTGGCAGCAGCACAGCAACTCACCCTTGGCCATGGGATCTCGGGTTTGATCCCTCCCCTGACCAATGATGATCTTTCTGTGTGGAGTCTGCACGTTCTCCAAGTGTCTGTGCTGGGAATTCGCCAGGTTCCCTCCCACAGTGGCCCAAAAACATGCAGTTTAGGTTAATTGGCATCAACTGGGGAGGTATGAATGTGAGTTGTCCCTTGCCCCCTCTCCCTAGGCCACAACTGTAAATAAGAATGTGTTCTTAATCTGTCCTGCCTGGTTAAATAAGGTTAAATTAAAAAAAAAAATTTAAAAAAAATTTGTGAAGTAGTGCAAAATCATCAATGAATAAAAAATTCAGCTGACAATCGGTCCTCATTGTACTCTGTTTTGAAGTATTTATGGTGTATTTATATATTTTATAGGCACATTTACAGAGCTGTTAAAGGTATACACCTTATGTACTTAAAGATGTGTAAAAATCTACTCTGGTTAAAGTACTGATTCAAGTTTTTATTCATGTTGGGGTAAAAAGAGACAAAGTCTACAGTGTACAAGTTAAAAGTACTTTCTCCCCAGAAACTATTCTTGCCCAGAGCTGACAGAATGTCATACGGTACGTTGTCAAAAGAATATAAGAGCTCATTATTTATCATTTTTGAAGCAGGTAACTTGGAACATTTTCTGCAGAAAAAGTGCATCACTCTATATATTAATTCAAGAAATCTGTCTGTCACGATGTCACGATCATAGGACTCACTATGAGATCAAAGGGCAGGCATTACTCACAAATCACAGGACTTGCTAAAAGATCATAGGACTATCTATGACATCATCAAAGATCAAAGACAGGCATCACAGATCAAAGGCTGGCATCACTGAACGAGTGGTGACGACAAAGGTCAAAGGCCGGTTTCACCATGGTTACTGCTGCCATGGTAACAGTAACTTTCTACGGGCATGCATCACTCTATATATAATTCAAAAACTATGTATAATTCAAGAATTCTGTCACGATGTCACAATCATAGGACTCGTTAAAAGATCATAGGACTCGCTATGAGATCAAAGGCAGGCACCACTCACGATCATAGGACTTGCTAAAAGATCATAGGACTCGCTATGACATCATCAAAGATCAAAGGCAGGCATCACTGAACGAATGGTGACGTCAAAGAGCAAAGGCAGGTTTCACCGTGGTTACTGTTGCCATGGTAACAGTAACTTTCTACGGGCATGCAGCATCACTCACGATTATAGGACTCGCAATGACATCATCAAGATCATAGGCCTCACTATGACATCATCAAAGATCAAAGGCAGTCATCACTGAACAAGTGGTGACATGCTTGCTTACACCTGCTTTCTATGGGCATGCAGAAATACTTGCTTATACTTGGTTTCTACAGGCATGCACAGGTATGCACTAGTAGATTTAAAGCTTGTTGCTGTTCGTTCTTTAGAAAATGTGAAAAAAAAGTTGTCAAAAATAAGTGAGTAAAATCCACAAATACCTGATATATTTTCAATTATCTGAAAAAACTAAGTACAGTAATTCAGTACTTGTACTTTCACTTCCCACCACTGTAATGTTATATTGATTTGTGTTGTCTGTCCTAAGTAGCTTGACATTTCATGCACATGTTTGGTGTGAGGATAACAATTACTGTGGAAGCAGGAAAAAACACTTCAGGAAAGAAAGCTTTTATTTACAAAATGTGCAAAAATGTAAGACTGCTACATATAAAAATATTATGTACACAGAGCCAAAAATATCAATGCTGTGATACTTACTTTGTTTTCAGTCTCTCAAGCACAGACACAACATGTCCCATCAGTCCAACAAGGGTATTGGTACTGTCCTCCATCTTCTGGATGCTTTGCAGCAAACTGGAGGTCAGCTGCTCATCCCTCCTGCTCTGCTGGTGGTGTCTCTCATCTGACCTCTCCAGGTAGTCATGAAGGAGGTCCATGTTTGTGTCCCGCTTCCGTTTCCCTGTTTTAAAGTACAAAAATAAGAAGCTATATAATATAACCACACACTGAAAAATGCAGGAATTGTCAACCCAAAACTGAATGTGTCTATTCAACATCCATTTACTGTTAGTGGCATCAGGACATTCAGTTCAAGTGTATAATTGGTTGAGTTCACTGCTTTATGTGAATGGGTCATGATCTGAACATATATGACCTAATCTGGTCTGATGAGAAGAGGAGAAAGAGCAGGAGGAGGACAAGCGTGGTGCTGGTGAAGGTGAGCTGCAAACCACGGGTCTGGATGGTTCTCCCTCATCATCCAGGTGTGATAAATCTGTAAATACAAAAAAGTGTTTCAGTTTGTGCAGAGTACAACTTAAGCCTTCCATTAAGAAATGTGCAGACATAGAAGGCAATTTTATCCAATATCAATATTACCAAAGCTTGCATGTCTGATTATAACCAAAATAGTAAAAATGACGATGTTACTAACGTCATATGGGAGAAAGATCTCCCATACACACACTGCAAGCCACTCATTTGTACATAGTATTGATACTACATTCATATCACAAAAAAGCATATTTTGCTCTGGATATCTTTGACAAAAAGATCTTATTAACTGTTGCTCTGAGTGCTGCTATCCCTTTGCTGCTGCAATCCTGGAATTTCCCCACTGTGGGACTAATAACGGCTTATCTAATCTTATCTTATCTTATCTGTGTTTACTTTCGGCGTTTTAATGACAACACACTTACCAGAATTTGTAACATTCAGAGCCTGAGCCGATGAGCCAGAGACTTGTCCGTGGCCTTTAGGATAGCTGTACTTGCTCAAAAATGGGCTTTTGTCTGACTGGCCCCTCCAATTTATCTTGTACTTCAGCAGATGACCATAGAGCCAGGAAATACTGGGTCTCCTCTTTGCTCTAACTCTGCTTCGTTTTGGAATCCACACTTGATCTGCTGTGTGGAATGCAACATGGTGGTCAGTAGTGTTTTGAGACACTTTTCAGCTGGTCAGTTAACCCTGCCCACGGCAGCATCAAGTGGTTCGCAGCTCTAGCCCAGCAAGGAGTTGGAGCCAGCTTAGCACCACTTTTGAGAGCCTGGGGCTAGTACTTAGGTGGTTGAAAAACAAAGAACTGATGCCAAGTCAGGCTCTGGCTCCAGTTAAACACCGAAACCAGCTTGGTGGAAAGGGGTAAGGGTGAACCTGTGTACCCAGTTTGGTGAATTGAATTCACAAGCTCAGCTGCTTTCCCACCAGAGAGGTAGGAAGCTGGAGATTGGATCACCAAGGTCTCTGCCTCTGACTCCAGTCTGATCCACTGACTCAGTCCAAACTTCAAAAACCAGGAACTAATACCAGCTCAGACTGTTGAAAACCAGTCATTAAACCTTAACTGGTTCAACTGGACTCACCTCTGCTGGTACTAATGTTGTAGTTAAGACCACACTAAGACCAGAGAGTACCAAGAAGGTCAGGGGTTGAGATTGAGTCAAGACCAAAACCACTGTGTATGCATGTCTTGGTCTTGACTGGGTCTCGATTTGGTCTTGATTTAGTCTTGATGCTTCACAGTCTAGGTCTTGGTACACTCTGGTCTTGATATACTCTTGATTTGGCCTTGAATCTTTAAGTCTTGGTCTTGGTACACTCTCGTCTTGGTCCAGTTTCGACTACAACTCTGTTATTAGAAGTTCAATAGTGGTTGAATAAAATTAAATGATTAAAAAATTATGCCGTAATTAAAATGAGCTGTGCACCAAAATTTAATTATTTGTTACAAGCACTTCCACTGAAGATTCCATCAAAATATTTTCATTTCGGATGTGGGCATCTCTGCCTATCACAGTGGCTAGTGGTGTTCCAACCACCATACCCCCAATTTTAACTGCACTATGGTAGTTCACACACCTGCACACAATGACATTATACAACTGACACACACCAATCATGATTTGTGCAAGGGGCGGGAGGTGGGGGTTTTCCTCCATCCCTGTTGACCTCTTTCTGCTGGAGGCCTGGGACCCGTCATGTTGTCAGAATCCCTGGGTGCTGCTGAATGAATAGATACGAGCAAGGGAGCGAGTGACTGAACAAGAGAGTAAGTGAAAGTGAGGGAGTGATGAGTGGAGATGGTGATGGTGGGTCAGTTTTGCGTGGCGCTTTGCGTGTCGTGTGGCATTTCGGAGCACCTGCGGTGGTCCGCTGATCAGTCGCTCCGGTGGGCGCTGGGAGTGGTGGTCTGCTTCTGTGGCTGCGGCCATCCTGGGATGGGTTGGCGGGAGGGGTGGCTGCTGGCCTGTGCCAGTGGTCTCCCTGGCTGCTGCCGGGCACTGGTGCGCGTTCACACTCACTGCATTTGCATCGTGGTCACACTAAGTAATAAGGGTGAATGAGGGTGGGTGAGTGTGTGGGGGAGAGCACAAATGGATGTGAGTAGGTCGGAGTGTGAGTGAGACTGCATGTATGAGTGAACGTGAGTGAGTGTGGGTGACCCTGAGGGCAAGTGGGAGCAAGATTGAGCAGGTACAGGAGTGAGAGAGAATGGGTGGGTCCAGGAGTGTGAGTGTGGGATTATGTGGAGGAGAGGGTGAGCAAGAGTGAGTGAGTGCATGTGGGTGCATATGAGAGCATGAGGGTGTGAATGTGTGGGAATGGGTGTGTCTGCTAGTCAGGAAGTGTTGGATTGAGGGGGGTAGCGCCTCTTGGCTTCTTTGGGCATGGGGGTCCCGCTGGGGGGGTTGGCAGGCCCGGGGGTGTGGGGCCACAGCGCCGGTGGCCTGATGGCCTGGCCTCCCTCAGCTGTCCTGGGGCGGATACCTGGCTTTCCTGGGGTTTGTTGACATCAGACATTTGTGCCTTGTGGGGATTGGTGGTGCTGCCTTGCCTGCTTGGGGTTTCCGGGGGGGGGGGGGTTGCTGTAACTGGCCGCCCTCTTTGTATGTTCCCTGACAAACCACTCACATGCACACACTTATTTTGCGCACACACTCATATACATGCACGCGGATGCACACACAGAAATGTCTCCCCTTTAACAGGTGTAGATACCAGACTCGTGAGACCTCTTCGGTGGAAGAAGCAGTCTGTCTTGTGTTTGTTTTAGTTGTTGGTTTGTTTGTCTTTTTTGTCTGTTCCTCTCCCGTTTCTTTCCCCCTCCCCACACTTCCTTTCCCCATTCCCCATCCTGTTGGGTCCTTCATGGGTAAAATAATTTAAATAAAGTATTAAGTTATTACAGGAGGAATTTACATCAATATACTGTATAAAGCTCCTTTCGGCAAAATAAATGTGATGATTAGGTGAGCGCGCTCCCCCTCCCTTTCTGTGGGAGGTCCATCTTCTGTTTCCTGGGCTCCGAAGGTCATCAACGCACCTGGGTGAGTGGACGCACCTGCTGCCTCTTCTCTGCCAGTGCTTAAAAGGATCAGTTGGTGAATGCTTCTGCGCTGGACCGTTGGGTACTGCTGCCTTAAAGTAAGGTTAAGAATTGTGTTATTAGGCACTCAGCCTTGTCTTCCTTCTCCTCCTCTCTTCCCAGGTTGCTGCCTTCTCAGCAGTGCGTCTCTGGGGTTGCAGTCTGCTCACCTGCCTCTTCATCATCTTCACCCAGGAACTGCCGTCTCCACCCGTTCACACTCCCCTCAGCTCCTCTCCTCTCCACTTCCTCCACCAGCTCAGTCCTGCTGGTTCCTCCACCTCCCCGCTGGGTTCCTCTGCCGGGTTCGCTGCTCATCTGTTGTAAGATAAACCCCTGCTCTAATTTACTATCTCCCATTTTACTCTTCATTCTAACCAGCTCTCATCTCCCTTCCCCTACAGGCTGTGTGCTCCTTCGGCATGCGCCGCTTTCTCTACACTTGCTGGGTTTTCAATCAAATTGTGTTCAAACTTTTACTCCGTGTCTGAGTGTCTTTCTCTGGTGTTAGTTTCCTTGCACTTGAGCTTCTAGCTTTGAGTCATGACAGAACGGTCCAGCCATGACCGAAGCTCAGCAGGCGCTACATCAGGGGAACACTCCACCCTTTTCCAGCTAGATGCCACAGAGCAGCAGGTAGCTGTGCTCACCAAACAGCTGCAAACTATAACTCAGCAGCTGACCATAGCCACCGACCACCTCTGCCACATGTCTCGTTCGGGTCCTCCCTCTCCTCCTATTCCCCCAGCTGGTGCTGCCGTCCGCCATACTATCTCCCTTCCTCCACCTGCCCATGTGCGGGGGAGGTGGAGGGATGTAAGGGAGTTTTGCTCCCCTCCGTCTTTATTTGCGGCAGGTGGGCAGGGAGTACCTGGATGACACGTCCAAAATTCATTTAATGACCCTCCTGCTCCTAGATTGGGCACTTAATTGGGCTCAGTCCGTTCTCGGTAGCACCGAGGGCCACAGTTATTCCTTTGAGCGTTTTGTTCAGGAGTTTTCCCGTGTGTTCGACCATTCAGAGAGCGAGGGGAATATTATGAGCCGCCTAATTTTGCTCCGACAGGGGAATTGGTCAGCGGCCGATTTCTCTGTGGAGTTCGGGGTCATTGCGGCGGACTCGGGGTGGAATGATGTTGCCCTACACAGCACCTTCCTCCTGGGTCTGAAGGCCAATCTGTGTGATGACCTGGCAGTTCATGCCAGCCCCTCCTCTCTGGATGAGCTAATTGAGCGGGCCGTCACCTTTGCTAATCAGTACCGTGAGCACGCGAAGGAACAGAAGGCTTTTTTTGGTCCACCCTCCTCACGTGCACCCCCACCCCACCCCCGGCTACTAGTCCCATCAGGTCCGATTCCTCCCCGGGTGCAATGGTGCTGGGTCATGCTCGTTTAACTCCGGAGGAGTATTAGCGCCGGAGGAAGGCTGGCACGTGCATGTATTATGGCTCTTTGGAGCATAAACTACCAAACTGCCCAGTTAAGCCAAAAGACGTGGCCCGTCAGTAGCCATGGGGGGTCTGGCGGGCGGTCATTCTATCAGTCCCCCGGTAACTTTTCGATCCTGGCTCTTATTCAGTTACCGGGGGCCAAGAAGAAGGTTTCGGCATTAATTAATTCAGGGGCAGAACAAAACTTTATTTCTGTGTGGCTCATACAGGAGATCGGCATCCGTACTATAAAACTGCCGGCTGCACTTAGCGCAACAGCACTATCCGGTTGTAACCCAGCCTCCATTACCGAACACACACGCCGGTCTCCATCCTTCTTTCCAGAAACCACCGGGAGACTCTCTGATTCTATATTCTCCCTAGTTCATCCTCCCCTGTGGTCCTGGGTTACCCTTAGCACCAGAAACATAACCCTATTATCAACTGGGCTCAGAACTCAATTTCCTCTTGGAGTCCCTTCTGTTTATCCTCCTGCCTCAGTTCGGCTGTTTGTTCGCCTTCACTCCCCATCACCTCCCTGCCGGCAGAGCCACCGGACCTCAGCCTCATACCCGAGGTCTACCATGACCTTGGGGAGGTTTTTAGCAAGTCGAGAGTGCTCTCTTTACCACCTCATTGCACTTTCAAGTGTGCCATCGACCTCCTCCCTGGTGCGCAGTTGCCGTCTAGCTGGCGCTACAGTCTTTCTGGGCCAGAAAGGGAGACATTGGAGAGATACATCAAGGACTCCCTGAACGCCGGCCTAATTCGGCCTTCTTCAGCCCCTCTTGGGGTGGAGTTTTTCTTTGTCGGGAAGAAGGACTGATCCCTGCATCTGTGTATCAACTATCGCGAGCTTAACACGATAACGGTTAAAGATAAATACCCGCTGCCCCAATCAACCCCGCATTTGAACTCCTTCAGCGTGCACGGGTATTCACCAAGCTCAACTTGTGCAACGCATATCACCTGGTTCGCATGCACAAAGGTGATGAGTGGAAGATAGCGTTCAAAACGCATTTGGGGCATTTTGAATATCTTGTGATGCCATTGGACTCACTAATGCCCCCACCGTCTTCCAGCACATGATAAATGATGTCCTTTGCGATATGGTGAACCAGTTTGTTACCTCCGCCAAAGGGGGAGGTTATGTGATCATCGGCGTTGGTTTGTTTGTTTGTTTGTTTGTTTGTCTGTTTGTTTGTTAGCAAGATAACTCAAAAAGTTATGGACGCATTTTCATGAAATTTTCACAGATTGTCAGAAATGGGGTATCCTACAGATGATTAGATTTTGGTGGTGATCCGGATCACCGTCCACAAGGAAACCACCATTACGCAAAATGCCATTTTTGTGAATAACTACTAAACCACTAATCCTATCATTGTCAATCCAATTGCTTGTCATATGTTTTCATGGTCAAGGAATCTGAAAACGTACACACAAACACTGTATGGGGGGCACTGTGGTGAAAACCGCCATTACGGAAAATGCGATTTTCGTGAATAACTACTGAACCACTAATCCTATCATTGTGAATCCAATTGCTAGTCATATGTTTTCATGGTCAAGGAATCTGAAAATGTACACATAAACACTGTATGGGGGGAACTGTGGCGAAAACCGCCATTACGGAAAATGCAATTTTCGTGAATAACTACTGAACCACTAATCCTATCATTGTGAATCCAATTGCTAGTCATATGTTTTCATGGTCAAGGAATCTGAAAATGTACACACAAACACTGTATGGGGGGAACTGTGGCGAAAACCGCCATTACGGAAAATGCAATTTTCGTGAATAACTACTGAACCACTAATCCTATCATTGTGAATCCAATTGCTAGTCATATGTTTTCATGGTCAAGGAATCTGAAAACATACACACAAACACTGTATGGGGGGAACTGTGGCGAAAACCGCCATTACGGAAAATGCGATTTTCGTGAATAACTACTGAACCACTAATCCTATCATTGTGAATCCAATTGCTAGTCATATGTTTTCATGGTCAAGGAATCTGAAAACGTACACACAAACACTGTATGGGGGGAACTGTGGCACTTGGCGGAGGTCTGTGGAGTGCTTTTCTAGTTTTTGTTTACCTTGACGATATTTTTATTTTTTCCACACGCTGGAGGAACACATGGTCCATGTTCGGGCCATGTTACAACGACTTCTGGAGAATCAGCTCTTTGTGAAGGCCGAAAAGTGCAAGTTTTCCACCCGCTCCACTTCCTTCCTGGGCTTTATTGTGGCCGAAGGAGAGCTGAGGGCTGATCAGGCCAAGGTGAAGACGGTGTTAGATTGGCCTACACCACAATCTAGGAAACAGCTTCAGCGCTTTTTGGGATTTGCTAACTTCTATCGGAGGTTTATCAGAAACTACAGCAGGGTAGCGCAGCCCCTGACTCAGCTGACCTTGACCAAAGCCCCATTTAAATGATCCGAGGTGGCGGAGCAGGACTTCGCTGAGTTAAAAACTTTATTCTCTAATACGCCCATCTTGGCGCAGGTTGACCCTTGGATCCAGTTTGCTGTAGAGGTGGATGCTTCAGATTTGGGGGTGGGTGCTGTCCTTTCATAATGTCCAACTTCGGATCATAAGCTCCACCCATGCACGTATTTCTCTCGGCGGTTGACGCCAGCTGAGAGAAACTACAACGTAGGAGATCAAGAGCTGCTAGCCATTAAATTGGCACTCGAGGAGTGGAGGCACTGGCTGGAGGGAGCCACTCACCCCATCATTGTGTGGACTGACCACAAAAATCTTGAATACTTAAGGTCGGCCCACAGGTTGAACTATAGACAGGCTCGCTGGGCTTTATTCTTTCTTAAGTTCAATCTGGTGATCACCTGTCAGCCTGGGTCACGCAACATTGAGCCTGACACTCTCTCCCGCCAGTTCACCTCCGACCTATCGTCCTCCTCATTCACTCCTGAGTCTATTGTTCCCCCTTCCTGTATCCTTGGCGCCCTCTCGTGGGACATTGAGCAGAGGGTTCGGCAGACCCACTCTGATGAACCCAAGCCCAAGGGGTGCCCTGACGATCGCCTGTATGTTCCCTCCACCCTTTGCGGCGACGTCATCCGGTGGGGGCACACCATTCACTTTGCCTGTCATCCTGGGATTTCCCGGACTATCAACCTGGTGCAGCGGGTGTTCTGGTGGCCTACGCTGCGGACGGACGTTCGGGATTACGTCAAGGCCTGCCAAGTATGTGTTAGGAACAATTCTGACTCTTCACCACCTGCTGGTCCCCTAAACCCCTGCTGGTTTCCAGTCACCCTTGGTTGCACATCGCCATGGACTTTGTCATGGACCTCCCCCCCTCGCAGGGCAACACCATCATCCTCACTATAGTAGACCGGTTTTCCAAAGCCATTCACTTAGTGCCCCTCCCCAAGTTGCCCTCTGTCACTGAAACTGCCAATCTACTTACCACTCATGTTATCCATCTCCATGGCATCCCTCTGGGCATTGTGTCTGACCAGGGTCCTCAATTTACTTCTCTGGTCTGGAAATCCTTCTGCAGCTCCATGGGCACCACGATTAGTCTCACCTCTGGTTACCACCCTCAAAGCAACGGGCAGGCTGAGCGTGCAAACCAATGCCTGGAGGCCGCCCTGAGATGTGTGGCTTCCTGCAACCCGTCCACCTGGAGCTCCCATCTGACCTGGGTGGAGTATGCCCATAGCTCTGCCGTCTCTTCTGCCACCAGCCATTCGAGGCATCTATGGGCTACACTCCCTCCCTGCTGTCTATGGCGGAGAGGGATGTAGCCGTACCATCCGTGGGGGCCCAGGTTTGCCGCCGCCGCCGCTTGTGGAGGTCCACCCGGGCTGCCGTTCTCCGTTCAGCTGAGTGGCGCAAACAGGTCCCAGCTTCCAAGTACACGGTAGGTCAGAGCGTGTGGCTGTCAGCGGAGCAGGTTCCTTTGTAGACGGAATCGAGAAAGCTGTCACCTCACTTCCTTGGCCCATTTCCCATCTTGAAGATTATCAATGACGTGACGGTCCATCTGAAGCTTCTGCCGACACTCTGTATTCATCCCACATTCCCCGTATCTAAGATGAAGCCCCTCTCTGCCAACCCTCTCTGCCCCCCCCTTCCCGAAGTCGCCTCCTCCTCCTCGGATTCTCGACGGCCAGACCACCTATACCATCCAGAAGATTCTGGACGTTTGCCATCGGGGCCAGGGTCTACATTACCTGGTCCACTGGGAAGGCTACGGACCGGAAGAAAGATCATGGATCCCCAGTTCCTTTTTCCACGACAAGGGAATGGCCTTTCACCAGGCTTATCCCAACAAGCCTGGTGGGTCACCAGGAGGCGCCCCTTGAGGAAGGGGGGGGGCACTGTGATGATCGGGTGAGCGCGCTCCTCCTCCCTTTCTGTGGGCGGTCTTCCTTCTGTTTCCCGGGCTCCGAAGGTCATCAACGCATCTGGGTGAGTGGATGCACCTGCTGCCTCTTCTCTGCCAGTGCTTAAAAGGATCAGTTGGTGAATGCTTCTGTGTTGGACCATTGGGTACTGCTGCCTTAAAGTAAGGTTAAGAATTGTGTTATTAGGCACTCAGCCTTATCCTCCTTCTCCTCCTCTCTCCCCAGGTTGCTGCCTTCTCATTGGTGCATCTCCGAGGTTGCAGTGCGTTCACCTGTCTCCTCATCGTCTTCACCCAGGAATTGTCTTTTCCACCTGGTCAGACTCCCCCTAGTTCCTCTCCTCTCCACTTCCTCCGCCAGCTCCGTCCTGCTGGCTCCTCCACTTCCTCGCTGGGTTCCTCTGCTGGGCTCTCTGCTCATCTGTTGTAAGATAAACCCCTCCTCTAATCCACTATCTCCCGTTTTACTCCTCATTCTAACCAGCTCTCATCTCCCTTCCCCTACAGGCTGTGTGCTCCTTCGGCATGCGCCGCTTTCTCTACACTTGCTGGGTTTTCAATAAAATTGTGTTCAAACTTTTACTCCGTATCTGAGTGTCTTTCTCTGGTGTTAGTTGCCTTGCACTTGAGCTTCTAGCTTTGAGTCATGACAATAAATTTGTTTTGGCACAATAAGGGTAGCAGATTTCTGTTCTGCTCACCTAGCTGCCTGACAGGAAAAGGGGGGAAAAAAAAGTATTTTCAACAGTTTGATAAGTTATGCAACCAATTTATATGGAATGATAAGTGTCCCAGAATAAAACTTAAAAAGTTACAGCGGCCAGTCGAATTAGGTGGACTGGGCATCCCAAATTTACTGCACTACCATTACGTCTTCAGTCTCAGACACATGATGCATTGGGCCCTCCCTCCTGAAAGAGTCCCCCATGGTTTAAACTTGAGAGCCCTCTGTGTACACCATTCCCTACCATGCATCTTATCACCATTAAGCTCTCACCAGAGGCACAAACTCATTCTATTCTTTCATTTATGCAGGAGGTTTGGAAGAGGGTAGCTCTGCTGCTAAATTCTAATTCTCATCTCCACACCGAGGCATCCATATGGCTCAACCCCAAACTATGCATTGATAAATCTCCATTTTTCTGGGGGCTGTAGGTTTGGCGGGGTATTTTTGTTCTTGGGGATCATTAAGAAGGGAAAGTTCTCAAATCCTTTAATGAGCTCAAGGCCCAGTTTCATTTGCTTCAGAGTCAATTTTGGAGTTATCTACAGCTTTGACATCTATTAGTCCAGACATTTGGATCTCCCTCTTCATCTCCTCCAACTATAGGCTATCTCACTTACATTAGGAAGGTCTTTGGCCGAGCCCATGAGGCCTCTACCTATTATTCGAAGCTCTTTAAAGACACGGAGAAGGGGCTCTCTATTTTACGATCAGGCTGGGAAAATGAACTTAATACTTTTTTTACAGACCAGGAATGGTTGAACATTCTACAAAATATTTTAAAAAAAAATGTCCACGGAACTCAGAACAAGATTAATGGGGGAGGGGGCCGATGCTGCGATCGCAAGACGTTCCTAGACTGTTGCGCAATAATCCAAAATGGCAACTTCTGTCGACCAAGCATAAACAAACTTTTCCACAAGTAGTTTTTTGTTCTCGTTTTGTAATTAATCCATTAACTGACTGTCCGTTTCTAGCTTTCTTTTTTCATACAGAGCTGGAGGAACTAGAGAACTATGTTGACGAGTTTTATTATCGTTGCTGTGTCATGGAGCAGTCTCCCGTCCCTGCTTCCCAGTCTAAACAACTGTGACCCGGAGACTCGCCGAAAAAAACGCCCAAGAAATCACAGGACGGCTCAGAGATTAGAGATATCCTTTTTCTATTGAAAATAAACTTACCAGCATGGCTAGTAGACTGATGTTGGTCGAGCTGCTCCACAAAGAATTCCAGAGCGTTCAGGAGAGTCTGGAATACAGTCAGGCACAGCTCGTTTCTTTCTTAGAGGAAAACAATAGCTTGAAAAAGTCAGTAAACACACTAACCACGCACAACTTGCCATTGTTGAAAGAGAGACCCGGAAAATGAAGGAAACAGTTCTCAATTTGCAGTCACGCAGCGTGAGAAATAACCTTGTTTTTTCCAGAACTGCTGAAAAAAATAATGAAAATCCAGAACAGCTGGTCTGTGAATTCATATCCATGCAGCTGAAACTGTCCCCCCAAAATTACAAAATCAGTTACCTTCCACCTGAGTCCACTGCACAGGGCAAAAAAAAAAAAAATCCCCCAAATAAACTCCCAGACCTATTGTTGCCAAATTTGAACATTTCAAGCAAAAAATTCTAGCACAGAGGCATGGCAGGCAGCTTAAAAATGCCAATTACGGTCTAAATGATCAATTTCCACAGGAAATCATAGAAAGGAGAAGGAGGCTTTTTCCCATTTGGAAACAAAAAATCCAAGAAGGTAAACAAGCTATTATCTTTGTGGATAGATTGTTTATAAATGGCAAGCTGTTTATGGCTGTAACCATAACCCCCTGGTTATTCTAGAGCCTCCTTTCTTTCCTTAGCTGCGTGTGGAAAAGGAGTGAGATTGTGTGCAGGTCTCTTGTTCGATTTCGGTTTAATTTGTTAACATTTGTCTGTTTTTTGCTTTTTTGCTGAGGTTGTTGTTTGCTTGTTTGTCTGTTGTAGCTAATTCTGTTGAAGTTGTTAGGTTGTTGTTGTATGTTATCTGTATCTCTTCACCATTTACTAACCTTTCTGTCTGTTATCTCGCATACATCTGGTTTATAGGAAATAACCTTAAGTACATACACCTTAAGTACATGCACCCCATTTGTTTGCAAGTGGAAGCAAATGGAACAGAGACATCATGCACACTCCCAAGCACACATGCATAGGTATATATTCTACGCACAACACACATACACACACACATACATGCATTACGGACATATAATCACATAGGCACATTTAGTTAGCCTTTAGCCTAAAAACTAGTTAGTGAAAGCACGTCCACATTAAAGTTTGTCACGTGGAACATATGTGGAATTGGTACCAGGGAGAAGAGGCTAAAAGTTTTTAATCATCTGAAGGACCTACAGGCAGACTGTCTTATTACAGGAAACACATGTTTCTAAGTCGTCTGTAGATGCTGTCACTTCCCCGGAATTTCCCCACATGTACACAGCCTGCTATAATTCCAAACAAAGTGGGGTAGCTATATTGGTAAACAGAAGAATACACTTTGTAGTGAATAATACCATAGCAAATCCAGAAGGTAGATTTATAATATTAAAAATCTCAGTTCAAAATTTGGATCTATGTATTGCAAGCATTTATGGCCCAAATGTTGATGACCCATACTATTTTCACACTTTCTTCACTTCTCTTTCTGAGCACTTGGACACTACACTCATAATAGGAGGAGACTTCAACCTGGTTTTAAACCCTGCAATCAGCAGTCTGCAGTCAGGCTCAATACATCAGGGAGTTATCAAAAATGGCAGGCTACTGACACTCTCAAACAATGCATGAATGATTTTGGTCTTTGCGATGAATGGCATTCTCTTCACCCAACTCTTAGGGAATACACTTTCTATTCATCAGTTCATAGTTCACATTCACGTTTAGACTTCTTCTTAGCCACAATAAAGAGTGGGAATCATATCTGGAATATAATGAGGTGCCAGGAACACCCCCGTGTGTTCTTTGGGAAGCAGCAAAAGCAGTCATTTGAGGTAAAATAATCTCTTACTGTTCCTATAAGAATAATTTTAAAAAAGCACTGGTACTGGAGTTAGAACAGAAAATTAAATCACTGGAGATGACCTGTGCTGTTTCTCCACAGGAACAGACACTTTTATTGTTTGTATTGGTTTTAATACAAAGACTGCATCTTGAGAAGTTTGAACACAGTAATAAATCAGGGAGATATGTTTCTAACCAGCTTAGATTGAATAAAGAAAAAACAACTATACACTCTATTAAGGAACGACAGGAAATATTACCCAAGAGCCTGAATAAATAAATAATTCCTTTAGGAAGTTTTATGAAAACGTCTACTCATCTCAGATTAGCCCATCTGATTCATATATAATTAAATTTCTGGACAATGTTAACTTACCAAGATTAAATAATGAACACATTGCAGATCTGGATGCTCCTCTTCTGGTGTCCGAACTCCAGGAAGCACTTAAGCACATCCCAAACAACAAGGCTGTAGGACCAGAGGGTTAAACAGTAGAATTTTATCAAGAATTTTGGCCTGTGATGGCACCTACTTTCTTTAAAATGGTGAACCAAATTAAAGAAGATAATGCAATCCCTCCAAATATGAACTTGGCTAGTATTATCCTGCTCCTTAAACCCGAAAAAGAACCTACACTTCCATCCAGCTACCGTCCCATCTCACTTATGAATGTTGATCTTAAAATAATTTGCAAAGCTCTCGCCAAAAGACTGGAAAGGATAATTCTGTTTATTATACACCCAGATCATCATCATCATCGGCGGTCACTCGTAGTCGAGTATGACTGTCCTCCCTCTTGGTCCTTGTGGGTCTTCAGGTGGGCATAGAGGCCAATTCTGGACCTGAGTATTCTGCTGCAATGTGGGCAGGGAAATGTAATGGTGGTGGGTTTGGGTTGGTCCTGATTGTTGGTTGCTCTCTCCTTCCTGAGTCTGCGTTTGTCTTGTGCAGCATGATGGAGGTCAGCGTTGTACTGTGCGGTACCCTCACGGACAATGTTTCTTCAGGTCGCCCTGTCGGTTGCCATATTTTCCCAAGCTTTTAGGTCTATGTGGCACTTCTTTAGGTTTGTTTTTATGTTGTCCTTAAATCTCTTCTTCTGGCCTCCTGGAGCCCGCTTCCCTTCAGCTAGCTGGGAGTACAGGACTTGTTTTGGGAGGTGAGAGTCAGGCATTCGGATAACATGGCCAGTCCATCTGAGCTGGTTTTAGGCAATGGTGGCAGTGATGGTGGGAAGGTTAGCCTTCTCCAAGACGCTGGTGTTGGTGCGTCTATCCTCCCAACTAATCCTGAGGATTTTTCGGAGGCATCTCTGATGGTGTGCCTCAAGTGCCTTTAAGTGCCTGCTGTATGTAGTCCAGGCTTGTGATCCATACAGGAGAGTGGGGAGCACCACCGCTTTATAAACCAGGATTTTGGTATTCGCTTGGAGATCGCGGTTCTCAAAGACTCTCCTCTTTAGCATTGAGAAAGCCCCACTGGCACTGCTGAGGCGGTGGTGTATTTCATCATCGATGACGGCTTTTGATGAGAGGAGGCTGCCAAGATATAAGAAGTGGTCCACATTTTCCAGTCGGATGTTATCAACGGAGATGTTTGGGGGTATGGCAAGTGTACTGCAGTTTGGTGATGGCTGGCGGAGTATTTGTGTCTTTTTTATATTGACGGCCAAACCGAGCTGTTTGTATGCTTTGGCAAAGGCAGACAAGATGCACTGAAGGTCCTCTTCTGAGAGGGCTACGAGAGTGTTGTTGTCTGCATACTGCAGCTCCATGATGGATATGGTGGTGGTTTGACCTTTAGCTCTAAATCGGTTGATGTTGAGAAGTTGACCGTCGATTCTGTACGTGATTTTGACTCCCGGGGGCAGATGTTGGTTCGTGAGATGGAGAATAGCAGCAATATAGATGGAGAATAGTGTTGGAGCAATGACACATCCCTGTTTGACTCCTGTGTCAACCCTGAAGGGTTCTGTTTCGTCTCCACTGCCACTGAATACCATGGCAGACATATTGTCATGCAGCAGTCTCAGTACCCGGATGTATTTTTCTGGGCTGCCAATCTTTGCCAGAACCAGCCAAAGGGCCTGACGGTTTACTGAGTTGAAGGCTTTGGTAAGGTCTATGAAGGCCATGTATAATGGTAGATTTTGTTCCCGGCATTTTTCTTGCAATTGGCGAGTAATGAAAATCATGTCTGTGGTGCCTCTGTTTGGGTGAAAACCACTCTGGGACTCGGGAAGAATGCTGTCTGACAGGGGAGTGAGTCTATTGGCCAAGACCCGGGCAAAGGCTTTCCCTATGGTGGACAGGAGAGAAATGCCATGGTAATTCCCACAAACTGCCCTGTCCCCCTTTTTAAAGACGGAGGCAATCAAGGCATCTCTGAGCTGTGCAGGGATTTCCTCTACTTCCCATATTTTCAGGAGCAGGGCATGGATGTGCTTCAGAAGATCAGGACCGCCTTTCTTCAGGACTTCTGCTGGGATGTCGTCAGGTCCAGCAGCCTTGTTGTTTCTCATCTTCCTGATGGCGTCCTGTACCTCATCCAAGCTAGGTGGTTTTCCCATGCTTTCATCTATGGGCTGTTGAGGGAGTTGATCAAGGGCCTCCATCTCAGGAGTGGTGTCCCTGTTTAAGAGGTCCTTATAATGCTCTTTCCACCTGTCTGCAATTGCCTCCTTGTCCTTCAGAAGCAAGAGCCCATCTTTGGAGTGAAGGGGGGTTAGGCAGTGGTGGCTGGAGCCATACACCATTCTTGTGGCATCAAAGAATCCTCTCGTGTCTCCAGAGTCGACAAGCTGCTGGATCTCCAGGGCCTTCTTTGTCCACCAATGGTTCTTCAATTTCCTAAGAAGTGTTTGTACGGCTGCCTTCGCTTTGGCATGGGCTGCTCTTTTAACCTTGCAGTGAGTGTTGTTTTGCCAGGTGATAAAAGTTTGCCGCTTGATGTCGATGAGCTGTTGGATCTCACTGTCATTCTTGTCAAACCAGTCTTGATGTCTCTGCTTTTTATGACCGAGGATGCTTTTGCAGGAGTCCACGATGGCAGTGGAAAGTGTGTTCCAGTGTTTTTCAGTATCCTCTGGGTACTGTTTGGGCAAAGCTGCCCTAAGAGTATCCTGCAGCTGTTGTTGGTAGATAATGTCGTCCAACAGCACAATGTTAAGCTTTGGCCGGCTCTGTCCTTTCTGCAACCTTTCTGCAACCTTTTCCGCATTAAGCGGATAGACCTGATGGAGCAAATGAGGCGGTGGTCAGTCCAGCAGTCATCTGCACTGGTCATTGCTCTGGTGTTAAGGACATCGCGGCAGTCTTTGGAGCGGACTATGATGTAGTCAATGAGATGCCATAATTTGGAGCAGGGATGTATCCATGATGTT